>JAVGVS010000047.1:333486-450388 GCA_032718565.1 Distichodus sexfasciatus
CATATATATAATCATTATATATATACACACACATATATATGATTTAAAACAAAAACTAACACTATATTCTGATTATTTATTTATTCATATGATAGTTTTTTAGATGTTTTTTATTACAAAAGTGAAGTACTTACCCGCGTTTGGTTATGACTAAATAACCACTACATAGATCTCCTTTCATACTTGCCATTTATATTTTTTATTTGATCAGAAATGTATATTACCCTACTGTAGATATTTAAGCTTCTTTAATTGTGCAAATTTTCTAACATTTATTTCACGCAAATATTATGTCGGAAGTATAACAAACAATATTGTTACTATTTGTCTTTTAATTGAATAAAATGTGCATTTAAAGAAGAAGGACACTTACGTGTTTTTCAGGGCAGGGTTGATGAACAGCGCAGGACATCATCTGTATTTTACTCTCCATTTGAGACCGAATAGATGCCGTGACAGCGCAGTGTTCAGCTTTTACCTGCGCGCTCGGTGTGTGGATTAAAGGAGCAATGCGCGGTCCCGGAGTCAGGCTTATCGGCGTATTATTTGAACATTTTATGGCGGTCACAGGCTGCACTGTAACTTAAAGCTGGCCCAAAATGCTTACACATAATCATCTCCAGACTGTCCCTGATGGACTTTTAAAGACCAAGTGATATCTATAAAAGAATGAAAGAAAATCATTTATCACCTCTAATCGTGTTGCATGTTTAGCTTCAAAATGTGATATATTCTTCATCATTTTTGTAAAAAGATTAATTGAATTCGAGCTCCGTTTTAATACCCATTTTAAATGCTGGGTTTATTTTAATGTTCCATGCCTTCAAATGGCTTGCATATTTTGGAAATCATTTTTTAAACATAAAGTAACAGTTTCTGAACTGGTATTTATTTTTATTGAATTATTAACCTCCTTCTGTTTGTAGAATTTTTTAATATGGCTGTCCTGCATGTAATAAGGACAGTAAAACAATATGAAAATGTTATCTATTTTTATTCCGTAGTGAATACAAATAATACTATAGTGTAATACATTCAGTTCTGTTCGGTCTAAATTAATGATTGTCTAATCACACAGTCTAAAGTTTATTTTTTGTATATGTCTTACATTCTACAAACTGTCCCTGATATTTGAGTAATTAATCACGGCAATAATTAGCTCGTTCTGCTTTGCACAAACTCACTGCAAGAATGTATCCACCGTCTTTGCTAATTGCTCCTGGTCCTTTTTTTTTTCTTTTGTAACGAGCACTAACTCTCTCTTTTCAAGGAGCAGTACGCCCGGAGCACGTGGTGCTCTAAGTGGGAGTGGGGTGTCAGATGCATAAACATCTCCAACCATCTCACTTCTCTTTAAACTCGGCTTTAACACCGCGGGGAAACTCCTCCTATTCTCGCGTCCAATTCATTATTTTGGCTCTGGCCCTTTAAGACGGAGCAGCGGGTCAGCAAGTAGTGTAGAGTTTCTCTAATTGAACTTCGCCCAATCAACAATAACTCGTTAGCAGTCGCTTGATCTTTCCCGTTTCTCTCTGGGCAGCTCTATTTTTTGGTGTAAGGAATCGGCCCGCGGCCAGAAGAGTTACAGAACCTCCTCTTGAAGATCTTCATGGGGCTCTTCAGAAAAGAAGGCTGCTGGACTAGAACGAGCGGAGCGCGGTCCGGGCTGCTCTTATGAAAAAGAAGAAGCATGGTGGCTTTGGAAAAACATTTCCGACTGGAAGTTCTCTAAAGATTGCATTTTAAGAAACCGACCACAACCATAGAGAGAGAGAGAGAAAAAAAAAGTTTTTAAAAAATATATATATGCAGAAAGAAGCGGTGGTGGTCGTTTACTCGAAGTAGAAAAACTTTTCTAAAGCAGGACTGCAATGACCTCCAGTAAAGACATGAAGACAGGCTCTGTTTTGCACTCCAGCGTCGAGGAAAGGAGACGAGGTCCTCTGGACCAGCTCCCGCCTCCTGCCAACTCCAACAAGCCTCTAACCCCGTTCAGTATCGAGGATATTTTGAACAAACCCTCCGTGAAGAAGTCGGTGTCCAGCCACTGTCCGCCCCGAGTGCTGGAGAAAGTGACCGGCTCGAGCGCGCTTCGGAACGGACTCAACACTCCGTCGTCACCCCTGTGCGCTCTGGAGGAACTAGCGAGCAAAACGTTTAAAGGTCTTGAACTCAGCGTTATCCAAGCAGCAGAAGGTAAATTGTCCTCTGAGATCATATTTATGTCTCTTAATTCGTCCATCAGACATTTTACTTTCCTCTTGCGTGTACAAAATAAACAATTGTGTCAAATGTCAAACAAACGACTCAGAGGTTTTGTGAAGTCGTGTATTATTTTTTTTCTAACCTTAATTGTATCACCTTGGTGACATTTTATTTAAGATTACAATACGGATCAACATGTCATTGCACGGCTTTTTAGGGACACAATAAAGCACTGTGAGCTTTATCATTAGCTATTTGTCAGATGTCAAATGTCCTGCTGCGCATTCTGGCACAATTCCACTATATAGGAATGTCGACGCGGATCTGTAGTTTTTCACCGTGTAATTTTGCGTGGTAAGATTATGACCTCAGGCCAAGTACATTTTTTCCTTCATTATATAGTTCATTTTTATTGTGATAAACACATGCATTAAGTTTTCTCAGTACTGTCCTTAATAAACCGACATGATTCACTGAGTGTTATAGCTAGTTCATATAGTTATTTTTATACAAATGTGGATTGGCTTGTTAAATGTAGAATTTGTAAAATAAATTATATAGAGCAATTATTGTTGGTCTCCCTTTGGAAATAGTTTTCTTTTTCGAGAACAGATGTTTCGCAGCTGGACCGAACAACTGCGGCCTAACACACACACACGCATACAGATCCACACACATATACACAATAGCATTGTATAGCACACCCATATGCAGGCACGACAAGGATGTTAGTTCCACGCCCAGGTTTTATTCCCATGCGTTGCTGGATTTCAAACTTTTCTGCGTTTTATTTTTTCTAGGTCGTGAACATATGAACGCTTTCGGCCAGCGCCAGGCCTCGAAGAAGCGACGGAAATCGCGCACGGCGTTCACCAATCATCAGATCTACGAACTGGAGAAGCGCTTTTTGTACCAGAAATATCTGTCACCGGCCGACCGGGATCAGATCGCCCAACAGCTGGGGCTGACCAACGCGCAGGTCATCACCTGGTTCCAGAACCGGCGCGCCAAGCTCAAGAGAGACTTGGAGGAGATGAAAGCAGACGTGGAGTCTCTCAAGAAAATTCCTCCGCAGGCTTTGCAGAAACTGGTGACCATGGAAGACATAGATGACCCTCAAGGAGGCTCGGGTCCGATCTCCCCCAGTTTATCCCCCTCCTCTCACGGCCACAGAGCTTTTCCTCAGTCCCCGTCGTCCTCCAGAGGCCAAACCACAGACGAGTTCTCCGAGGAGGATGAAGAAATCGAAGTGGACGATTAAAACGGGGCCCGTCTTTTCAAAAAAAAAAAAAATTAAAAATAATAAAAAAACGGGCATTTTTTTCACACCTTTTGCACGGACGTTGACTCTGCGGGAGAACTTGAAATTATTAAACAAGAGATTTTCCTTCTCTCTTTCTCTCTCTCTCATGTTTTTAATTTATTGCAAGGAATCGTAAAGCCTTCGAGAAGTCCACGTTTCAGACTGGAGACTTACTTCGGGACTACAGTACGTTTTCATTCTGTAGGATGTGAGAAATGATTAGTGATTTTGGTACAGGATCACGACTGCAACATGTGTATGTACATTTTTAAGTTTTACTTTACCACATAGCTAAGATGAGGGGGAAAAACTCGTGCAGTGGTTTGCTTTCACGATCCGTCACCAACACGTCATTTACAGTCATGCTATAGCTGCTATTGATCTGCCAAATGTGATTTTCAACTAATTTCTCAAATATATAGAAATATTTATATTTATACAATGTCAAGAAAAAATCGTTTGAACCATGGGCTTACCATTTGACAAAAATACCTAAAACAAAGACTCTTAATTAATAGGAGTCAAGCTGTTACAATTTTTTTCCCCTCCCGTATTGTTGATATTCCTAGATACAGTCCTCTAAGCCAGGACGAAAATTCACTAATATGAAAATCGGGAAATATCTCAAAGGCCAAGTTGATCAGATAATAGGGACAAGATTGTGTGTATAAATCACCTTACGATGCATTTTACGCGAGAAACGTATTGTAACATTCTATTTAATCACCATTATGTAAATAAAGGGTATATGATATTTCAAATGGTTTCTTTCCATGAAAATATATATGTATATTTGAATCTTTTACGGGATTCAAAGTTTATATTACACAGTTTATTCATATTATTTTTCCTTTTGTTTATTTATTAGATTTGTTAGCCAATTAATTTAATATACTAAGGTAAAATTATGTGTAAAACCAAACTGCTGTGTCCGCTTTGAACACAGAGGATTAACTTTGGCCCCACATATGCTGGGCCTTTAAGCTACAAGAACCAAACAATCCGCTATCTTAACAAATCGTGTTTCTCTTCTCTTGGTTACTCATTGTGTGTGTTAAGTGGCTCAAGCTCAATTAGGGGAGCAATTGAACACGGTCCCCTGCCCACGCCCTCTTGAACAGAGAGGGGTGACAAAAAATAACAATTGTCACAAGAAGTTTACAGCTTGAGGCTGGCAACAAAAAGCTTGTTTTCCCCTTTGCGACATATGGTTTATGAATTTTCTCCAGGCCAAACTAGTCAACGTGATTGATTAGCTTAAACTGCCCTTTGTCGCTTGTAAAGACAGCCGCAGTCGACCGACTCGAAATAAAGAGCAGCATCTGTGCGCTTTTAAAATGCGTGTGCTGAAAAACGCCCATGAATAGCAATTGATTAGCATGAGGCTCCTAATGAATAAATCTCAATGGGAAGCCGAAAAGAAATGGGAGGATTTGTTGCCTCTTTTCTCCCGCGTTTCTCGCTCTCTCGCACTAAAAAGCCGTCTGCTGAATGTCTCTCGGCCCGTTTTGTGTGCAGATGAAGGCGGTTCGGAGGAAGACGCAGCGCCGCGGCGCACAATCGACTTAATCGCTCGGAATAGTCGAGGTTGAAAAGTCAAGTAGATTTTTATGAGCGCTTTGTGGAAAGGAACGAGGAGAAGGCCAAAAATTCACAGCTTCAGCTAAGAAAAGTCAAAACTCTTTGTCGCCTCACATTTGGAGCGACTCTCAAACAAACACAAGAATAATAATGATCAAATTCAAATTCAGTATTCACAAATAAGTAATTAGGAGAATAATTCGTGCTTTTCGGGTTTATACACATTAATTCAAGGTCACACCATGGGGTTCTCACGCTAAATCGGGTCTACTTTTGGCCTGCTGTACGTACACAATCTCTTTTTTTGGCGAAAAAGTGCAATTCCTTTCTTCAGTTATCTTTTTTGGAAATGTAATTTCACCAATATTTAATATTTGCCGCAATTTGTGAGTGCGTTTTGTAAGTTATCTATGCAAACATTATATTAAAGTATGCTATTCTGGAAGAGAAATTTAATCACCAAACCTATTCCCTAAAACAATGCAAGATTGATGTTTATCAAAATCCCACCTCCCACCGCCCAGAAAAATCTCCATATATTTGAGCAATCTATATATTTCAATTAAATGAAATTTACACAAATAAACATAATGATATTTGCCTATTGATTGTAAATGACATTTCCAAAAAGTGTCCTTCTGACTTCACTTTTGACGAAAAAATCAGAAAATGTCGTGTAGAAGCAAAACAGAATAAATAGATAATTAGTAAGTAGTGTACAGTATGATCACCTAAGCGATTCAAAACAAATTTCCAGGAAACTTTTTTTTAATTCAATAAATCTTGACCTTTACTCTACATGTCTCTACATATATATAAAGATTGCTAAAATATATGGAGATTTTTCTGTCAAATAGATTTTGTTACTGAAACGCCAACCTGCAGGTTATAAAGGAGGTTATAAACTACATTTTTAAACTGAGGTTAAATTCACATTCTTTTTACTTATTCACTTATTTACTTGTTCTATCTTCACATTGTAGATAAAACATTTTTTAACTTTTAACATTTAACTTTAAACATTCAGTTAACTTGACTTTTGGAATAAATGTCTATGCAAAATAAATTTTAGTCACAAAATAAATTTTTTAACATTTCTTTTTTTGCTTTCTGTTTCCCATAAGAATAATTAAGATAAAATAATACGACAATGCAATAAATTAGTTGGCACATATTTTTTTTTTATTTTTTTGCAAATTAAGTCTAGGTTCGCGAAACTTTCCAGAAGTTGTCCAGACCTGCATTTTATGATCCATTTCCCTTTTTCCTGGCGCGCCATATTATTAGATAATTATAATCACGCGTTTTACGAGAACATGACTAAGAGTTGTATTGGTTGAGTGCATGTAAGCTTACGAAAACATTGTTTTTTAGCTTGAAAGGCATGTATTAAAAAATAATTTCCCGTGAAGGAAAAATGTCAGTGCAGCTCTGAGTTCGGGCTTCAGCGGCGCACTGCAACGCAAACTGCGCACCACCTGGTGGAAATTCTCGGAACTGCACTGACTTCTGCTCTTTGTGTGTCATTTTCCTTTATTGTTTCTTTGGGAGGTTGCAAATATTATAAAGTAACTGAACACAACTACCTAATAGCCTAACTAGTATTTCAGTAGCAAAACTACTTTTTAAATGCTACAGCTTTTCCCGTAACCTGTTTTAATAAAAATATTTTTCTCTTTGCCACGCTACATCACAAAAATACCATTATTTTTCTTCTCAACTGGTATTTTCAAATGAGGTTATTTTATACCGAATCCAAACCACCTTCCACAGTTTGGTAGCATGTAGGCCTGATATTTAGGTTCCTTTCAGTGTTGTTGAGTACATTTACATTTAGCCCACAGTCTTATACAGAGCAACTTCCATGATTTCAGGGACACTTAGGGCTTAATGGTCTTGGTCAGGGGCCCACTTATGGTACTGCAAGAGGCAGGACTCAAACTCTTCATCTGGACCAAGAGCAGCGAGTATTCCAACAAACTAGACCACCAACATCCACTCAGTAGTCAACTAAAATTAGAGTCTACTAAATTGACAGAGCAGCGTATCAGGGAGTTGGCCCTGTAATCGGAATATTGCCGGTTCAAGTTAAGGTACCACTGAGGTACTCATGAGCAAAGTACTGTCCTCCATTACAGAATTGGAGCGTTCCGAAATAAAGGCTGAAAATCTCAACTGATAGCTGAATTCTGAGTAGAACGCTGGCTGTTTTTGTTATTTATCAGCTAAAACAAAAGTTTAGTCTGTAATAAAGGGGAAGATTTGCCTGGACTGTAGCGTTTAGTGAGTAGTGGCACACACAAACACACCATGTGTGTTTACATCAGAGAAAATGTTATTTGGGCATTTTTATATATTTACTTCTGTTTTTGTGCATAGAATATCTGACAAATAATTTCACGTACGGAGGAATCAGGTCTTGCCTTGATTGCGAAACTGAAAACATTATGTGTCACTAATATGTGTCCGTGTAAACCACAAGCGGAGCATACTCCAGCGAGTGAAATGAATTAAACGAAGCTTTGATTCTAGGAAAATTGCCTCGACTATTTTTTTGTATGAGCTAATCACAAGTAGCTCATAGTGAGAAAAACTGTCATTTAAAAGTAGCTGCCCCAACACTGGAGACAGCTATAATCAAGGAATCAGACTTCAAAATCTTTTGTGGTGTCTTATATAAAACAGTAACCAGACATAATTTTAGTGTTTTTACGTTTTAATTTATTTTTCAAAAATACAAAACAAAAAAATAAGTATATGCACAGAAAAAACTATTAAAATAGAATATGTGGAAATACAAAATATTTACACCAGTTCATACAATTACAATCCTATCTCGTTCTCTTGTCCTTGATGGCATAGTGGAGAACCAGTGGCTGGGCCTGAAAGTGGGAACGAAACGGGTGAAGAAAAATGGGGGGAGGGAAAGAGAGAGAGAGATATTGAGTAAAAGAGAACAAAAACCACCCTCAGATGGTCCTAATCCAGCTGATTTTAACAACCTTAAACATGGAAACATGGAATGTCAGCAACACTGCATTTGTTCACATCGTAAAGCAGGCGCAGCACGTCATTCCCGCTTCTCCTTACACTTTAACACCCCGAAAACAAGAACAAGGCGGCGCGTGAGGCGAGACGAAAAGTGACACTAAAAAAATCAGCTGTTCCGTATAGTGGACCACAAAGACTCAACGGCCATCTGGCTCTGGATTTTATACATCGGACATCTCTAATATTCACAAGAGGAAACGTTATCCGGAGTTTACGAGTGTTGGGAAATTCTTCAGATGTGCACCTGAAGAACAGAAGCGTTACAGAGCACTCTGCTGCACTCGAACGCTGTTTGGGGCGGTTGGGAGTGTAACAGTTAGGGAGCTGGTCCCATCATCAGAAGGTTGCCGGTTCATTCCCGCAAAGTTAAAGGTACCACTGAAGTACTCATAAGCAAAGTACCGTCCCCAAGCACTGCTCCCCAGGACAAAAAGCTGCCCAGTGCTCCTTCACGGATGGGTCAAATGCAGAGGTCATATTTGGTTGTGGTGCACAGTGTGCTGTGCTGTAGCTTGTTCATCATGATGAATAATCACTCAAATAATCACTTAAGAAGATCATAACCTACTGTACCTTTCCAAACCAGTGGGACAGCCACAGGCGCTTCATGGTCATGTGATCCGGTAAAGACTCGTTATTAAATAACATCTGGACCTGGAACAAAGACACACACAAGGGGAGAGTGAGGAGGAGCACAAAACAGGACAACAGCAGAAAAATCAGATAAAACTACGAGACAAAGCAGCTGATTTAAATGCATTTTATATTTATAATTATAGCTATTTATATACAGTACATCATATGCAGTTTTGGAGAGTAATAAAATACATGTATCGACATTACACATTCAGATTATAAATTATGGATAACTGTATTCCATTACAGTTACAGTTTAAAGAGATGGTAATAGGAATACACTTTCATTGTTCAAAATCATGGATAACACGACAGTATTTTTCAGTTTCACGTGTTTATCCTCTCTCTAATAAATTACAGCAAGTCGAATTTCCTTAAATTCCCCTAGTCTTTGGTCCTCCACAGTAAACTAAATATTCAGAGAGATTTTGGGCCAACACATTCAGACAGTCGATTGGGAAGAAACAAAATGATGTTATGTTACGTAAGCAGGGTGTAATTGCCACATTCATACGTATTCAGAATACGATTCTCACACTGAGTAATCTAACGAAATACGTTACAAATTACACATTAGAGCATGTATTCTGTAGTAGAATACATTTTAAAAGTGACCTTCCCAACACTGATCATATGTCTAATTACTTTGGGTGCAGTTGGTAACAGTTGGGCTCGTGAGGTACAAGTACCGTCCCCAAGCCTTGCTCCCTGGGCACTGCCCGTCTCAGCTGCCCACTGCTCCTTCACAGATGGGTTAAATGCAGAGGTCACATTTAGTTGTGGTGCACTGTGCGCTGAGCTGTGTTCACAATGACAAATAATCACTGACTTAAATTATAATTGTGGGAAGTACCTGATGTCTCTCTACGTTAAGTCGATGACAGAGCACCTTCCGTAGATGCCGGACCTCTGCTCTGACCGAACAGCGCACAAACTTTTGCTGCGAAGACCACACAGTACGCATCTGTTTCATTAAATACACTCACCACAGATCATTTACATTATAGCATGCAACACAAGTAAGAAAATGTTATTTTTATATTTGAACTATATGTACCTACCTGTAAAGTTAATTTATTTTTGTCTTTCCCCGACAACGATGAGCTAAAGTTGCAGAGAACATAATGTTTATTTATAACGCATCTTCCATAAACCAGAGATGAACAAACATGACAGTTATACCCAGATCAGCCACAGCATTACGACCTGAGCAGACTAATACTGAGCAGATCTCGCAGCTACGTGCATACTTCATAATTAAGTCACTTATCCTGATTTTAATGTATTTGTTTTTTAAGGCAATAAACCGTGCACAGAATAGAATAAAAGTGGTCCTACCTTTGTCTCTCTAAACACAGTGAGACCTGCTCGTCATATCTGTAGAAATGGGCCTTAGAGTGATCAAAGCTGGTGTAAGGTAATCCCGTGTTATCAGGTAAGGAATCTGCCAGGGACAAACACATCAGTCGAAATGAGAACTGGAAACAACATCCTAACTAGAGGTGTGAACCTTCACTGGTCTCATAATTCGTTTCAATTACGATTATCGTGTCAACGATTCAATTCGATATCTCCATGTATCACGATGCACCCCATCAATTATTCTACATTACTTCACATTGCACACAGATTGGACAAGGATCACACATGGTGCAGCCATTGTTACTACCGAGATGTTCTTTTTAGCTAGAATTTTTATGCCGTAGCCAGAAAATCACCAAGCAACGTCATTATGATATAATCCAGGGGTTTTCAACTGCTTCTGTCCCAGAGGCTACCATTCAGACTAAGCGGTAGTCTGCAGCTGGCAATTATGTGAATTCTTTCTCAGATATCTGCATTAAATTCTTTATTCATAAAGATTTCCAAATCATCTGGAAACATTTCTGGAAGCGATTTCAGTAGTGAAACTGGACTGCATGTCACAGACCACTCGCATTGCCGTTGAAAACGTTGTGCACTCCCCAGGACGGCTGTATGATCCTGTTATAATCGATTATGGTCTGCCACTGCATCGATGCAGAATAATCCCCGTCTGCATTACAATGTATCAATTATGTGATAAATTTCAACAAAATTTCCAGTTAAATTCAGTTTCTTTACATTAAACTCCAATGTAAAGCGGCTTACCGTCTCCGGATGGCTGTATGATCCGTTCGAGGCCTCTTGACTGATAAAATTCCCTGATTCTCTTGTCTTCACCTGTGACAAATAAACGGCAGACATTATTACACATCAGGAGTTACTTCAGCATTTCCGTATTCTCAGATCAGATCACTAGATTCTCTACATTATACCAACTGCAAAGATTAGCGATGCACGATAAAGGAATTATTGGCAGATGCCGAGATCTAATGTTTTTCATGCTTATATCTGCCGATGCCGATAAATCTGTAAGGCAGAGCTGAGCGCGTAAAGACAAGATATTTTGCTCGCCAAAGATTCACTATGCGCACTGAATTTTGGCACAAAATAACACCATAACCTTCAGCGTGAAAGAAGAATGGAGCAAGGGCGGAGCATTTCCAGCGTAACATTTTAATTAAAAAAGTCATTTCCTGCCTTATGTGGTGTACCACGTCAAACAGAGTGTGTATGACTCTACATGTGCACTACCCAGTTAATAGAGAGCCGTTAAGCTACAACCCCGGCTCTTTCCTGAAACGCATACTACCACATAGAAAAGTATGATAGGATCACCTTACCTACTGTACTATTAAGTGTGGTAGTATTGGGCAAATCGGTCCAATGCCGATGACTTAAAAAAGCAATTATCGGCCTATTCTGATATGATTCTAATATTATCATGTATCCCTAACAAATGTATTCCTGCTGCTCCTTTGAGACTGTCTTCTGACTCATGTCTTGACTTGTCTTTCTAAATCTGCAACAGTGCAATACACAACAGGGGATTGAGTGGATGCAACTTACTCTCTTGCAGCCCTGGGACCAGCTTGTAAACAATGTCTTGCATTACTCTGTCCAACTTAAGATTCAGTAAGGGTTGTGTTTCGTGAATTTTTATGTTACACATTGGACAGTACTTGCTGGTCTGGAGGTATTTCACAATGCAACTCTTGCAGACTGGAAAACAAAAACGACAGACACATTTAAAAAGACTGATTTCTTTAGGACGGGGGTGTTCTATTCTGGTCCTGGGGGATTTCCTTCACACCTGGTGAGCTGAAACAAGGTGTCAATGTTCTGGACTCTTGTATGATGGAAAACCTCCAGGACTGGGTCTGGACACCCCTGCTTTAGGACAACACCACTACAATTGGGAATGGCATTTGAACAGATAATACAACATTCAACTACAAGTCTCTACAAGTGCATGCCACTAGGTCTGGACGAGACCTAAGCATTTTAAGCATCGTCATCGAAATATGAGCAGGTGCAACAGTCACATCGCAAGGCAGGTCAAATAAAGCAAATGCAATCACAGTAAAACCTTTTTGTTGCTTGATGCAAAAGTGAAACTCGTCCAATTCTCATTTTCCATGACTAATCTTCTTGAGAGGTGTGTCTGGAATAATTTACACTGATTTAAAAAATTTTTGAACACAGTTTTAAGAGTAAAGCGTTTATATGCACTAACACTTCCAAACAAAATCACCCCGTCGCTGGCAGTTAGTGTGACATATTAGGCAGAAAGTGATCATTTTTAAATAAATCTGGCAAAGTATTTGACCATATTATAACAGTCAGCAGCATAAAGACAAAAATCTTACATGTATGAAGACACTCAGTAATAGTTGTTGCATCAATGAAGTATCCTGCACACAAGTAGCACACAATGTGCTCATTCAGGTCCTTGATTTTAATTTTTACTTCTTCCTGTGAATTTAAAGAGGATGAGAACAAATTAACAGACTTAATCCTGACTTCAGAGACTTAAGACAGTTTTAAAGGGGAGGATTATTACTCTCTGGGATAAGGTTTAAGCGTAAGAAAGATAATGTTCTGTAGAGATTTACATTTACATCATTCAGTATAGTCTCCCAGGAGCAACTTGTGGTTAAGAGTCTTGTTCAGGGACCCAGTGATGGTAGTGCTGGAGGTAGGATTTGACCCCCACGACCTCTTGGTCCAGAGGCAAGTATCCTAATCACTACACCACAACCACCACAATTTCTTACCTCGGTAAAAGTGAGCCTGATTTAGAGCAGGGCAATTAACCAGATGAATTGAAATTCTGCATCGCATCGACATAATCTTCCTCATGACTTTTATTACAATTACAGATAAAGTAGAGCGACGACAGCAGTAGTTTAGTTCCATTAGGAAATTGAGAAAGACTTTGTTACTGTATTTATGTTACTTGGCTGATCATGTGGACTACAACACCCGCTTACTCCTTTCAGTGCTCCACCTACATTATTTATATGTTGATGTGTGAAAAATGTCCAGTTGCACTATGGCTGAAGTAAAGAAATTGTCATTTACATCATTCAGCAGACGCTCTTATTCAGAGCAACATTCCTTTCCTAATTACAGGGACAGTTTCAACTTGGGTTGAGGGTTTTGATCGGGGACCCAGGAATGGTAACGCTGGGGGTAGGATTTGAACCCAGTACCTCTTGGTCCTGAGACTAGCGTCCTAACCACTAGACCACCACCCCAAAGAAATGTTGATTACACTGCCTCTTGGTTGGTCACTACTTACCTTTACAATTTCAGAATTCATTAATTGCCATATTATTGTGTTCAGAATGGATTAAAACAGTCGTTTTTGAAAACAGCATTGCTGTCATTTATGTAAAATAGCTGTGATGGTTTATATCGTGTATCATGTGAAGTAAAGCTTTTATGTCTCCACCAATTTCAAAAGTAAATCTACACTCTCCTGTAATTAATCGTGATATTGATTTGGGGTGACATCGTTCAGCCCTGGTTTGATTGCACGCGCCGGGGTTAAAAAATCCCGCGAAATTGACGCGTCTCGTGAAGGATTTGAAAGCGCGCGCCACGTAACCACAGCAACAGCGCGCCGGGACCGATGTAGTCAAGGTAAGACAGTGACCTTAAAGGCGGTTTAACTACAGGAAATTCTTATTTATTTGAGAACCAAGTTAAAATATCCATTAAACCCCGTAATCTCCGTCCCATGTACGCTTCTAAATCACGACACGACGACCCGGAGGCACTGACTCCGATAAATGCACTTGTTCTGTTATGCTAAGCGGCTAACAGCGCTACCTCCCCCCTCATGGCCGCAATGGAGGTTTTTTAACCGTTAGAAACCAAACTGTCGCGTAAAGAGGAAAGCATTACCAAACAACTGCTTTAACGTATTAAAGGGAAATTAATTCAAGAGTAAAGTCTGATTTTTAAACAAAATAAATCCCCACAAAACGCCTCCCCCCTCCCGCGATGGGGAACAACGACGCACTCACGCCTGCGCACACACGCTGCATGTTCGCGCAAACCCCGTCGCTTCCACCGGCTTCCCGCCGCCAACAGCGCGCTTTATCTCCGCCAAGCGAGGGACTCGACCGCGTTCCGGCTGCACCGACTCTCCCAAATCTATGGCACACTCACCTCGTTCCTTAAAGGGTCAAGTTTATATACGTTCTGGAGTTGGTTTCTTAGCCGCATAGCTATCGCCATTGGACCTTGTTCCGCCATCTTTGGGAATTCTGCATACTTCCGGGTAACGGTAGTGGGCATGTTCGCGGACCCGCCGACCACCTCCCGAGTGTGTGTGTGTGTGTGTGTGTGTAAAACATTATGATCATCACAAGAAAAAATCCCTCGTGGAAAAGATGCATTTTATGTGTAAAGCAAAAATCTTTACTATGTTACTATGGTTACTATATGTGTGTTTACGTATTTAAAGGTTGTGAGGACCTGTTCCTAAAAACACTTTTATTCATTTTGTATGGCTATGTGGGGACCTGTCCCCATAAGGAGAAATTATTTTATAGAAAATGTCAATTTTGAGAAACTTACATACTTACATGTAGTTTTACTTACATCTAGCCATTACAGGAGACAGTGGAATGATAGTAATGCAAAGATGGTAATACAGGAGTGTGTGTGAGAGACAGTGTGTGAGAAACATCATATATATATATATATATATATATATATATATATATATATATATGTATGTATGTATATACTGTGTGTGTGTGTGTGTGTATAGAGAGAGAGAGTAAATGATCCGCAATGCAGCTGTGAGACTACAATGTTCCTAAATTCTCCATACCACACCTCTGACTTTTCTCTAATGAGGTTGTGAACGCCTTGTATTTACTCACCTCTGGACCAAGAGGTTGTGGGTTCGAATCTGGCATTGGGTCCCTGAGCAAGACCCAGGTTCCTCTCAGGAGATTGTCTCATCAAGAAGTCACTCTTGATGAGAGCGTCTACTATATGCACAACACCCAACTATATATATATAGTTGGGTGTTGGTCTTCATAAGGTCTTCATTATAGAAAAGTGTTAGGCTTTATGTATGAAAGAAAGAGGTGAAAGATTTGCTTTTGGTTAATGATGTTCACAGCTTGAGCTACACTGTCTGTCTTGTGTGGAAAACAACTGAACACTTTTTGTTTCAGTTGTCTATTTTTAATTTGAGATTACAGTCTTGAGAGTAAACCAGGTTTATATTTTTCAAAGTTGGACTTATATAACTATGTATTTGACAGATATTGAATCTAGAAAAAATAACCCTTAAATAAATAATTAACTATTTTAGGTTTTGTTGTTATTTTATATAATAATAATAAAATACAAATAATTAATAGTAATAAAATATTCATTTTTGTTGTGTTCATTTGTGTTATTTTTCTCAAAATTGTGCTGTTTAGTTAATATGCAACATTTTTCAAATGTCCTCCAAACTGTAATGCTACCTTTTGACCACCAGATGGGCTCATGACTTCGAGGAATATTTAGAGCTGTAGCTGCCTTATTGAAAGTGTAAGCAGCTAACTGGAACTTCAAAATGTAATAATAGTCACTTGTTAATACAATTAATTATTTCTGAACTCTTGTCTTACAGTATAAACCATGATTTTGAAAATTCATGAGTAGATCAGTTTGAAGAGATTTATATTATTCTTTAAAGTATGTCACTAATTTTTACTACTGATGTAACATTTAACAAATGTTCTTTGATTTTCTTATTTATTAGAATAAAAGGTGATTTAGATGAGATTATACACAGAAGAGTCTCAGGTCAGTCAGAGTGTCTGTGCTAACACTCATCCACCATCAAATGCATCAGCAGCAGCCAGGTAAGTGCTGGAACTGCTCCACCTTGAAGCAATGGCTGAAGCTAGCTTTTTACATAAAAGTGACGTTTCAAATGTATGTTGGGGCAAAAAAATCATTCATAATCTCAACACTGTAGACACAAGTTGTGCTCAACCTTTTTTACACCACATCCCAATTTTTACCAGTGCAGATCAGAAGTGAATCAATATCAAGTATTGGTCTAAATTTACCTCATACTTACACCAAGTGAACTGAATACAGTTCTAGAATTAGGGAATTCTAGGTGCCGAACCTGTAGGGCCACCCCCAAATCAGGCCTCCTCCACTGTGGACACTTCAAAACTATGTTTAAGCCTATTCAATCGAGTTCTGATGCGGTCTTTTTTTGCAATCTTCATTTCCTTTGGCAGACCATTTCAACATTATTTATTAGGCACATTTTTAGTGGCTGTGTGCTGTAGCTTCACCCTCACTATTCTGTCTTCATTTGGAGCAAGGTTATATGCTGACAGGTGCTGTAGGGTTGGCCTTTCTTCTTCTTCTTGTTTTTTTTGTTTAGTTGTTTTTTTGGTGCATGTGTTTTTAAAGGACAAATGTGGAGGGACCCATCCCTGTAATCGCCTTGGGCCCTACAACTGCTTAATCTATCACTGATTCAAAATAAATGGCTTTATATGTAGGAAAACTGGGTTAACTGTAATAATAATCAATGAATATTGTCATACATTTTCTGATACACTTTGTGTTAATGAAAACCTGGAGCTACTTCCTTCAATGGCAAAGAAAAACTGTATTGCAGGAAGAAACCTTGAGAGGAACCGAGACTCAAAGGGGGACCCCATCATCCTCCTCTGGGCGACCAGGCACGTGAACATTTAATACACAAGTAAACATTAGTTCAAGTTAATCGTTAATTAATCAGTTTTATAGCGGTGAAGATATAAAAATAGTCCCCAAAGGATGCTTTCGAATCCCGAGTCTTTGCTGGGGCCGCAATATAATATTGTATCGCGATGTTCTACACAGCTGTTCTTCACCACTCAGATACTCACCTGAAGAGGATCTTGCATACTGTACAGCATTGTCTTAACACTGAGATCTCTAAAGGTCACTGCACATCTGACTGATGGAGCTGTGAATCCTCACTCTATTCAAAACAAGCCCGAGTGCCAGGACACACTGCGGCACTGACAAAAGGAAAACATGTCAGAGAAAGAACTCAAGACAGAACGCTATATTAATCGGTTCACATGACCTCACAGATCGTACGGACAATGAGGCCTTTTTCCAGTTTTCTGGATTGCCATCTAATACGTTTTGACTGCGCTCTCCTTGAACTTATCGTGTCTGATCACAGAGCCTTGCAGCCAGAGTCTATCAAAGAGGGGGGAGAGACTCATAACTGAGCATTGAATAATTGTAGCAGTCTCTATTGGACAGAGTTCAACGGTGAGAGACGCTGAAAATGAAAACACGTCGATGAAACCACGGGGCAAAACAGTGTGTTTCTTGTTGAGATTCTTCCATGTCAAGGGGAACCAGAACATGTTTTACTAACACAATAGCAGATGGAGACTCTGTTGGCTACACTTTGAATTAAAGCCAGATTGCGATTAGTAGAAACAATTTATCTCATTGATTCTTCAAAAACCTTTTTAGGAAACACAGTTAATCAAAAGCGGTTGGAACTGCAAGGCCAGAATAACAAGCGAGTAACAGGCTCAGGACAAATAAAGGTTAATGGTCACAACATTTTTGAAAGAATCGGAACCAGAATTTAGGTTATTGCCGAGTATGTTATACATACGGAGAACCTGCTGGTGTTTGAGGCTAAAACAAGAAGATTAACAATGTGAAAAATATACAAAAATATCTACCAATGTATTATGGAATAAAGAGTTTGCTTATATAACTATTGTATAACTATTTTTAACAGGTTTTTTGTGCAAAATCATTTTTAAGGTGATGGGTGGTGGTGGTTCAGTGGTTAGGACAGTCACCTCTAGTTCAAGAGTTCATGAGTACAAAACCTACCTCCGGCACTACTTAAGATATGGAAGTCGTTCCAACTTGCATTTCCTGAAAGAATAGTTGCTACTGTATTGCTAACTGTGTTACTTGCTAATGTACACTATACTTTTGCGAATTGTGGCCCTGGATAAGAGTGTGTACTAAATGCCATAAATGTAATTGTATATTTCTCGGGGGTAGTTGGTAGCGCAATGATTAGGGAGTCGGAGATTGGAGGGTTGCAGATTTATGTCCCATACTGGTAAAGGTACCACTGAGGTACTCATGTTGGGTAAGTTACGTCCAAAATGTAACACCTTATAGATTACTAGTCACTGTTATTTCAAAATAATTGGTTCCATTACAGTATTACTGTCTCAGTATTTTAATGCACATGACTCTCGCATTACTTTTGAGTTACTTTTACCAGAATAACTGTGGAAGTAGGACATTGTAAAACGCTAAAATGTGGTTTACTGCAGTTCATTCTGCATCCAGTGGAGGGCGATGTGGTGCAGCATAATGACCGTACACATTTTTCACTGTTTTTCTCTTGTGCCAAAGATCTTGCAGTGTTGGTAATTAAAAAAAAAAACTCAGTTTAAAAGTGTGTTGTAACACTTGTTACTAAAATGTGTAATGAATATTATTCATTCATTCATCCATTTTCCGAACCGCTTAATCCCAACTGGGGTCGCGGGGGCACCGGAGCCTATCCCGGGAATTTACGGGCGCAAGGCCGAGAACATCCCTGGGCAGGTGCCAACATACCGCAAGGCACACACACCCACACAGTCACACACACATTCACACCTTACGGGGCCAATTTTAGACTCGCCAATTAACCTGTATCACAGGTTTTTTCAATTTGTATACAGTATATAAAAGATGTTATAGTAGACTACAGACTGTAGTAGACTGCCTAAATTATCATTTAATTTCCAGATGCATGCATGTTAATTAAATAAATAAGCAAAACAACTTTACAATTATTTTGGCTACCCAGGCTAGACTCAAAATGCCCTGAGCTGAAGCCCCGGGTAAAATCAGCTGGCTGGCACCCTGCCCCGATGCCCCTTTGCCCCTGGCAAACACTGCTCCGCCGGGTGCTGCTAAAGTTGCCCACTGCTCCTTCACAGATGGGTCAAATGCAGACGTTGCACTTGGTTGTTGTGCACTGTGTTACATGCCGTGGTGTGTTCACAAATGAATTTGCACCTTAAAGTTGTAAAGTTGAATTGTAACATCAATAAACTTCCAACCTTGTTACATCAGCGAACGACAGCAAAAAACTGAGAACAAAAAGAATGAAAGCCACATTTGTTCCAGGTGCCCCCGGCCTGGACCTGCTCACCCTGAGCTCCAAAAACAATCAAACAAACATTCAGAGCATTTTCTTGTGGGGTGGGGGCACCTCTCTGTGTCTTTCACTAAGCCGTGCTGGTGGTGGGCGAGGAGGCCCTTCACTCCGGGCACACAGACTTTTGCCTCCCCTCTGTCCCGGAGCAATCAGAGCGTGCAGGGACAGACACCACTTTTTGTTTTTTCGACCCCCCTCCCCCAATTAGCTGCCAAGTGGCAAGCTAATGAAGACGAGGCCCCTCCGAAATCCCGACCGGGGCCCTACCGAAACCGAGCGGCACACACACATGCACAGGAAGCCGAAGCACACTTGCACATGAGAGATCAGAGTTTGTAATGAGTTACGGGAACGGACACACTTGTGGGTACTCTGCAATGCAATCTGTCACGTAAAAGCAGGATGAATTTTATGAAAATGATCCCTGAGTGTCAAGTCTGTGGTAGAATTAGTACAGGAACCTGTTATTAATGAGTTCTTTATGGAGGTGGTGAGGATTAAGGTATTAAGGTCCCGTCTCGACAGTTTTACAAGGCCTTTCATCTATGATTTATTATTATTATTAGTAGTAGTAGTATTTATTTGTAAGTGTTCTTGGGTTCCTTGAAAGATGATATATAAATCCAAATTTATTATTATTATTATTATTAGTAGTAGTAGTAGTAGTAGTAGTAGTACTAAGACACTTATAAAAAGTAATTAATACAAACTTTAAATACTTGTTAGTATATTTAATTATACAAATATTTAGTATAATATTTGTAATAATCCTGCAATTACTTTATTATTATTATTATTATTATTAGTAGTAGTAGTAGTAGTGATCATTATAAAATTGAGAGATTATTATGTAAATAACAATTGAATTACTTCTAAATAAGCTGTTAATTAATAAATATATTCTTAATAAATATTATAAGCATGCTGTTAATTATCAATATTTAAAAAATGAGGAAAGGGGGTATTAGTAATACTCTCTACAAAATTATTTAACAGTTGTTGAATTTGAGCATGTAAATATTCAGTAAGCTGCTGAGTTTCCAGGCGGTTCTGAAGGGTACGCGTCGAGATGATTGTGCTGTTTACTCTCCCGTGACCTGGATAAGCGAGCACATGTGCAGAGAGGCCCTCTGAACAGAAAGTTCTAGAATGCGCCCTCCCGTTGGTTCATTTGGGTGTTTAACAGAGATGCCATGCAGATCAGCGGGGACTTCTGTCAAGTTCTCACAACAGTCTTTAATTAAGGTCATGAACAGTCTGATCTGATCGTGATTTATCAGAGTGAAGTTCCAATCCCAGCCAGCAGGTGGCGCTGGAGTAGAGCACAGCTTAGCTCTGGCTGATTTGGGATTTTCTTGCCCCAAACAAGGTCTCTTTACAGGCATCAATCTTTTGTGTTTCTGTTTTAAAAAGTTACCAAACATCTGCCTGTAAACTGACTTATTACCAATTCATCTTGACATTCATTTGAGAATTGGACTATTACAACTATTACATCACTGTGCTCCCTAGTAATGTCTCCAGCAATCTCTTCAGAAGAACGCGAGGTGGATCTGTGTATGCAGTGCATTCTGTCGCCATGGTGACTCCTTAAAGTATTATATGATGGACGTACCATAAATCTCCCTTTTTGACTCCAGCGCGAGGGAATCGTACAGAGCTTGTCTGTTAGGAGACTGTTTTAAAAACGCAAAATCTCTGTATATGTGGTGATGTGTGATCTGGAGGATTTTAAAAAATCACACACAATTGAAAACTTTTGCAACAGTATTTTCAGTAAATCATTTTTAGTGTGTACATTCTTAGAACAGATGTTAAAATGGACACAAACTGTGTCAAATTCTTACACATTAATGAGTGAGTTTTGGGACAACGTTTCTTGTGTTAATTTGAACACATTTCACCTTATTATCACTTTTGAAACAGTGAAAGTGTTCAGAAAGGTAACACAAGGATGAATAATATTAACACGTGCTGTCCTTGGTTACACATATTGTGTTGAATGCTGTGAACAAATGCACATGTTGTGTATTTCAAAACTACACATAACTATGTGTAAAAGATCTGACTTTAATGAAACAAAAAATAATTAAACATTAACACAAAATGTGTAAACTAAAGTGCGACACAGGATTTGTGTCATTTCTCTACACATTCGTTCTAAGAGTGTATTAGGACTTTACAATTATAAATATAGTTCATACAGGTACAAATACACTGATAGCATTTTATTTGAGCTGTATTTGAGTATAAGATGTAAAATATTACAGCGGTGATAAGATATGTAGTATTTTAAGTTTATCTAATGATTCCTGTGGTAATGTTTATTAAATATTTTGGTACATTTTTGATAGCAGTCGTTAGTAACAGTAAGCTGCTTTTTCTATGAACGAAATTGTACATAACTGTTCCTCTACATAACTGTGTCAGAGTATAATTTCTTGTGCCCCCAGCAGAGAATACAATTACAAAATGACAACACTCTGTACAAATCTGTTAAGAGTCCTCCCCTGACTGGCTGAGAATTTGAGTGATTGTCTCATTAACTCTACCCAGAATAACCTCGGCGTGCAAAGATACAGCCAGAATCACTTTTCACGTCTATTTCAGGGAATCTTATTCATATGAGTTATTAAAACTCCAACTTCCCCATAAGTCACCCACTTACATAAAGAAGACAAAAAAAAAAGCAAGATCTGGATCGCTGTCCTGGAGAAACAGATATTTCGGTCTCAGTTGAACTGGCACGGCGTTCGCCCCCTAAACTCCTATTTACTTAGAGGAGCAGCGGAGGTGCGCGCCTGGCATCCCCCCTGCATTCCTGCTGCACTGGCTCATGTTGGACCAGGCCCAAAATAAAGTATACTTTAAGAGCGAGCACCTTAAACAGGTATTAAGGGCGTTGCGGCGGCTGGCGCTGCGGTGGTGAAGCTGCCCCGAGCACAAGCGCCAAAACATAAACACTTTGCAGAAGCAAGCTTGTGAAACAGCCAGAGGTCAGCCAGTTCTGTGTGAGCTGCTTTTTTTGGGACTGATGCGCAAAACCAGTTCCGGTTTTCACACTATGAACATACAGCAGTGTGTGCTACGTGAAGCTAGGGCTGGGCAACGTGACCTCAAATCAATATCACAATTAATTGAACACATTCCCATATTACGATTAATAAACTATTCTGTTTTTTAAAGCTAAATATAAATGAGGAGGGTTGCGTCAGGAAGGACATCCGTCGTGTAAAACTTTGGCTAGAACGAAGCCGAACGAAAAATGTGTTTTTTTCAAATGAACGATGGTGTATTTTTGGCCTATTTTAAAAAACACACAGACAACATATGCTGTAGTAAATTAAGTGAATTCAGAGCAGAGGTGGCAAAAGCGCACACATACTCTACTCAAGTAGACCCTTACAAAAATTTTAGGCTTCCGGCAAACGTCATTGACCGTTGCCGCAAATTTGCAGCAAGGTCATGTTTTCACATGCAAAGTAGCAGGCTTTTCACATGACTTCTAGCAAACTTTGTGACAAATTTGTCACCAAAAGTTCTCTACAAGTTTACCATTCCTGGCAAATTGTTTTGGCAAATCACTGGCAAATACATTTACAACTAGTGGCAATTTGTCATTGTTGACAGAACGTTGTATGTTTGACACTAGTGGCTGACAATGGCAAACTTGTGGCAACATATTCTGGCAGACTTACGGGCGCAGGGCGGGGAACAACCATGGACAGGCACCAACACACCGCAGGACATGTACTTTACTTGAACAAAACAAAAGATTTTACTAATTTCCTGTGTTGGAACTTAGTTGGCATGGCCATCAGTAGAGTAGAGCAGGACTTGTACCTCCACCGCGCAGTGCATTTAGAAATAAATTAGCAACAAAGTGTGTTATATTGCCACTCTGAAGTCCAGTGTTCCATCACTAGGCCACCACTCCAGCATCTGACCCCATTTGTTGCAAAAAATGGCAACTTCCTGTCTAGCTGAATCAGCTGAATCTGCTCCGTTACGGATGTAACCCTCCTCATTTATTCCATGCCTGTCTTATCTTGTCACGGCCATTTGGATCCCTACGGGCTGAACTAAAACATCGGCCTGAGCCCGAGAGATGGGAGCCTGGAACCTGGTGGTGGAGGACGGCTTGTAAATCCATTCCCAACACGTCCGGTTTACCCAGGCAGAGCAGCCGACCCACGCCTGCCAACGCCAACCCCGGAGCAAGTAACGATAGTGGCCGATAAACGGCCTCATCAAAAAGCCTTGACCGTCCGAGAGATGCCCTCTTGACAGGGCATGGCGAGCTGGCAGTGGTACCAGACAATGGCGGTCTTTGATGCTGAAGCTACGTTAGCATTGTGGTTTTCCTTTCTCCTCTTCTGGAGAGCTTTGAAGGGTTTTGGAAAAAAGAAGAAAAGAAGGGGAACCCTTATAGCCCGCTCTGAGTAGAAGGATGGGATTGTTTTGGAGATTGTATTCTCCTGTCTCGTCTCCCTCCACCTACATGCAGGCACGCTTTCATCTTCTGTGCTATCTCACGTTGGAAGCATGCAACCTTGGGTAAATGACGACTTGGACGTTGAGGTAGAGGAGCAGAGATTTCATGTATGTTTTGCAATTTATTTCCTTTGCGTCCTAGATTTTTTATGTTATCAAAGTGTTGCTTCACTTCCTCAGATGAAACAAAATCCATGATGGCACGGCAAGGCCCATGCATATTTTAACTGGAGACGTGATATCAGTTTCAAATGCAGAGGTCACATTTGGTTGTGGTGCAAATCCTTCAGTAAAATTTTCATGTATCTGTACTTTACTTGACTATTTATTTTTGTGCCAACGTTTAACTTTTACTACATAGATTTTTAGCATGAATATCTGTACTTTCTACTTCTTACATGTTCAAATCAGGTTTAATTTGGTTTAATTTAAATGAGGTTTATTAGGCCATTTTGTCGAGCATTTCACCTGTTCCGTATCAATAATGCGCACCATCCAGACAACTTGACTGATTGGTTGAGGCTTAAAAACGTAGTAAACACACAGTAACACAATCCCATTGGTGTATTGGTTTTTGCACATGACGCACAACACGATAGACACGATAAAGAGAGAGAGAATAAGAAGCTAAAAGCAGGCGGCGACTCGGTGCGAAATGATGTGGTGATTGCGGTGCAGAAAGAAGCTCAGCTCCACCACATTCACTTCAGTTGAGTTGAGTTTATTTCTCCAGCGCTCTTTACAGCTCTATAATATCTGTTGTATGATGTGTTGAGGATAGAGGTGATCATCATGTATAATGATGGTAATGAACAGTGCAGTTTTATGTATCATGTGGCTTTATTTTTCTCTGCTTGTGCTCTACGTAACGCTTGGACATGGAGTCCAGTCAGCTTTGCCCTAAAATGCTGCTTTTGTCCATCACAAGGGAACTTTATACTTTTATACTTTAAGTATGTTTTAGAGCCTGCACTTTTCACTTGAACTTGAGTAAAAAAGTCGAGTCAATACTTCAACTTTTACTAGAGACTTTTTGAACACGTGTATCTATACTTCTACTTGAGTGTACTTTTACTCCTCTGTTCATTCAGTTTCAGCACTCACTCACTCCCTTATTCTGCACTCGCTTTCATATTTGCGTAGATGTCTTTTCACGGTGCCCTGTGTAGACCTGCTGTGTGATTTAGAGTAATTTACCAGATCTTTGTTCAACAAGGAGGGTGCAGGTGATATTGCTTTCAATAAGAGAGGAAACAGATTTGCCTAAAGAATTATGGCTGTTAAGAGAAAAAAATAGTGGCAAGCATATATCTTCACTTCTCAACCATCTGTGGCAGAGAGAGAACGCACACCAAGACACACACACACTCTCACATCCACACAGATAAGGCTCTCTCACCAACTCGAAATTAAGAATTCGTTAAAGCCATTCATCATTGTGTGGGCAGGGGAAAAAAACCACTCCTTTGAATAATTACTACGTATCAAAGGCTAAGTGCGGGCAGATCAAAGTCGGGCATTCTTGTGTAATCCTGTCGGAGTTGCAAATCTTCAGTAATCTGCTTTTGCCTGGCCACCACCATTTGACATGCATCTACTGTATGAAAGGGAAGGGTGCCATCAATTATCACAGAGCTGTTGTTTACCTTCTGCCAGGCTTAGATATATGTTGGATATAGAAAGCCTTATTAGCCATGGGACTGTGTGTGGTTTTTGTGTGTTTGACCTCAAGTTTGCAAGGTCTCCCCTACAAGGAAGTGGAGGTGAGATTAGTAGCAGAGAGATCTGGTTGTTTACTCTGTGATGAAACAGGCAAGAAGAAAGAAGTGGAATTTGTGCAAAACTGTATGCATCCTTATCTCATCCTTAAATGCTGCCAACCCCCAAAAACACACATACACACACATTCTCATGACACCATGTACCACAGTTTACTGCTTATTCTCAAACCTCCAGCAGTGGCATAGTGTTGGGTTTCGTCTCATTTCTCTGAGTTAATGTCAGTGAAGTTCAACCACAAGACATAACTGGTTGCAGTACAATCTGCATTAGCAGCTTTTTTTGGATGTAAGCACCATTAAATTTAATAGGCAGCAATGTAACCACAAAGAGATTTTGTAGATACTTTAGCTCGTCTTGTTCAGCTTGATTTGGCTTCCGTAAATGCTGAGTCACTTGGCATGCTAACACGGTGACCAGACAGTGCAAACCCTGGCAAAAATGCCCGCCAGCAAAAGATTTGTGTGTTGAGTGGATGGCCTTTAATTTTCTTGCAGGTCCTGATCAGAGGGGTGGATCAAAGTTCCTGAGATTAAAGGACTATGGAGGGGGAGAGCAGAGTGCAGTACAATACCGGTTTGAGCCAGCAATCAGCAGAGCAAAGACAATTACTGTTACCATTATTTAAGCCAAGAACTAGGCTATGGCCTGATAAACGGAAAGCCGAAACATTGATTTGTGGATTGTGCAGGTCCTCATTTATCTAGGACATGCTACTCTTAAGAGCTTGAGTCAAAAGCAACTGGATTTATTTTAGGGTCTTGACGACCTTTCATCTCTCATCTGAAAGATGGAGAAAGAGCTGAAGAAGCCTTTCAGATGAGACTTGAAATGTCTTCAAGAACCTAAAAGTAGTTCAGTTGCTTTTGATTCAAGCTCTCAAGATTGATTCATGGCCCTTAGATTCTGGAGATGTTTGATTTGAAGTTTCTGGCAGAGGAAGAATGGATAGAGAAGTGAACATTTTGTCCTTGAAGTTGATAGTGATAATGGCCAGATTTTAATGATGGCTAGACAAATGGGTCAGCCCTGCTGTTTTTGTGGGATGTTCCCACACAGTCAGGACCTACCAAAAGTTGTCCAAGGAAGGAAGACTGGTGAACTTGTGACAGGGAGAAAAGATGGGGAGAAAAGATCCAATAGAAGAACTAGCGTAGCTTAAATAATCGAAAATGTTAATGACGGTTTCGATAAACTGGTGTCAGAACATGCAATCTTTTATGTACGGTGCCAAAAAGCCTGGTTTATATTGCACCTGATTAGGGCTGCAACAACTAATCAATTAAATCAATTAAAATTGATTGTTAAGATAGTTGGCAACTAATTTGATAATCGATTAGTTGGGTCTACGTTCCAGTTCAGTCAAATCTTCCCATTTATTACAGACATAATACCATTAGACCACCACCACCCTCTCCACCAGGACATGTCCAACACAATCTTGTCTCTCCAGGTTTGTTTCCAAACTCTCCAACCTGAGCTGACCCTCTTGCGTTCAAAATTCCCTAGATGCCCTTATCCAGAGTGACTTACACTCTATACTTACATGGTATGTCTTCGGGTGCTTGGGGTTAAGGGTGTTGCTCAGGTTGTCAATGGTATGTATATAGGATCTCCAGATATTTGAATCCAAAATTGCATGGTAACCAACATATTTACTCAGACAACTGCTCAAACCATCCCTATGATCAGAAAACGGAGCAGTGCTAAATAGGGTAGAAGGTGATTGGCATGTCTGTGCCCAGTCTAGTTGAGACCTAGATTTTTAGATGCTCTTGGCAGTTGGTGGAGTAACGGTTGGGTGTTCGCCCCATGATCAGAAGGTTGCCGGTTCAAATCCCAGACTGGTACCACCAGCTACCACTGAGGTACTCATGAGCACGATACTGCCCCCAAGCACAGCTCCCCTGACACCTTCCCTCATGGGTAGGTCAAATGCAGTGGTCACACTTTGTTGTGCCGCACTAGGTGCTGTGCTGTGGTGTGTTCACAATGACAAATAATCACTCACTTTTACTTAATAAAGGGTCTAACAAGTACATCCAGGGCCAATTTCCCAATTGAGGATTAAGCCTAGTTCTAGACTAGCTTTGAGTTTGAAGGCTAGGCTTAATCCATGAGCAAGAAACCAGCCCCTAGAGGTTACTTTGACATTCATTGCACAACCCAAAGAGAATGAAGACAATCTTGGAGAGGCCATCAAGGGCTTTAAGAGTGATCTTTGTAACTGAGCAAGAGTCCTCATACAGTGAACATGTCTATGCCCAGTCTGATTGGAAACCTATAGGGCTAGTTGCCTGAACATGGATTAAGCCTTGGACTAAATTGCAGTACCAATGGAGATTTATCACTGAAAGTCAAAGTTAGTCTAGGGCTGTCTTAATCGTTGTCTGGGAAACTGGTCCTTAAAGTTCACATTTAAGGAAGGTTCTCTTAGCATTTGAGGTTATGCACAAGCTAGATGTTCTCAATAACGTGACCATAAGTCCATCTGGAGTTCACCTAAACATTCATTACACAGCTTAAAGAGAATAAACACAATCCCAGAGAGGCCCTCATACTTAAGAGGGAACGACCCCTCTTTCAAAAGTCAGGTTCCAGGTGTCTGTCCACCACCCATATGGAAATGTACACCAGGACTTGGCCAGCGCAGAAGCGACGTGTCTGCCCCGGGGCGAGCCCCAACCGCAGTGCGGTCATCTCTAATGGAACCTCATTTTCCTCCACATCATCCCCGGCAGATGACTGCGGCTTTTCCTGCAACAATTAAGCCTGATTCGCTCATCAGTCGACCCGAATAATGACCGGGGTGGCGGCGGCAGCGGCGGTGGGGTGAATAAACAAAGGGAGCGCAGTTAGCAGTCCCGCTATCTCCCATCAGCCCCAGGACGCTTCTCTTGACGTCACCTTTTGCTTTGATTGCAAAGTAGATGCTCTGCTGGCCTCGCTCCAGGTGGCCGAGATCAGCTTTTGATTGAGTCAGTCAAAGCGCTCGGAAGACAACGCCTGGCCAACTGTTGCCAGTGGCATAGAAGAGCAGCACACTCATCTTATCTCTACTTCCTTTTCCTTGTTATTTTGTTTTTGCCCGTTAATCGCTGTGATGAGGATCAGATGGCTCGCCATTTAGGAAGGAAGGACACCAAGGCCCTAATAAATAATTCAGGGTTAAATAACTGTACCATGCACTTGTCTACCACAGCTTTTTTCTCTATTATGGTATCAACTAGAAGGTGTGATTTGGGTTAATTTGGCAGAAGAGGCATCCGATAGGGTACCATGTCCACATGGCGTAGGCTTATTGCATCACAGCATGCTATTGGCAGCTGTAAGATGGATTTGGAGGATGTAGTCCACTTTGACAAAGACATTCAAAAATCTCTGCTCATTTTTATGAAAACCTAAGAAACTGACAGAATGTGAGTATAACTTGAGTCGAAAATGAAAACATTCTCTACCGCCAATGTCATTGAAACCTTTTTGTGATTTGATATTGTTCAAAATATAGATTTTTGCATTATTTTTAACACCACAAATATGAAGTATTTCTACATAAATCATGTTTTCTACTATACCTACTATATTTAAACAGTAGTGTTGCTGCTTGTAAACATGTTATTTGTAGCTTTAAAAGCTATGATTTAAAAGCATGTTCCCCAACATCGACAGTTTGTTTCAGAACTACAGCCTCTAAATAATTAATCAGCCAGAATCTCTTTTTAAAAAATAAAGACGTGGTTTATAAATCAAGGAAAATCACTGACTTTCTGATTCTCACACAAAAAACTTCAATGAAGCGACTAGGCCACAGATGCCATATTCAAATAGGCTCAATGTTTAGCCGAAACTTACACGGAGAGGTGATTAAGTGTGTAAGACGGCGTCGTTGCGAGAGACAGGGCTTGATAAGGTGGGGGGTTTTAGTCTCTGAGCCGTGTTGAGTGGAAATTGATTTCCCATTTGGCTGGTCTGTGTGGTTCAATCAGTTACAGGCATGTGTGAAGAGGTGAGACAGAAAGAGATATAGCCAAAAGTTCAAACACCCACAGATTTCAAACTTTAAACTAGATCATTCCGGGAGTTTATCACCGCAAACCTATTCCTTCAAAAGATGTGTAGGTAAATGTTTGTACTGCCAAAAAACATCAAGATCAATGTTTCTCTAGGCTTGGTTTGACCTGTAACCTCTCGGACAAGGAGCGCTCTCTTCTCCATTGAAGCCTTTTGACTCCTTGTGCTTTTTCATTCACTTCTGTATTTCGTTTTAAGAGTTGACTGGCTTACCGACTTCAGGGAGAAACCCAAGATAGACCCTCTTGGACAGATCATTGTCTGAGCACCAATTAAAATTTGAATTACACAGCTGGGGGCGGCCAAACTGTCTGGGATGAAACTAACTTGCTTGCCAATGTTGCTGGACGTGCTTCAGTTTTGATAACACCTGATCTATGTGTCAATATTTCACATCTACTGTTAGCCTGTTAGTCTGAGGGCTTTCAGAAATGCTAAGTGATTTAACTCCAACCTTCCACAATATCTCGGAGCCCACCTGGAAGATACTAGGGGATTCCACATACAGATGATTTAAGGGGGAACGAAAATATTTTTATCACATTTTCCATTTAGCCATGGCATTTAGAAAACCAAAACTTGGTTACATTGGAGAAGATAAAATAATAAAACCAATTTGAAATAATTCTACCTCGAGCTTGCTTGCTGTCTCATGGATGAGGAAACTTGTAGAATTATGAGATTGGTGAATTACGCTGAGAATCCTGGAATTCAAGGCAGAATTGTTAAGTAAGTGATACATTGATATATCTTTAACTTGCTCCTGCAACTTTATTGCAACAAAATGCCCCAAAACACAGCAACTTTCAACACAATTTTTTTAGAAAAACCGCCTCATAATCAGGCATTTTAAGCCGCAACAAACTCAGCCCACGAAGTCCTGGAGGGACTGAATATTACACAACCTAAAAGGCTAGGCTTCCATTAAAACTTGCATCAGTTTCACACTTTATGGATTCTGTTTTAGCGTAAGAACAAAACACAAATGAGAAAACATTGGTTAATGTCAGAATCTTGGCGTGAGCGGCTTTTAAGAAGAAATTTCTTCTTAAGAACAGATGGTGAATGAGGTTTGAGAATGTTGGATGAAGGAGGAAACAACTTTTTCACTACGGGAAAGGGGGCTACGGCTAGAGGGCAGCGTAGAGTAGCTCTCTCTGTCTTTTCTTTCTCTCTCACACAAGTACATACACACATACACACACTTAGATTAGGTGAGTGAGTGAGGGTCTGTCATGAGTGAAAAAAGCTGAATGTAAAGCAGAATCAAGGGTGGAGACCTGCAGCTGCTTGTGATCTAGGGCATCTGGTGTGGGTGTGTGTGTGTGTGTGTGTGTGTGTGTGTGCATTCGTCTGCATCTGTGCTGCATAATACAGCCCAGGGATTGGCTATTGGGTTTTGTAAGCATAATTTCCCCCCTCAGTAAGCTTGATAGCATGGAACATATCCCACACATCGACCATGTCTCACACTGATGTTCTCACTGGCAGCTTAAACACGCCTTTTAAAAGCTCAGTGTTCACGTCCTAAACCGCTGTCATGTTGTCCCAGCAGTTACGGTGAAGTAATTCCTGTATAATCACACACTTGATGAGATGCAAAACCAGCCATACGTCTGTGATTATCAGCTCTACAGGAGCACATCAGCCTCCAGCCTACGGATATGAGACCATGTGTGTGTTTGTGTTTGTGATCTATATATCAGTCATTCAGTCATTTTTCAAATTAAAATCAAAAACCAAAACTCATTTTTTGAAAAAAATAAAATTTAATATACAGTACATTTCCAAAACCAAAATGAAGAAAAAAACCATTTTTGATTTCCTATTTTGTGCTCAAATAAGAACAAAACATAACACATATTTAGTTTTTATCAAACACAGAAAACTGTACTGTGCATATACAGTATATAGTCGTTGTCAGGCGGAAACCTTTTATGTCCAAAACGGTTATTTTTCAAGAAACTGAAAAAACGATGTGTATTCAAAATATATGAACATCGTATATAAGTATATGAACAAGCCGTTTTCAACACTTTCATTGGTTAAATATTTCTACAACTGTCAGGCCAATGTGAAGACTGACCAATAGAATTGCTTTATTGCTTCTACTTACGAGGTTTCCGCCCTTCAGGCCGAGTTTGAATGATCTTCCCGTGTTTGCGCGTTGGCTTTTCTCCGGGTGCTCTGGTTTACTCCCACAGTCCAAAAGCATGTGCTGTAGTTTAATTGGCGACTCTAAACTGGCTCCATAAGGTGTAATTGTGTGAGTGTGTGTGCCCTGCGGTGTGTTGGCGCCCGTTCAGGGTTGGTCCCCGCCTCACACCTCCGGTCCCCATGACCCCTACAGGGATTAAGCGGTTCAGAAAATGAATGAATAACAATGTGACAAATATGACCTCTGCATGACCCGGGGAGCAATGCTTGGGGACGGTACTTTGCTCATGAGTACCACAGTAGTACCTTTACTGGTCCAGGACTTAAACCGGCGACCTTCTGATGACGGGGCCAACTCCCTAACCGTTACATTACCAGCTTCAATTCTGCTCCCATTTTTTTTTATTTGAGCACAAATTGGATTTGTTTCGTTTTGGATTTGGAAATAAATATGAAAGAAAAGTGTAGTTTCTGGTTTTAATTTTAAAAGCGAATGAAGAAATGGCAGAGTGTGTGTGTGTGTGTGTGCTCCCTAAATGACCAGCGCAGGCTATCGGACCTGTAGAATAACTCCCCTGTAGGCACTCGCGCAGATTAAAGACGATAACACACACTCTGCACGACTCATGACATATTGTGCCGAGTATTTTTGGGCGATTTGGGAGAGAGTCTCATAAATCTGTTAGATTACCCTCATGAGGATATGCATAGGCTGCTGGTCGGGTATGTACACACACACACACACACACTGTGGCACATGTAAGTACCCACACACACACACAAGGTCAGCATGTTCTCTTCACTATCTGATCTGCTCTCGTTGCCTCTCATTCTCATTCATTATCACTACCTCTCTCTTACACACACACACACACATATACAGTGTACTGCAATGAAAGATCCCAACCATCCCTCGCTCATTTTTCTCTTCTTTTGAGAGCCCCTCAACATGCATATGCAAAACCTCAAATCCCTCTTTGCACGCATGCAAACACATAAGCACAAGTACGTCAGGTGTGTGTGTGTTCATGTATTTATGGGGTTTTGTGGATCTGTCTATCACTTAACGTGCATCTCATCATTAAGGGAGTCGTAGAGGTACCTCACAAAGAGAGTAATGCAAGGATGCGTGTATGAGTGTTCGGGACGTCAGGGAATTAAAGGAATTCCCCGTTTTAAAATTCCTGCTGCAGAATTCCAGAAGGCTCTGTGAACTCCTCAAACCTAACGGGCTATGGCGTGTTTTCGGCGTCCTGCAGCGCTCTCGATTCAGCGCAGGACGGTCTGCCATCTGCTCAAGGACTTAAGACCTCCTACAGGTCCAGCTGAAGAAAGAAACAGGACCTACCGAGCCGTGCTGGTACCGAAATGTCCATTTAGGTCCATTTATACTTATATGTCACCAAGCTGCCATTTAAGATCCTTATGCTTGTATATTCATTTAAAGGTCCCATATTATACATTTTTCAAGTTAAAGTAGGTCTGTGAGCTCCACTAAACATGTCTCTGAAGTAGTTTGCAGTAAACACCTCTCAGATCCAGGGGGTTGGTGGCCTAGTGGTAGGACACTCGCCTTTGGACGAAGAGGTTGTGGGTTTGAATCTGACCTCGGCGTTACCAACACTGGGTCCCTGAGCAAGACCCTTAACCCTAAGTTGCTCTCAGGGGAACTGTGTAAGTAATATGGTTAGGATATGACAAGAGTTGCTAGTCGTTAGCCATTAGCCCGTGTAGCGTGGATGTTAACCCAAACGCTGAGTGAGACGCAAATAGGTAGGAGAACCACGCGAGTTGATCTAAGAACTCTCTAACACGAAGACTAAGGATTCCCACAAGAATTTGCGTCCTATCGGACACACACTCAGTCGAGGAGATAACCAAATAACTGGAGTACTCACAGTTGAACTCACAGCTGAACTGAATCAGAGTTGGGCTGGTGACTCAATGGCTGAACGGTGAGCTACGAGAAAAAGTCTCCTTTTAAACTTCCCGAACCGTGCCGACTGCTTCCGGGTCCCCGTGTCGGTCACATGATCGGAGTGAGCGTGACAAACTGTCCCTGAAATTAGGAAATGTAAGTCGCTCTGGATAAGAGCGTCTGCTAAATGCTGTAAATGTAAATGTACAGCCGTACATGTTCAACGCAACACTCTGCTGGTAGACTTCTTTCATTGCGATGCCTACGCTAGCATTTGTGAGAAAACATGGCGGATGAGGAAGCGCTAGCAGTTCTCTCTCTTCTTTTTATTTATTCAAGTTCACAAATTATAGTATTAGTGTAAACATTGAATATTTTTACAGTGGCATACTGTATTTTGTAATTACAGTATTGTTCTGTAAATATTAAGTATACTTCTCTGCTGCCAGTACTACATTGTAAATGTACAGTGACATCTTTACAGTGTAGACATATTTGGTTAAAACGGATTATTTTAACCCATAAGTATTAAACATCTTACTTAATTTCTCCAGTTATATCTGAGTTTGTCTTAGACACATCGTTACATGTTGTACCTGTATAATTATGTGTATTTGTTAAATCTTGAATCAGGCTGTAATTGATTCTGCACAGCCCCAAACTGAGCATGTGTGATCTTTTTGACGGAGTCGGTTAGCTGTATCAGATCAGATCAGATCAGCATCTCTGGAAACCGTAAGATCTTGGGATATGGATGCTGAGTGTGTGTGCAGCTGTAGACATGACTGGGAATCCCATTTTAGGGCTTAAAGCCATCTTTTAAAAACATTTAACCATTAGAACATGTCTATATTGTGTCATATTTCATAAAATGTCTTCCATGTGTTCTGGTAATAAATAAAGTTTTAGATTAGACTGACAGACGTACAGCTGACAAGATGAAAGATGGGTCAGACATTTGGATCAGACTTTGTACTTATTGCACAATGAGGTTTTTTTTGCTCAAGGCATCAGTGATGAGGTGAATGTAGGTGCCAAGGCAAAAAAATGTCAAGTCAAGACACAGCCCGCACATACCCCTTTTCCACAGTTCCCAATTTGGAACTGGTCCCACATTTTTCCACTGAAAAAAATCTGTTCCTGTGCCACAAAATCGGCTTCGAACTGGTGCCAAAACTTTGCTTTTCTGGAACCAAGATCCTGTGATGTCATGAGAAGGGAGCTGAGTAAAGGCCTGTGTCCACCAAATGTGTTTTTTGTGCTGAGGGCGGTCAAAGCCTCACTTTCAGAGCGCTTTCTCTGCGCTTCTCTAAGCACTTGTTGTTGCTAAGTTATGAAAAGCATCATCGGGCACTTCTGTGTTCGTTCCTATTTCATGTAAACATTGTGAGGTGTTCCTTTGAGATCGGTGGTTTAGTCGACATAAAAGAGATTATCTTTACAATGGAGAGAAATCACACCTTGGCCTTAGTGGCAGCGTTTGAACTAGATACTCACATGTCTTCAAGACATAGAGACTGGGTGCGTGAGATAAACCGTGCAAGTAAACAGCTGGGAGAGTAGCACCGGTTTATATGTCCCACCCCTTCCTCGAATTTGATTGGCTAGTAAGAGACAAGTCACACTGAAAAGTGCAGCGCTGTTCTAAAAGTTGAACGGATTTCAACTTGAAGCACTCTGAGTGCCGCTGTAAAAAAGAATGTCAGAAGGTGCTTAGTGCTCTGAATGCTGAAGCTCATAGGATTTGTATTAAAAATACAATTTGATGGACACAGGTCATAAGATAAAGATAAAGAAAATGACTGTGATTTATATCGAGACACATCCTTCAAAAATACCCTGCTTCTACTTTACTGGTGTTGGTGCCATTCCGAGAACGGTTCCCAGTTTGGAAGTGGCACTTTTACCACAAAATGAGCTACAATCCTTAGAAATTAAGTTAAATTTGTCATTATGAACACATCAACACCAGAACTTACAGTGCACTACAATGAAATTTGACCCATCTGTGTAAGAGCAGGCGACAGCTTTATGGCAGAGCCCAGGGACCTGTTCTTGGGAACTGTACCTTGCTCATGAGTACCTCAGTGGCACCTTTACCGGTCCGGGACTTGAACCGGCGACCTTCCAATCGTGTGGCTAATTCCCTAACGTTACACTACCAACTGCCCCAGTAGCAAATGCAGGCCGGTTCTTGCTGGGTCCCAACTTCAGCACCAGGACTTGAACTGGCGACCTTCTGGCCAACATGGGGCCAACTCCCTAAACGCTACTCTTCTGCCCCACACTACCACTGGCAGCAGTACAGTGGAAAAGGGGTAACAGTAAGGCATGCAGCTTATTAACTAACCACTACTACTAAATCAGTAGTCAGACTTGCAAATCCAGGTATCGGTGTTGGGACTGAAAGTGAGTGATTATTTATCATTGTGAACACAGCACAGCACACACAACCACAACCAAATGTGACCTCTGCATTTGACTTATCCGTGAAGGAGCAGTGGACAGCTGACATGGGCAGCCCCCAGGGAGCAGTGCTTGGGGACGGTAATATGCTCATGAGTACCTCAGTAGTAACATTACCAGAACTGGCAACCTTCTGATTACGGAGTGAACGACATACCGTTACGCCACGAACTGCCCCGAAGAAGTTGGATCAACACATATCTAAGACAGACATGAGCAAGCTGATTTTCTGCGTAAAATGATTCAGTAGTTCTATAAATACTCAGGTTGACTGTGTTTCATGTGCAGTGGCATCACCAGATATTTTCTCTAGTTCAGACACACCAAAATGTTTGATATGAGGATGTAGGCGTGAGTAATAGCACGGGAAAAACCAGACGGAGAGACAAAAACAGACAGACAGACAGACAGACAGAGTGGGAGAGAGAGGGTGGGTCTCGAGATGCTGTGCTGCCAACTGTAGGTCATCTGGCAAATATGTTACTATTATCATTCCAAAAGGCCAAATATTTATTTAATTCACACCCACCTCTTTGATATGATGTGCTGAAGCATGCCATCCAGGTACAGACGGAACGAGGGAGCGATGAGAGGAATGGGGCTGGAGTAGAGCCTTTTAACAGGAATTCGTCTTCAGACATGTAATTAAGTAGAGCAACAACAACGCTTTACCTTTTCACTGTTGCTTTTATCAGTGCTGACTCACCATGAGTCAACTGTGGGAAGGAAAAACGATGATTCCTGAGGGAAATGACGGACTTATAAGCAGACTGTCTGTGATGTCATGCTCTGTTGATTTATGACTTGATAAATGGCTCCCTATGTGCTGGTCAGCGGTGAAGTTAAGCGTTTACAGCAACGGAAGCGCTTGACTCTGAACTCTCTTGATGTGACCACACAAGATGGACAAGGACTGGACTACGCACTCTTATCCTGCGCTTTCTTACCTCTTTTTCACAGCACTGGTGCTGAGTCGACCAGGTCTGAAGGTGGGAAATGGGAGAACAAACAGGGCCGGCGCTTCCATAATGCGCATTACGCACCAAGTGCTGGAAGGGGTACCCAAAAAAAAGGCTAATGAAAAATCACCATAGTCATAATAAAAAATGAGTAAAAGTGAGTGATTATAAGTCATTGTTAACACACCACAGCACAGCACACAGTGCACCACAACCAAATGTGGTCTCTGCATTTAACCCATCCGTGAAGGAACAGTGGGCAGCTAACAAGGGCAGCGCCCGGGGAGCAGTGCTTGGGGACGGTACCTTTCTCATGAGTACCTCAGTGGTAACTTTACCAGCCCTGGATTCAAAGCTACCACCTTCTAATCACAGGGCGGACACCCTACCGTTACGCCACCAACTGCCCCATAACCATAATGACGGCATTTAAAATAAAAATATGAACTATAATAATAGATATAAGCAACACAAAACTAACATATTTTCTCAAGAAAAAGATGCCTGTGTGGCCCCCTCTCCAATCACTCTGGTCCCCTACTTCCCTAATCTGCCATTAGCTTGTTTTGTTCGATTTTGTCTCATTTGTTGTTGTTTGGGGGAGTTTTTGGCCTGGAGGGTGGTGGGGCTTGTGGAGGGGTCACCACAACGCTGTTGTGTTTAGTGTACCCAAATTGCTTGCACCGGTCCTGAGAACAAGCATACATTTCCGCTGACTTAGGAGCCCAGTGGGAGTCAGGTGACAACACCTCGACCACATCACACATCACTCCAATACACAAAGCAACAATGGTGGAACACATGTTGTGTTTTCAGATGCTGCATCAAGCTTTGAGGATGTATTCTAGTATCCAAAGGTTATTCTGCTTTTTCATATTTGAAAGAGATGAGCTTGAGCTAGTGATAAATGATACAGTTGTCTGTTGTATGTTTTAAATGTAAAGGGACGTGGCCCAGTGGAGGTAGTGCTGGCAGTAGAAGAGCTGGACTTCAGTCTCTACTGTGTGTACACACATGATGATAGAGCCAAAACTGAAATAATAGACAACCCAAAAGCTCAACAAGATCCTCAATGGTGAAGTCCAGAGTGCGAATTACCCCTCCATAATTGGGGGGTACTGGCTTCATAAGAGAACCCCCCCCAAACTGCTATTTTTGTCTCTTTGGGGGGGGTCTTGGTCTTGATCGGGGGGTACAGTACCCCCCGTAATTCAAACCATGGTGAAGTCAATAGTATAGTTCAATGTCATGTATAGAGTGACCCCACAAGCCTGCAACCAGCAAGCACATTGTCTCATTTACATTAACAGCATAGCAGACACTCTTATCCAGAGCGACCTACAGTTCCTAATTTCAGGGACAGTTCCCCTGAGAGCAACTTAGTGTTAAGGGACCCAGTGTTGGTAACGCCAGAGGTCAGATTCAAACCCACAACCTCTTGGTCCAAAGGCAAGTATCTTACCACCAGGCCACCAACACAAGGATGTTCTTAACACATCACGTTTTCAGAATCAGGCAGAAACCATTTCACATTTATCTGATCCAATAGCTTCCACCAAACCAAATGCACTTCAGACAGAGACATGAATCAAGTTTTTTATTAGACAACATTGCATTTTTCCATCGCCCCTGCCCCCCTTTAAACATGCAGGCTGCACACTTTTGGTCTGCGAGGGACAGATGTTACTGTTGTTGATAATGCCATTATCCCCAGCACTGTAATTATGCAGCCCAAGCCCCATATTGACATACTCTCTGCATTCTCCAGTGCATTCCTCCCACCGCCGCGCACAGATTCCCGCTGGTTTGTCCCTCTCTCTTCTTTTTGTTCACTCTTGCAAACAGCTGCTTTCTCCTCAAGGCAGTGTCCTCCTCCGAAGCTGAGCTTAAACACAGGCTTCGCTCTCTCCGCATCTGCACAGCTTCCTGTCTGAGTAGCACGGCTCAATCCGGCCGTCAAGCGGCGCTGCCTCGTTACGGAAGCGTCGACATTTAGAGGTGTAATTAGCAGCTCGTTGCCAAACAACAAGCATCCTGACGACGAGTGCCCTTTGGTTGCAGAAAGAAAGGATGTTGTGACAGTGTAATAGAGGGATGAGGGTCGAGAAGCGATGTCTAGAGGAGGGCGAGGATGCCGTCTTCACGTCTGAATGACTTTTAAATCTATAATAATAATATTTTACTACCATTACCGTGTCCTACTTCAGTGAAACATTCATGTTCTCTTTAAGCTTTCAGAAATACTTCTGTATTCCAAAAACTGCTGAAATGTTTACTTGCTGCCTAACATGTCCCACTCACTGCCGGATGTCGTCAAGGTTATTCAGCTCACCTGTCAGCGGTCATAATGTTATGGCTGATCAGGTTATTTGAGCAGAAGCATTTTTTACTCACAACAAGTCAGCTCCAGCCATTTGTCAGGCCTGTTGTGCGTCTGACAGATCAATTGACTGGCACAGTGACGGCTTGCCTCGTGCAAGCTCGGGCATGAGCTCGATACGTACGCCAAGCGGGACGCTCAGACCGTCCTGGAAAAACAGACTCGGAAAAACGAGCGGCAGGCGCTACATGAGCGTTACTTTCAGAGTGAGATGTTGTTCAGGGAAAAAAGGGAAATGTATACGTACAACAGCTGCAGTAGATCTGTGGGCGTAGCGCGGGAGAAGCAATCGCACACCTATATACGTCTCCAGACACACACACACACACAAATGTATATACTTTGCTGGCAACGGGACAGACATAAAGGCGGCTTCTAAAATCATATGTGGAATGCGCTATATGTCCAGATGCATGCATGCATTTTAAAACAAATTCCTTTTTATACACAAGTGCATACACCGAGACATTTATGCATGTCCAGCGGAGGCTCGTTATTAGGGGATAGTTCACACAGCAGGGTGGGCTGGATGTACTGAGTGAAAAGTCCCAGCACATGAAAAGTGAGACAGCATCGAAGAGAGACCGTGTGTGTGTGTGTTCGTGTACATAACTCTTTCTTAGGATTGAATATCCCTAAAATGACTTTAGTACACTGTGAGTCAAAAAGTGGGCTCATAAATTTGTGCAAATGCTGACAATGTTTTTCAAAATTATTTTACTGTTGCATCCAGAGTTAAACCTGCAACAATATATTACAAACACTATATTTTCCACATCAGTCATATTGTAGGACCTATAGTTCAGGTTTGCTACGCTGGTTGTAATTAGAAGGATTTAATTAATATTATATACATTCATTTACATACATTCAGTGCCCCAGTGGTGGTAGTGCTGGAGGTAGTATTCAAACCCACGACTTCCTGGTCTAGAGGCAAGGACCCTAACCACAGGACCATCACCAGCATTGTCACTTATTTCATGAAGTAATATTGACAAACTATAACAGTCCCTCCAGGATTTCTAGGGCCTTTTTTGAGATTGTTCCGGCCTAAAATACCTGATGTGCGTGTTTTTAGGCGTTTTATTGCAATAAAGTCAAAATTCCTGTCTCTTCTAAACGTAACAAGGAAGTGAGTTCGCTGACGTAAAGGTTAGCGGGGTTCACCTTGTGGTTGGAAGATTGCCAGTTCGAATACCGGACCAGTAAGGGCCTGTGTCCACCAAATGTTTTTTTTTGCGCTGAGATTGGTCTAAACCTCACTTCCAGAGTACTTTCTTGGCGCTAGTTGAAGCTAAGTTACTAAAAGCGTCATCGGGCAATTCCACGTTCGTTGCTATTTCATGTAAACAGTGTAACGGCATTAGCGGCAGCGATACTCACGTCTTTGAGATGTAGAAATTGGGTGCATGAGAGAAACCGTGCAAAAAAACAGCTGGGAGAGTAGCACCGATTAGGGGTTTGATCACATCATTGTTTTTTGCCTTATTCAAACTGTGTTTTTTTCCGCGGACACTTAGCACTCTGAACGCCGAAGCTCATCGGATTTGTATTAAAAATAATAGGCTGTCAGCGGAAAATACACGTTTGGTGGACACAGGTACCACTGAGCTACTCATGAACTGCTCACTGGCTGCTGCCAAAAAGTTGCCCACCGCTTCTTCAGGGACGCGTCAAGCCCAGAGGTCACATTATGGGGCAGTTGGTGGCGTAATGGTAGGGTGTTCGCCCCATGATCAGAAGGTCGCAGGTTCGAATCCAGGGCCGGTAAAGTTACCACTGAGGTACTTATGTGCAAGGTACCGTCCCCAGGCTCTGCCCTTGTTAGCTGCCCACTGCTCCTTCACAGATGGGTCAAATGCGGAGGTCACATTTGGTTGTGGTGCACTGTGTGCTGTGCTGTGGTGTGTTCACAATGACAAGTAATCACTCACTCCCTATTAAGCAGTGTCAAAATGTCCGCCACTTGCAAGAACACAGGCATGAAGTTGCCAACACAACTGCTCCATCACCTCGTCAATGACGCTTTGCTCCAGACAAATTTTGGGTTTTGCCAAATTTAGCAGTTACATGTTTAAGGCACTAGTAATATAGGAATCAAATTGGTGCAAATTTAATTCTGAATGCAACATGTGCTAAAGTTTTGGATAAAGTTTTAGAGTTCGCTGTTTGAATATGTACTATGTGTCTAAAGACCAACTCCATCATAATAGTAATACAAGTGTGTGTGTGTGTGTGTGTCTGACCCACAAAAATAAATGACCACTAAACAAAAGAGATTTGGTTACTCTTCGGTTCAACTTGTTGCCTCGCATAAAGGCACGGCCCCTTGATGTTGGAGGAGGGTGGACATTTCCCACCCACCCTGACAACCCCCACCACCGCAGATACGGCACTCACGGTCTGTCATGATCTCAGTCCCGGTTCAGCATGCCGAGAAAACGAGCCACGGCGCTCACGTTTCGGACTGTGCAGTAAACGACTCAGCGCTCCGACTCGAGCCCGATGGTCAAGCTGGACGACTCGGCTCGCGCTGACATCACACAGTCACACCCAGGGTTAATCAGTGGCAGACTGCAGAGGGAGGAGACGAGCAAACACAGCAACACAGCTGAAACACTGACATTTCCATCTAGAACCTTCCCAGGTCCAAAGGGGACGGAAAGCAAACTCAAAAACGCTTCACGCTGCAAACGTCTCCAGAATAAGCAGTGTTTCACTCTGATGATGCAGGTGGTTATTGTGGTTATTGTAATTTATGTCTAGTAATGTACTCCATTTCCAAGTCATATTTCAAATTCGTATTTCATATTCCAGTTCACAAGTTGTAAAGTCTTATATGTCCAGTTTTGCACTGACAATTTAATGCATCATCTCACATTGTTTACAGCCAGTTCTATAGGCATCTGGAGTATATTATCACTCACAGTAGGGCTTTTGATTTTACCTTATATCTCTATTTTCTAATATCTGTATTTTATTTATGTTTATTTTTACTCAGTGATCATCATCATTTGTATTGGAGCAAAAGGTCAAGTCAAATACTTAGTTGAGCAGTAAAACTGATTCTTATCAGTAGAAAGTTATTACTATCTTAACGAGCTCTACTCTTACCAAAAGAAGTTTACTTAAAGTTCATTTTATTAGGTAAACTTGGATATATTAACGTAAGTTGATATAGTATGCTTTATGTAGCGAGGATAGTAATATCAAAGTACTAGTAGTGTACCGGTAAGTGCAAATTTTGGATAATTTTTCCTTTTTGGGGGACTGAATCGGCTCATTGTGAAGGTTATAAAACTACACTTTCAAGTGTTCGGGCCTGTGTCCACCAAATGCATTTTTCTGCTGAGAGCGGTCAAAACCTTTCTTCCAGAGCACTTTCTCACCGCTTTCCCTCAGTGCTCTACAGTATAGTTCACTACAGTATAGTACAGTACATTACATATTAGAGGTGTGAACCTTCACTGGTCTCATGATTCAATTCAGTTACGATTATCAGGTCAACTATACAATACATTATGATGCGATATCACTTTTTCTTCATTACTACACACTGCATGCGCATTGAGCATGGATCACAGATTGGGCAGCCATAGTTACTAACGGGATATTCTTTTTAACTGGTCTATTTATACCGCAGCCAGAAAATCACCAAGCAATGTCATTATGATATAATCCGAGGGGTTTCACTTGGTTCTGTCCCAAGGACCACCACTCTGACTAAGCAGTTTTTAGATATTTGAATTAAATTCATTATTCATACAGATGGGCAAATCATCTGGAAATGTTTAGAAAAAATTAAAGTAAATAAAATGGTGGCCCGCGGCGTGTTGGCGCCTGCCCAGGGTTGTTCCCCACCTTGCTCCCATAAATTCCCGGGATAGGCTCCGGTCCCACTGTGGCTCCAGTTGGGATTAAGCGGTTCAGATAATGAATGAATGAAATAATAAAATGAAATCATTTTTAAAAAGTGACTTCAGTAGTGAAAATGGTCTGCATGTCATGGACCACCTGCAATGTCGCTGCAGACCACCAGGGGGCAACAGACCAGCGGTTAAAAACCTTAATATAATTGATTGTGGTCTGCCACTGCATTGATGCAGAATCGTCCATGTCTGCATTGTGATGCAACACCCCTATTAAATAACTGCAAGTACAGTACAGGACTGAATGCTTGTTTCATAAGCCAAGTATATTAAAGTTAAACTTTGTGGTAAGTGCTCAAGTTGAGAAAAACTGAGTATACTAACAGCACATCTGAATATACTTTTTTTTTTAGAAGGTAAAGCTGTCAATTTCCCATTACCCTGGTGATCCCAAGCTCACAAATCCACAAAAATCTTTATTTTTCAGGTTTTACTAGACAGATAAAGGCCAATAAAAGTCTGAAGCTAGCTCACACACTGTGACTGTTACACACCCGTAAAACATGAGGCTTATTACTCAGACTAGAATCAGCCTAAAAGCATGCAGCGTCCATTTGGCATCAGCTAGCATCTGGCCTGAGGTCAGACGTATTATTCTACTGCTAATTGTTAAGACATGATTCTGATGCGCCAACACTGACTAGTCACAATTAGTAATGTTAAAAAAGCGACTTTTTTTGCGTAAGTGTTGATGTAGGCTGGGGATGTGAGGAGCACACGAGTCGCTGGGACGATTCCAGATGCCGTTTCTCCAAACCAAATGGATGCAAATGAGCTTTAAGGACTCGGCACTCATAACTAATAACCAAAGCCAAAGCATCTCACTTCCCTGACAGTAATGGCCTGCGTGAGATTTAAACGCAACACAAACCAAACCTCAAAGTCCGGGGATTAAAAAAAAAAAACGAGTGGAAGGGGGTGGAGGGGGGTGTTCATTGTTCTGAGGGTTTGATGGCAGTGTTTTGGGATGATTAAAGACGCCTTGTGGGTGTTCGAACAATGAATGTTTGGTTAAAAGCAGATTCCATTCTCACAAAGAGATCCGAGCACCACCTTAACTTACGGCAAAGCCCCATTTGTTGCAGCCTCATGGCACCCCGGAGACTCGCCCAAGAGCTCGACTGTTAACTCCATTATTATGAGGTGATTCAATCAGAGTAACATTTGTTCGTTATTTCATATTAAAGCCGAAACCCAAAAAACATGCTTTTTCATGTTCATGGCCAAAGGCAAAATGAAAAAATTATTTGTCAATTTCCCATTTCGTGCCCAAATTATTTTAAAAAAAGGAAAACTCACTCATATTCCATTTTGGGTTCGTCGATAACTGCGAGTGCCATGACCTGGACGTGACCTTTTCTATTTTTTACCATTTTTTAGTTGGATGCAACGGATTGCTTTGTTTTGTTCCTTGGTCATGAGTGGGTTACTCTTGTCTTTTACGTGTACGGGAGCAGTTGGTTAGGAAGTTGTCCCTGTGATCAGAGGGTCACCGGTTCAAGTCTCAGGCCAGTAAAGGTACCACTGAGGTACTCATGAGCAAGGTACCATTCCCAAGCACTGCTCCACTACTACCAAAAAAGCTGCCCACTGCTCCTTCACAGATGGGTCAATTGCAGAAGTCACATTTCTTTGTGGTGTTGTGGTGTGTTTACAGGGACAAAAATAAATGCACGTATTATACACAGATTCTCCTCTCCAAGCAGCGTTCAGAAGGGCAGGGGAATATTCCTCGTGCTGAGGGCTAGGTAGTTCCTGAGAGCAGGACAAAATGTATGGAGTCAAGTTTGGGTGATGAATATGCGGCGCTTTGTGGTGCTCATGGCCCTTGGCGTGATCTTTTACGTTTCTGCAGGTGACCGCTGCATGCACACACACACACCACACGTATATACACACACCACTTAACCTTCCCACTCTAATGTTGCCCGGTGAGTCGTGAAGCTTCGTCAACTTTACGAGAGAGAAAAGCAGCAAGCGAGGGCCTTAAAAGCTTGTTTGTGAAAAGAGAGTGTTTACTTTGCGCTTCTAAATGGATTTCGGAACGACGTGGATGAGAGATAGGGGAAAGGTGAGCGAGGGGGTGAAGATGGAGGGGTAGAGAGAGAGAGAGATGTACACAAAGTGAGAGGTAGAGAGATGAGGACGTAGAGGAGGAACAGGTCCTGGTTGGGAATATTGGGGAGCAGAAGGACGAGAAATGTATGCTAATTTGGGAAAGGAGGAGGCAGTGGTCTGAAGAGGAGGAGGACGAGGTGCTGGTTGGGGAGGGAAAGGGTGAATTGAAGACACTGATTGGGGACAGGAGGGGTAAAGAACTGGTTTAGGAGAAGGAGGAGGAGGTGTTGGTTGGAGGGAAGAGGAGGAGGCACTGGTTGAGGAGGAGGAGGTACTGATTGGGGAAAGGAGGAAATGCCGGTCTGGAGAAGGAGCAGGAGGAGGAGGAGGACGAAGTGCTGGTTGTGGAGAGGAGGAGGCACAAGTTGGGAAGGAGGTGGAAGAGGTGCAGGTTGGAGGGAGGAGGAGGGGTTTGCTGGAGAGAAGGCGGCACTGGTTGTGAAGAGGAGGAGAAAGAGGAGGCACTGGCTAAAGAGAGTAGGAGGCAGCACTGATTAGAGAGGAGGAGGAGGAGGTGCTGATTGGGGAGGGAAAGGGTGAATAGAAGAGACTGATTGGGGACAGGAGGAGGTAAGAACTGGTTTGCGAGAAGGAGGAGGAGGTGTTGGTTGGAGGGAAGAGGAGGAGGCACTGGGTGAGCAGAAGCAGGAGGTGCTGGTTGTGGAGATGGAGGTGCTGGTTGTGGAGCTGAATGTTGAAGAGGGAGAGGTGCTGTTTGGGGAGAGGAGGAGGAAGGAACAGGCACTGGTTTGGGGGAGAGGTAGCCAGAAGAGGAGGCACTGATCGGGGAGGAGAAGGAGGTGCTGATTGGGGAAAGGAGGAAATGCAGGTCTGGAGGAGGAGCAGGAGGATGAGGAGAAAGTGCTGGTTGTGGAGAGGAGGAGGCATGAGTTGGGAAGGAGGTGGAAGAGGTGCAGGTTGGAGGGAGGAGGAGGGGTTTGTTGGGGAGAAGAAGGCACTGGTTGTGAAGAGGAGGAGAAAGAGGAGGCACTGGCTGAGGAGAGTAGGAGGCAGCACTGATTAGAGAGGAGGAGGAGGAGGTGTAGGTTTGGGAGAGGAGCCGGCATTGGCCTGGTGTCTCTGCCTTTCTCTAAACAGTAAGCAGTGATTCCCTCCCTGAGCTTTTAAACATGAATTAATGTAAATTCCAGGCGTTTTCCCTCGCACCGTCCCTGACGCTCCGTCTCACCAACTCGCTGGAATCTCGTAGGGGTGTGTGTATGTGTGTGTAGTAGGTGTGAGTGTGTGTGCCGCACGGTAATGGCATTCCTGCCGTGCTACATTGCTGCTATTTCCCAGCCATCCATCACAGGCTGGAGAAGGGGCGTTAGAACTGACGGGTGGGTTTTTGGGTGAGAGGACGAGCAGGCGTTTGGGCATTTGGACGGGCGTGGCCGGGGGAGGAGGCGGTGACGGCGCTGGACAGGGAGAGTCGAGAGGCAGACAGCTGCCGATATTAGCACCAGATCGCTGATAACACACTGACCGCTCCTTTACACTTTCAACTTGAGCAAGCGAAAGGGCCCATAGTGTCAAGATTAGCTAAGTGGAGTATACAGTGCTGAGCGCAGCATGACTTCACTCAACAAGGCAACTGTTCTTAAGGAGAAATCTCTTCTCAAAGCTTTCTTATTCATACACCAATGTTTTATTGTTACGATTCGTTCCTTGGTAAGAACAGAATTTATAACTGCTGAAGAACGCTCGCATGCAAATTTTATTGCATGCATGTTTGCGCAAAACAATATGTTATGAACAGAGGTGGAAAGTAACGAATTACATTTACTCACGTTACTGTAATTGAGTCGTTTTTGCGGGTAATTTGTAATTAGTTTTTGATATAGGTAATTTTACTTTTACTGAAGTATATTTTGACCCAAGTATTTTACTTTGCTACACTGGAAAACCCCCTGTTAATGAGTAAAAAATGAAATGTGGGAAAAAAAAACAATCCGCCCGAACTGAAAGGAAATTGCGCAGGCGTTCACGTGCGGCATTCCTACTATTTTAATGTAGCCTATCGTTGGATGACGGCTGGTGCCGAGCAAGAGGTAGTTTGCACATTATACCTCTCGACAGGTTGTAAACATTATGCAGTTAATTTGTCAATTATATTTTTTATAAAAGTGTTACACAGTGTTACTATGGAATCGCTCTTTAAAATGTGAGTGTCCCAGACACTTTGAGTTTGGTTATGCAACTTATGCCACTTGTACTTGAACATGTTTTATGGGGTGGTATGTACAAAGTTTGTACATTATACCGCCTAAAAGTTGATTAAAAACAACTAGTGCTGGATTGGATTTATGACTAGTCCTTTTTTACATCAAGTAATTGAAAGTAACTAAGTAACTTTTACTCAAAGTAAATTTTAAATTAAGTACTTTTTTACTTTTACTCGAGTAGATTTTTAGATGGGTACTTTTACTTGAGTAGAATTTAAGCAAAGTAAAGATACTTTTACTTAATTACAATTTTTCAGCTCTTTTTCCACCTCTTGTTATGAGTGAATATCTCACAGTACATCACCGTTGCTCTGCAAACTCCTCGTCAGCAACACCAAGCCAAGACCAACGGTGTGTTGAACCTAGCGCAATCCTTCTGATTTGGAAAATAAACCCAAGCTTCACATATATCAGTCCCTCCAGGATTACACGGGCCTTAAGATTGTTGTGGCCTAAAATGGCTGATTTTGAGGCAGCTTTTCTAAAAATTTGTGATGAAAGTTGCAGTGTTTTAGGCGTTTGGTTGCAATAAAGTTGTGGGAGCAAGTCAAAGTTTTGGAAGAATGTGTGATTTTCTCCCCTTGTGTAATGATTCTTTAACGATTCATTAAAATGAAAGAAACAAAACCACCATTATTTTTATTAACCATTAATCTTTTAGTTATTTTTGAAGGTAAAAGTGAGGCATTTTGATCACCCGTTTCCACAGCACAGCACAACCAAATGTGAGCTCTGCATTTGCCCAATCTGTGATGTACCTTGTTCATGAGTACCTCAGTGGTACCTTAACCATCCGGGACTTGAACTGACGACCATCTAATCATGGGGTGAACGCCCTAACTGCCCCAGTTGGTAGTACATATGCAACACGTACGCATTGATGTTTATGTGATGTCATGGAAAATTATTTTTTGTGATTTTAAAGTAGAAAATACCAAAGTATTTCAATACAAATTAAACACAATTTACAAAGTACTATTTTGTATTTAGACACGTGTATTAGCAGTACTGTCCATCCCTACATGTGATGACATCATGTAATAACGTAATCGCTCCACGCTTCCTGTGATCTCGGTGTGTTTGACATCGCTTGTGATAACCGGGTGCGCTCTCTTGCCGGGGCACTCCAGGCCCATGCGGAGCTCCGTAGCGTGAGAGCGGCATTTCAGCGGGGGCTCCGGCTCCTGACAGTGACATTACGCACACTCGCAGACAGAGTATGAACGCACACACACACACACACAACTGCACAAACCAAAACGAATGGGCGTGAGTGCCGAGTGCATAGCGTCTCCGGTATTCGCTTGTAATCAGCCGCTCTTCAGGCCGCAGGATCTGAGACATGGCTCCGCCCAGAGGAGTCTCAATTCTGCCTTCTCCTCCATTCTTCCATCAATCCATCCATCCATCCATTTCATCTATCTGTTTATCTGCTTGTCCATCAGTCCATCCATCCATCCGTCTTTTCATCCGTTCATCCATCTGCCCAATCATTCATCTATCCATCCATCCACCAATCCACCAATCTATCTATCTATCTATCTATCTATCTATCTATCTATCTGAGTCTTTCTCGTTCTCCTTTTCGGAATTTTCTGTTTATCTGTCTGTCTCTCTAGTTTTCTCTCTCACTCTCTCCTGCTCTGTGTGATTCAAGATTCAAGATTCTTTATTTGTCACATGCAAATTATACAGGTACAACATGCAGTGAAATGTATCCTGATCCGCTCTTTTAACTGTGCAATTAAGCAAATTAGAAAAAAACTAAATAGAGATACAATACAAACTTACAAACTTAAGTACAAACTTCAATAAGGAGGTTAGGGAAATAGGACAAAAAATAAAACTATATATTATACAATAAGGTACTTAAAGTTACATAAAGTTCCATGTGCAGAGTTTTAACCTGAGTTTACAAAATTGTGCTAAGACAGATGACAGGTGCAATGAGATGTTTTTAAAGTGCCGAGGGCAACTGCAGCATTGTACGTAACAGACAGAGTAGAAGCATGTGATATTTGGACAGTGAAATGTGGCAAACAGTATAAATGATCATCACAATTGAGGTTATATAGCAGTATGTAATAGCAGAATTAAGACTTAGAAGGCATGTCCTGGTTCAGAAAACGGATGGCCTGAGGATGGAAACTCCTCCTGAGTCTCTCTGTTTTGGCCATGATGGTGCGGAACCTTCTGCCTGATTGCAGAAGATGAAAAAGTCTGTTTCCGGGATGAGATGAGTCTTTTACAATCCTGATTACCCTGGTCCTACATCTCTTGGTGTAAATGTCCTGCAGGGAAGGGAGAGCTGTCGTGCAGCAGCGCTCCACTGCCCGGATCACTCTCTGGAGGGCATTCTGGTCCTGAACACAGCTGTTCCCGTACCAGGACAGAATGTTCTGTGTAACGATGCTCTCCACAGCACCAGAGTAGAAAGCTTTCAGAACAGCAGGGGAAACCCCAAACTTTCTCACTTTCTGAAGGTGGTACAGACGCTGCTTTGCCTTCCTGACTTGAACATTGATATGTTCAGCCCATGTCAGGTCCTCAGAGATGTGGACGCCAAGGTATTTGAACGAACACACCTTTTCCACCGGAGCACCGTTGATGGTGAGGGGTCTGTAGTTGTGCTGTCTCTGGCTGAAGTCCACCACCAGCTCCTTCGTCTTGCTGACGTTCAGCTGGAGGCAGTTTTCCTGACACCAGAGTGCCAGGTTCTCCACCTCGTCCACATAGGCCGTCTCATTGTTGTTGGAGATTAACCTCAACACCACTGTGTCGTCCGCAAACTTGACAATGTTGTTGGAGTCATGAGTGGCCACACAGTCCGAAGTGTAGAGTGAATACAACAGCGGAGAAAGCACACACCCTTGAGGAGCTCCTGTGTTGGTGGTGATGCTGGAGACACACCTGCCCGCCCGCAGGGCAGCAGAAGTGATCAGAAGAAGAAGAAGTGATCTCTCACTTCTAGCTGGTTCGTGATGCAGCTTGGTACACATTAACGGTGTGTGTGTGTGAGTGATGTGCCGCAGCGTCAGTGTGTTTCATGCCAGCGCTCTGCAAACGCACCGTCACACCGTGTTTGAGCTGCAGCAGGTTTCCTGTCTTTAACTCCACTTGAAAAATTGTCTGTTCTTTTCCGTTTCCCTTTTTTGTGCGGATCAAAGGGAGACTCAAATTTATGCTAATGGAGGACTAAACGATGCATTAAGGGGCGGCTTGGTCACCGCATTGCCTTTTTCACCTCAACTCATTTATTTCCCTTCCTCCCTCTCTGTCCTCTTTTTCTTTTATGCCACCAAGAGGAAATTGAGCACGAAATGAGCTTTTGTCTCTGGTTTTAACAGCACATAGAAAACTGGCTAAAAGGCCCAAATGATGTGGTTTAACAGTAGATCAGCAGTGTTGGGGAAGCTACTTTACAGACTGCACGTTACTTAAGATTAAAGCCAAGCTACAGAGAAAAGTAGCTACTACGTCCAAGCTATTATATGTGACCCTCACGGCAAAACTAGTCGCTTGTTGCAACGGAGGTTTCCGAGAAAAATGAGCGTTTATGTTGCGTGGGGTAAAACTTTGGATTTTTTGTTTTTAGCGTTTTGAAACAGTGGAAGGTCTATACTGTACTGTTGTGAATAAATTTCACTGAAAAACTTACCCTTTCCATCCTAAAAACGTGACTTTCTTGAGGTGAGGAATTCAATTCCAGCAGAATGTTAAAAGTTTCTGTTTTGACCGCTCTACTTCAATATTTACGGTAAATCCACTGGTTGACTAGCGTGAAGATATTTCTCCGGAATCCATCTTCGTCTCCCGAGTTCAGTTAACCTAACGCAGGTAGGCTATCCGTGTGGCTGTGAATGCAGCGTAGGCTACCGTAAATGCAAACGTAGCCGCGACCGCACCAAGTGTCTGTGAGTGCTACGGCGATAGTCAACTTCAAAGGCAGATTTCTCCGTTTCTCACTTGGCGTGACAGGAGAAACCAGACTCCTTTGAATGTTGATATCTCAGTCATATGTCGTCCCATTCATTCCATATAGGTATCGTTTTGAAGCTTGATTTATGCCCTTTCATGAAAACATAATACCTCAATTTTGAAAATTTGCGACAAGCGACTGGTTTTGCCGTGGAGGGTCACATATTTGGTAATACTCAATATTTATTAGGGGTGCACGATTTAGAAAACCTCACAATTCTTGGACTCACGATTTGATTCAAAATCAATTTACAATTCATAAACAATTCAATACATAGATGGATTTGTTTCCAGACGGCTGTTTTGAGATACTTTTTCCATTTGACTGTGGAAGATCAACAATAAATCACACTGAATCAAATGTAGTTTACTAAGGACCTGTTTACACGCATGCAGATATTTGTATAAATGCATATTTTTTAATACAATTGGACATTTCGTTTACACGTATCCACAGAATTTTACAATCCTCGTGATGTCCCTGAAGTCACCGTTTTAAGAAAACTGTGTTTTACTTGTTTATACGTATCCATGGAATCCAGTGTTTTGAAAAATCTTCCCTTTGGAGGGCATTTTAAAAAATCTGCGTTTGGTAGTCTTTCTTAAAGAGTTTTAGCACATATTTTTTAAAGCACCCTCCAAAGTGAAGATTTTTCAAAACGCTGGATTCCGTAGATACGTATCAACAAGCAAAATGCAGTTTTCTTAAAACAATGATGTCAGGGACATCACAAGGATTCAAAGATGGGGGGCTTAGCCTCCAGGGCTGTGGTTAGGCTTGTGGTTGCTGTTACACGCTACGTGTGCGCCTACATTTTTTCATCACACCTACATAGGCTTCATCGATGAATTCATCAGGAGCTCTTTCTGGCTCGCTTTCTTTCCTTCTCTGCCTTCTCTGGAAGACTCTGCCGACCTCAGGAACGTTAGCTTTGCTTAACAGAGAAGCAATGACATGCAGCTTCCGCCTGGGTCCATATGCCCACCCACCTGCCTAGTATCTATTTTTAGATGCCCGAAGACCCCCTAAAATAGACCTAATGACGAGCATGAATGACGTGTTTAGTTCTACTGTGCGTGTGCCTCAAATACCTTAAATTCCTTACATAACCAAATGTCATGTAAACGCGATTAAAAAATGAGTGTATAAAAAATAATATGCGTTTAAACATCCACATATGTGTAAACAGGCCCAAAAAATATCTGACTGTGTAAAGAGAGAAAAATAATAGTATTTTTGTAGCAATGTATCATTTTGCCAAAATGCATCATTATTCATAAAAATCGTTAGTGGAAAACCTGCAGTGTTTTAAGATTAGCTTGGCTACTGATAAACTACTGATAAAATAAGTTAGCAACAACTTTTAGCGTTCAGCATTAGACTAAAAAAGCGCAGTGCGGCATATTTGATGTGCGTAAAACTCGACTTAGCGGTAGAGGGACCTCCAGGGTGGAGATGTGTGGGACGTCCTCGAAGCCTTTGATATGGGCACAGAACAGTTTTCTAATTGAACTGAATGTTCTGGAAAGTTTATGTTGCTTTTAGAGAGCCATTACTCTTCTAATCTTGGCCCCTAATCGGACAGTGTTTACGCTGGACACACAAAACCTGCTCTGCTCTTTGAAGGGTGAGGATCTTCACATCATTCAAACGTAATGCTCTCAAAAGCACCCAGAGACTCATCCCGAGAGCGGCTCCGACCACACGACTAATCCTAAATTATGCCCCACCTTGACCTCCACCCGCAAATCGTGTCTTTCAGGAGCGCTCGACATCTCCAACGTGCAATGTCTTCATTAAGCCGTGAAGGGAAAATGAGAGAGTCTCTCTTCCTGACAGTGAAGCGTCGTCACCGCCATTGTTGTTGGAGACAGGGTAGTAATTTTGGAATTCAAGGTAAAAGCTTGTCTGGCTCTGTATCTGAGCCTGTGAATAATCTGATTTTGGGGATGTTCAGCTGCTCCCGTTTCCCTGAAAACTTAACCCATTGGTTCTCTTACTCAACAGCGTCTGAGAACTTATTATTGTTATTGCTGTGTTACATTTATCACCCTGTTCTCTTCTTCGTCTTCATCTTCATCTTCTTCTTCTTCCTCTTCTTCTTCAGCTTCTTATTCTTCTTGATCTTCTTCTTCCTTCTTCTTCTTCTTCTTCTTCTTCCATTTCTTCTTCTTCTTCTTCTTCCTCCTTTTCTTCTTCTTCTTCTTCTCATTGCTGAATACAAAAAAATCACCTTCTCTCTTCCATATTTCTTCTTTTTATCACCTTTAGGCCCTTTAGTTGTAATCCCCCGTTTTGTGCCATCATTAGAGCTGTCATTCCCTATTTTGGCCACATAGTAACATTTATTCAGCAGCTCTTAATTTAACAGCTAGGTCAGCTATCATCAGCATTCGCCCCCTGATAAGAAGGTCGCCGGTTCGAATCCCAGACCGGTAAAGGTACCAATGAGGTACTCATGAGCGAGGTACCGTCCCCAAGCACTACTTCCCGGGCACTACCAAAAAATCTGCCCACTGCTCCTTCACAGATGGATCAATTGAAGAATTGCACATTTTGTGTGCTGTTCTGTAGTGTGGTCACAATGACAAATAATCACTCACTTTATGTTACTGCCCCCTCTAATAAAAACACTCTGGACTGGTGCCAAATTGAGTACAGATTTTTAGTAAAATTTTCAGAGTTGTGGTCTTGGCTGGTCTCCAAATAAAATCCCGAGGCCTCTTTGTCCGAGTTCATGACAAGACCGAGAGCTTCAGAACCTGGTCTCGAGTACTACAACACTACTCTACACCCCTAGTAAGAAGGTGAGGTTTTGTAAGGTAAGAGCTGAGGTTGGACAAAGAATTCTTTGAACAACTTCCTGTCAGCGAAATGCTTACACAAGTACCTTTCCTTTTTTTTTTACTCAGGTGAGTGAGTTTGCTGTTACCTTCCTTCGGCCCACATGAGAGTTTATTTGTAGAGAGGGGATTAGCCTCGATGATGTGTGTTTTAGTTGAAACCTCTCCAGAACAGAATACGATTGAACTGTCAAACTCGAGTGGCAAACTGCACTTCATTCCGGACAGGGTGATTTGGTCTCGTCGTTGTCAGCAACCAATCACCATCCTGCCATCCTCAAAAACCAGTTGAGTCAACAGGGAGGCACGCGGAGGTGGCTAGTTAAAAGCCCGGCCGATATTGCCACTTTTAAGCCTTATCTTTTTACACATTCTCACAGAATGCCCAGAAGGCGGCTGATCCTCTCTACAATGTGCCATTAATTTCATCTACCGGGGTGCCTTATCAAAATATTTTGCTCCGAACCTCCATCAAAATATCTTAGTAACCTTGGAATCTGTCAAAACATTTGGATATTTTGGAGTTTACCTGACGGCCGCCACCGCCGATCTCCATCGCAAAAATAGTTGTCTGAAATATCCTCTACGTCATGGATTAAACAGCTATGTGCTTTAAACAAAGACTGGTTTGACTGTGTGCAGAGCAGCTTCCTCTTCCTCAACCCATGGTTTAGCGCTCTTATAGCTCTTTTTTAACCACTGCACTGGTACCAGCGCCAGTTCTCAAATTGTAAGTGGTTCCATGTTGGTGGAACTTGTGCTACAATATTGGCTACCATCCAGCACCAAAAGTTTTGATGTTCTGGAAGCAAAAAATGGTGGTGCCATGAGAGGTGGTTGAAATAAGTAAGGATTTTAGAATAAAATCATCTGAAATCAGGCAGCACACAAAGAATGAAACATCACAAAAGTTCACCTCAGGAACACGCTGCCCACAAGAAAACTTTAATTTTAAAGTTGTTTATAATGGAGGCCCCCCTAGTGGCCAAAGTACTTTTGAAGGTACCAAACGAATGATATTGGTAGTACCAGATATCAAAAGGTGCCAAATTTCGTTACATTCAAGCGCTCATCAGCAGAGGCACACACAAGCCGAGAGCGACATACGGAACTGGGTGAAAGGTTAAAATTAATCAACAGTTATTTCATTGTTTCAATGCAGTTTACATTTACAACAGCAATAGGATAGAAATAGATATTTACTGCAGTTAAATTTCCATTTGTTATTTAAGCTATAGTGTTAGTTTTGTTGACCGTGATAACGCTTGCCAGGGGAAGACAGCGCATGTGTGGAGAAACTGCGCGGAAATCTGAAAACATGGCGACAAGCCGAAAGCGTTCGACTGTGTGACTGCACTTTACTAAAACAGACACAGACAATGCTACATGCAACATTTACCACACAAAAAATACAGAACTGGGGCTAGCAGTACGTCCAACTTGAGGAAACGCCTCGTTAAACATAAAATATATTTACGGCCAGATGAGTGTGACTGTGACAACTACCCCGACAATCACCCCTGCAGCCAGCATCCACATTGAGAACGTCGAATCTACACCGTCGACAAGTTCCACTGCAGTGATCTAATTAGTGTAATATCAGTTTTAGTTATTGTTCCAGGATATTTTTTATAAAAACTATAATAAATTTATATTGCAGTTGTAACATAAGACACGTTTGAAATTAGTTTGGGGCTTATTCATAATTACTGTATTTTTTATGTTAATTCAAACCAGGCGTTACAGATTCAGAGCAAATGAAGTACTGTTGAGTATCGGTACCGAACACCAGGTACCAGGTACCGATATTGGTTCAGATGTGAAAGGTACCCTACTTCTCTCTTGCTAGCCAATCAAAATCATGGCGGGACATACATAGGCACGAACTCACTAACAACAACAGTTGGTGCAGTTGGTGGTGTAACGGTAGGGTGTTCGCCCGTGATCAGAAGGTCACAGGTTCGAATCCAGGGCCGGTAAAGTTACCACTGAAGTGCTCATGAGCAAGAATGAGCAAGGTACTGTCCCCAAGCACTGCTCCCCGGGCGCTTGTTAGCTGCCCACGGGGTTAAATGCAGAGGTCACATTTGGTAGTGGTGCACTGTGTGCTGTGCTGTGGTGTGTTCACAATGACAAATAATCACTCGCTTTCACTTCAACAGCGGCGTATCTGAAACAGCTTGAGAAGCTAACTAGTTCAAACGCTGCCGCTAATCCCAAGGTGTGATTTCCCTCCGTTGTAAAGATAATCTCTTTTATGTCGGCTAAACCACCCATCTCAACACGTCACAATATTTACATGAAATAGGACCGAACGCGGAAGTGCCCGATGATGCTTTTTGTAATTTAGCAACAACAAGTGCTGAGAGAAGCGCCGAGGAAAACGCTCTGGAAGTGAGGTTTTGGCCGCTTTCAGCTCAAAAATGCGTTTGGTGGACACGGGCCCTAAAGCGCCTCTCCTGTGTCTCGTGTAGTCGGTCTAACGAGGGTCCTGTCGTTCTCAAAACGAATGTCTCCCCGAACAAGATTTCACAGCAGAAGTTTTTGGAAATCCATTTGGAAAAGGAATTGTTCCATTGACCTTAAAGCCTTTTGGTGAACATTCGCCTTTGAACATTCCTCTACTCCCTGTGCTTCTAATTGATTTTCTCGTGAAAGAGGCGATACGTAAAAGAGAGCGAGGAGGGAATCTGTTGACATAACCTCCAGTCTAAACGAGCCGCCAATTCTCCCGGTGTCTGAGAATCTCTTAGCTGTCTTTAAGCGCCTCATAACTTAATTATGACACATTTCCTGGAGCTCGCCGCTCATTTCTGAAGCGCAGTTCGCCTTTTCATAGCCTGTCGGCAGTGGGGATGACAAAAGAGCGCCGGTCCTGTTGAATCGCGCCAACGTCCCAGCCTTCGTTAGGGTAAGATGTGTTCGCGGCGCTCTTCTAAGCTGGATATGCACCACAAAAAGGTGGGAAAAATTCCCAAATTCTTCCTTTTTTGCTTGCTGATGATGCTGGGAAAGTTCATATATAAGTCACGCAATCTATAAATTAAGAAGGTCTGCAGGTGTGTGATGGTTAAACCTGCTGAGAGAATTCTCAGAGCAAGACGTGTGAGGTATTTTATGTGTAATCCCTTAAGAGCTTGTGTTACTCCGACATGCTATTAGCAACTGAAATGGGAGATTTTTTCCTTTTAAGCAAAGTGTAAAATAGCGTTCCATTCCATTACTCCTTCAAATCCCACACCGCATTAAAAACCACATTTTCCTCCCTTTTACTTTTAATATAGTCCTCGTTTTTATTAAGAGGTCAAATAAATTCATCAGGTTGTATTTACAGAGAGAGGCAATAAATATTTTATAATAGTCATAAAATTATTATTATTTTTTGCATACATTTAAAAAAAAAAATCCATACATGTGTCGTTGTTAGTAGCATTTCATACAAAACCTGTCGTGTGATGAAGGAGTACATATAGAGTCGTTTACATCGGGACTTCACCCATATGAAGGGAGGACTGAAGCGGAAAACCATGGCGGAGTGAACCGGAAGGCCTTTCGTTTGTGAAGTTTAGAAGCTCAGCACTGTTCGAGTCAACATTTAGCATCAACGTACAACTGTTCAAACCAACGGAGAGAGAGAAAAGTAAAAAAGGTGTGAGAAGATCCACGTTCAGACTAATTTGAAGGTCATAAAATGATAGATTCACAATAAAATGAAAATTGTAAGATTTTTGGAGGATAAACTTGAATTACAAGCTGATTTTTAGGACAATTCTTTAGTAACTGCTTTATGGAGAAGCATGGAATCCTTACTATCACTTGGTAATACATTTTTGTTGTACCTGTAGATGTACTGTACGTAATGTACAATTGTGTAGAAATGTGTAGGGTGTGAAAGGAATCTACAAGAAAACTGCAAAAGGTAAGATTTTTAAGGGGATAAAATTTCACTAACAAACTGATTTTAGTGATGATTCGTCAGTGCCTGCTTCAGGAATGTAACTCTTCATCAGTCCGCCCAGGATTTGACGTTCCTTTTGTGAGATTGTTGCAGTGACGAAAATTGTGATGAAAGTTGTGGTGCGATTTTGTTTTGTTGCAATAAAGTTGTGGGAGCAATTCAAAGTCAAATTTGTGATTAAATTAAGGATTTTTAAACAACTAATTAAAATGAAGGAACAAAACCACTAGTATTTTTATTAACCATTAATCATTTAGTTATTTTTGAAGGTAAATGTGAGACGTTTTTATCACACGTTTCCTGCGTCTTCTCAACGTAACAAGGAAGTGAGTTCGCTGACGTATGGCTCAACGTTTTGCAGGAAACGACAATGATTGGACAAAAATTGCAGAAACGCTGCGTTAATCGGTCAAAATTGCACGGTAGTAATGAGTCAGCAGAGGTGGGATGAATTTGCGATAATAGCTATGATCGCAACATCACGAAATCCTAGAGGATCTGGTTTTTAATTAAATGTGTGTTGATGTGAATGTACATAATGCACATTTGTGTAGGAGCGTGCTTTGCAGTGTTGACCCCGTGATACAGAAACAAAAAGGTAATTGTAAGATTTTTGGGGGGATAAAATTTGACTTACAAACTGAATTTTGTGATGATTCTTCAACACCTACTTCAGATAGAAACAAGGAATCCCCATGTCCCTTTATAATTGTAAAAATTGTTGCTGTAAATGTACATAATGCACATTTGTGTAGGAGTGTGTGTGTGTGTGTGTTTCAATCAGAGTGCATCATGATACAGAACAAAATGCTGAATTTAGATTTTTAAATTTGACTTCCAAACTGATTTTACACTCAAAAATCAGTTTCACTGCCCACTTCAGGAAGGGACTCAGAATCCCCATGTCATTTGATCATTTAAAATTTGTTGCAGTAAATATACATAATGCACATTTGTGTAGGAATGAGCTTTGCAATGAATTTAAGATTTTTAGGGCGAGCAAATTTGAGTTACCAACTGATTTTAGGAAGACTCTTCAGTATCCACTTCAGAAAGAAGCCCAAGTCACTTGATAATGAAATGTTTTTAAATACATCATGCACATTAATGAAGGTGTGTGGTTTTTTGCAGTGTGTTTTGTAAACTTTGTGCAGGAAAACAATTTAACAGAAGAATTTTTAGGGGGATAAAATTTGACTGATTTTAGGACGATCTATCAATACCTGGTTCAGAGAGAAGCACAGAGAAAAATCTTGCTGTAAATGTACATAAGAGTGTGTGTGTGTGTGTGTGTGTGTGTCCTCATTTCAGCACGTTTTGTAATATTTTCACTGTGACAAAGAAACAAATGTAAATTTCAGATTTTTAGGGCGATAAAATTTGACTTAAAAACTGATTTTAGTGATGATTCACCTACTTTAGGAAGAAACTCGGAATCCTCATGTTTCTTGGTAATTATATGAGCAATACGTTTTGTAACTTTTGCATCGTGATGAAATGCATTTTAGGGCGATAAAATTTGACTTAAAAACTGATTTTAAGACCATTATTTAACACCTGCTTCTGAGAGAAGCAAGAAATCTTCATCTCACGTGGTTATTAAAAAATAAATGTTGCTGTAAACGTTCCTAATGAAAGTGTTTTGCAGCATTTGCACTGTGATACAGAAATTGATTTTTAAGGCGATAAAATGTGACTTTTAACTGACTTTTGGAGGATTCTTCTCTGCTTTCATCAAGAAGCAATGTAATGTAATTGTAATTAAATTGGTAATTAAATGTTTGCTGCATTAAATATACACGATGCACTTTTCTGTAGGAGTGTGTGTGCGTCCGTCGTCATGGCAGTGCGTTTCGTAACCTTTGCACCGTGATACAGCGAGAAAGGTCAAAAGGTTGTCATCGCATCGACACGTTCACGCTCTTCCCGTCCCTTCAACTCCGCGCTTCTCTTTGTTTGTTTTAACAAGAAGCTCAGCCAAAGCCTCGCGCCGATGCCGGCTAGTCAAAGCATGTTGCTCAGCTGAATCACAAGGTTGCACAAAAACCTTTCTTTTCAAAAACGCGGGGGACGGACGCAGTGGCGTTCTGCGCAGTTTACACGGCATCCGGGGGGAAAGCAGGGCGCGAAGGAGACATGGCGAGCTGGAATATTGCACTCGAGGCTTCATGTTTTTACCTACGTAGACCTGCGAGGTTCACCTTTTCTCCTGTACATCTCCACAAAGACCTTTGTTTCCAGTGAAAAAAAAAATATATATATATATACTGCATTTTCGTCCTCCTCGTCTGGGGCAACTAGTCGTGAAGAGAGTTGTCAAAGTCGGGGTGATAAAGGGACGACAAAAGTGGAATCTCTCGTTTTTTTTCCAACAGGACGTCTCACTTTTATATTCATTTCTTTTTCACCATCCTTTTCGTTTTCTCCAGTATAAATAAAGTAACAGACACAGCATGGACACGAACGACGACCCAGAGACATTCGACACACGAAAGATACTCAAAGCTCCAGAAATATAAAAATAGAACATCTTTGAACTTTTAAAAGTTTTTTCGTCTCTTTTCCTTTCGTCCCGTCCCGCTTCTTCTTCCCGTTTTTAACGTAAGTCTCAAAGCCGGAGACGTTCCGCGGTGAGAACGGTGCGGTGCGTTTCTCGGACCACCTCAGTTTGTTTTGGGGTTGGGCCGTAAGCGCCTGGCCCTACGCGTCCGTTTGGTTACGGTGGTGAAGCGGAACTCCTCCTGAGGGTCCACCGCCTTGCCCTTGGGGTCTCGCTTCATGAAATGCACCTCCTGCTGCTTTTGCGTGGTCCTCGAGCCCTTTTTGGGCCGGCCCTTGCGGTTGAAGCCCAGGTACCAGCCTCGATACTTGGCAGACACCAGCGCCGTGTAGTTGTTTTCCAAAACCTCCTCCACGAACACGCACTCCGGGTTACTCCCGTTAAGCTGCTGGGGAGAATGAGATAAAAAGACGTCAGAAAGTTCAAGGAGACTTTACTCTCATCAGTAGCTTTACACTTGTGCAAAATGTGACGAGACAACGTTTCTCCGCTGGTGGTAAATGTCTGACCCCACAGGCGTAACGGTAGGGTGTTCACCCCGTGAGCAGAAGGTCGCAGGTTTGAATCCAGGGCTGGTAAAGTTACCACTGAGGTACTGATGAGCAAGGTACCGTCCCCAAGCCCGGCCCCCGTGCGCTTGTTAGCTGCCCACTGCTCCTTCACGGACGGGTTAAATGCAGAGGTCACATTTGGTTGTGGTGCACTGTGTGCTGTGCTGTGCTGTGTTCACAATGACAAATGATCACTCACTTTCACAGATCAGGACCCAGATCCCCCCCCAAAGAGACAAAAACAACAGATTTGGGGGATATATATTCAATATATTCTCCTGTTACTGTCACAATGTTGGGCGTGAAAGTGAAATAGATTTGTCTAAGATCCTGAATTGTTTGCTTTTAAAAGCGTAACGGTTCGGGCGTTCACCCCGATCAGTAGGTCGCCAGTTCTGATCTAAGACCGGTAAAGGTACCACTGAGGTACTTGTGAGAAAGGTACCATCCCACACCGGTGCACAATGCACCACAGCCAAATGTGGCCTCTGCATTTGACCCATCCGTGAAGGAGCAGTGGGCAGCTTTTTGGCAGCAACCGTGGAGCAGAGCTTGTGGACAGTACCGTGCTCATGAGTACCTCAGTGGTAACTTTACTGGTCTGGGATTCGAACCGGCGACCTTCTGATCACGAGGTGAACACCCTGATTGTGATCATTGTCATTTTATAAGGTATTTTAACTATATGTTTAAGGTGTGATAAACGCTTTGCTGAAGCAATGAAAGAAGTGTGAAAACCGGTCACCATTTGCCAAAGTTATGGGTAAAGCTACAGAGCTCCCTTTTTCAGACTTCCAGTATGTTTTCACTGCTTGACTTGAAATGAAAGTGGACAGTAAATGGCAGCATGAGGTGATTTTATGACAAGGTTCTCGCTCTGCTGTAATGTACACATAAATACACGGTAACCAACCACCAGCAGCAAACAGCAGCTCTGCCAACGACTGAGGCTGGAAGCGTGCCACGCTTGGTGCTTATGGTCAGCAATCAAACCAGTGGGAGAAAGTTGGAATGTTTCAGTTCATGCTAAATAAAAGGAGGTGTTGCTTTTTCCATTTGGACTGTACTTGCGGTGCGGTGGAAACCAAACAAGACGCGTTCACCTTGAAGCCAGACCCAAGCGTCCTCTTTGATTGGAACGGACGTCAGTGAAACATTTGCTGAATCGTAATGAGGAGGTGGGGCAGAAAAAATGCTGCCTCGCCGTTTTGGCCGCACTGCAGCTGCGGCGGTTTTTTGGAAATGCATCGCAAAGCAAGTTGACAACTGTACCACAAGCAAGACGGCATGGAAGACAGACGCTGCACGAAATGGAGAGGGAGTGTGTTGACTTTGAAAAGGTATAAACTACTGTGAGGCATAAAACATAATTTAGCATTAATTCGCTTTATGTGACACCTCCTAAGTGACCACGCAAAAAAAAAAAAAAATGGGACGTTGTTCATGCAGTGTCGACTGAAACCCTGGGTTGGTCATCATAAGATTATAAGGGGGTTCAAAATCCAAGAGGTGCAAGTGAATTTAAGGGAGTGGTTATTTGTCGACATGTGAAATGTGAGCTCTGCATTTGACCCATCTGTGAAGGAGCAGCGGACAGCTTTGGCAGCACCGGGAAGCAGTAATTGGGAACGGTGCCTTGCTCGTGAGTCTCTCGGTGGTACCTTTACCAGTTCGAGACTTAAACAAGCAAACCTCCGGCCGACTCCCTAAGTTACCTTTAACACAAACCACCATTGCTCAAGGGACACTGTCCCTGTAAGTAGAAAAATGGAAGTTGCTCTGGATGAGAGCATCTGCTAAACGCCATAAGTGTAATTTTGGCAATTTGTTTGTTGATGATGCTAGCAAAACAAGATGCTCAATCCTCCTTTAAAACTCCAGGATGTTGATGCTCTTTCATTTATTCGCTTGATCCCAACCGGGGACGTGGGGCGGAGGAGGACTGGAGCTATGAGAACTACGGGAACTACGAGCACAACCTTGGGCAGGTGCCAACACACCGCAGGGCAAATTAGATTAGATTAAATTACAACATTCACGTGAGTTTCCTTAGTCACTTCTGCTTTTTAAAAAATTGGAAAATGCTCATGTGAAAGTTTTGCACCAAGACAAGATGTTGTCAATACTACAAGTTATTTCTTGCGCTCTCATGAGAGCGCAAACGTCTTGTGAGCACACAATACTTTCTCATGTTCACTCATTTATTTTCTCCCTTTAGGATCTGTGTAGCACATTATTTTTCAGCAATTTATAAATAAACTTTACTTACTTACTAACTCAGGCTGTACAGGACTAGAACCCAGAAGCACTCGAATGTTCACATGTTAGAGCTTGACGACAGAACGTCTCTTTTTCCCACATTTTCTCTTCTGCCAGTCATTATGCTTACCTTGCCAACAATTTTGCCGTTCCTGTTCATGCAGATGTAGTAGCCGCTCTCTTTTCCTTTTATTCGAACTTGACTCCCAAACGTCTCCGTCTCCACCACAAGGAGAGCTGCAATGAAAGGACAGAAAAACACTTTTATTTAACGCTTTAAAAACTCTCAGAATAAACAGCAACACATTACTACAGACGTTTTGTGCCTCATTGACCTTTTGTGATCTTCAGCATTTTCGAGCATTCTTCTCTCTCTTATTATCGCCACTGCAGTGTTCTAAAGTGACTGAAACCCGTAAGCTTAGGGGTTGAAGTGAGTGATTATTTGTCAAGATCAAGACAAATTTGATATCGTCTTTTGTAATGAGCAATTGTTTGTGTTCATTGCTTTAATTTCATGAGAAATGCAATTTGCCCGACGCGATTGAGCTGACCTCTGGAATATTGTCAGACACTTGCAATATTTAATTGCGCAAAAAGTAGGGGTGTTGAAATTAATCGCAGAATCAATGCATCACAATGTAGAAATGGGCGATTCTGCACTGATGTAGAGGCAGACAGTAATCCAGTATGTCATAATGAAATTGCGTGGTGATATTCTGGCTGCGTCATAAAAATTCTAGTTAAATAGAACATCCCGGTAGTAACTACGGCTCCCCAATCTGTGTGCAATGTGATGTAATCCAGAAAAAAATCGATGGCATGCATCGTGATGCATCGAAATATCGTATCTGATTGAAGCGTTGACATGATAATCGTAATTGAAACGTGAAACCAGCAAAGGCTCTCACCTCTAATAAAAATATAACAGTGAAAGTGAGTGAATATTTGTCATTGTGAACACAACACAGCACAGCACATCACACAGTGCACCACAACAAAATGTGACCTCAGCATTTGACCCATCCATGAATGAGCAGTGGGCAGTGCTTGAGGATGAGTACTTCAGTGGTACCTTTACCAGTCCTGGGATTCGAACCGGGAACCTCCCAATCACAGGGCGAACACTCTAACCGTTACTTCACTGAAAGGTGCTAAAGTTACTCGTTTTACAGGCTGAGCTCCGTAACGTTAAGTTCTTTAAGGAAAACCCGTTTTTAGGGAATGTCACTTCCGAAAAGAGCAAGGCGTGAGAATAAAAAGTTCACTGAAATGTGAAGATTTGTCAAACGCTACAGCTACCCGCAAACACAAGTGCCGAGAGGCTCAACCTTCTACACTTCTCTCTCTCTCTCTCTCTCTCTCTCTCTTCTTCCTCTCCCTCTTTCTCCTTGTGTTTAGTCACCTTTGTTCGGGCTCACCCCTCCCAGGGGCAGCTATCTGCCAAACGTCTCAGGGCAGTTAAGATCCCCGGGGATTGGGTTTCCAGTCGCCTTTAGTCCCTGCTCACTCAATCAAAAAGTTAAGATGATCCATTTGCTTAACACACAGAGCCATTCAGCTCGGCTCAAAGGCGGGGGGCTCCGAGGGCAACGCCGAAATTGTCCCCTTTTTAAAAAACAGCTCCGAGTACAACGAGCAAAGCGGAGGGAGAGGCGAGGGGGAGGGGGGTGGACCCGTTCAGGCAGAGCACTTGAGATTTGGGTGGGAGCGAGAGAGGAAAAAGAAGAAGAAGAAAAAAGAGAAATGTCCCGCTCCTTAGTTCTTTAGGACAGCAGATAAAGAGGTGTGTTTTTAAAAAGACGGGGGATGGGGGGGGGCAGAAGAAGGGAATAATCACAGGCAGATGGATGGATGGATGGATGGATGGGGGGATGAGGAGGGTGCAGCAGAGGTGTACACCTGTTTCCCTTGACTCACTGCTGTGGATATGTATTTTAATTGCTAGATATTGCAGGCCCTCGGAGCTGTGTGACAGGCGCGTGCTTGCTCGAGGCATTTTTTAAAAATCTGTCTGACATATTTTCGTGTTCTGAGGACCATACATCTGTTGCATATGTTTGCCAGACCAGAGCACTGAAGAGAAAGAAAAAACGTCAGTAGAAAAATCAACCGCTACATCTGTTACAGTTGTGCAACGTGCTAGAATTTGGGAAACGTTCCGCATGCAAAATGATCCGAATTTAACAGACCCCGACCTCCAGAGTGCTGGTTTTCCAGGCTGGAATCTGTGTGTCGTTTGTTCATTTGGTTTCTTTTTTTATTATTAAAAGCAAAACTCAAAGAACATCATTTTTCAATATTTCTTTCCAAAAAAACAAGTATCACTTCCTGATTTATACTCAGATAAAAGTGGGAAAAACTCGCTTTTTTATTGAACGATTACTAGCATGAGGCGGAAATAAACCTTTTCAACACGGATAAGAAAATCTCTGATGAAGGAGAGCAAGCTCTCACTGCATATGGAGACCTCATCATCTGGAACCAGCTGGAACTGAAGAACCAACTTAATATTGGACTAATTTTAGCTAAATGTTGCTGAGTGGATCTTAGCAAGCGGCCCCAGCAATGACGCGGGATTAATTAACGATTAATGTTGGACCAATGTTTACTTGTGTGTTAAATGTTCATGCACCCGGTTGCCCAGAGGAGGATGGAGTCCCATTCCGAGTCTTGGTTCCTCTCAAGGTTTCTTCCTACTAGAGGGAGTTTTTCCTTGCCGCTGTCGCCTCAGGCTTGCTTGTTGGAGGTTTGGGCCGGTTATATGTAAAGCGCTTTGTGGCAGTATCCGTTGTTAAGAGCGCTATATAAATCAAATTGTACTGAAATTTATTCGAACAACACAAAGCTGTGCATTCTAATCCATGTTTCATTCATTCATTCTATATTCAATTAAGAATCTAAAGTCTGAAATTTAAAAAATGTTAGACTGATACCAAAAAAATGAATTACCGCCTGTTTTCTGTAGTTTGGTCTTTAGGTTGAGATCAAAATGGCCTGGTGAAGTTAAACTTGATTTTGATATTTAATTTCTCCGACTTGTGTGCCCCGGAATTTATTTATGTCTTGCACTCGGTATCGACACGGTAGCGCTATTTCTTAGTTTGATGTAGTTTTGTGAGTTTGGGGGGCCTCACAATCCCCTCCTCATGTCGTACCTGAGCACATCTGAAATTTCTGGGTTTCACAACCCAGTACAAAGCTAATCTGGTTCTACAATGTAAGGAAAAATGTTGCCAATTTTTTTCACTGTTGCATTCAGAATTAAATTAGCAACAAGGCGATTATTATAGAATTAAAGCGATTTTAAGTGAGGGATTATTTGTCATTGTGAACACAGCACAGCACATGGTGTATTTTCAGTTTTTTCATTAAAATTGGAAAGTGAATCATTATTCATTTTTACATTTTGAGTTCTGGAAATGAATGTGTTTTTGGTTTTGGTTTTTGCTTGAAAATTAAAAAAACAAACCAATGATACATGGATTTACTGGCTGTATTCTCTAACGCATATTTTCGCAGCTGGAGCGTTGCGAATTGTTCACTGTTCAGTTAAGCAGCATTAGTGACTGAGTGCAGTGTCTTTGTGCGTTTGAAACAGAAAGCTCTCAGGTGCCAGGTGTGGGGATTTACCTGGATCTGCCTGCACTCACACTCTCACCGCTCACACAGGCTCTAACGTACCTTCACGCCTTCAGCTTTTTCTTGCAACACAGTAGCACCCAAAATCTACCTGAACGCTCGATTCTCACCTGCCTAAACAGAGCACAAAGCCATGGTTGAAGTCTCTGTAAACATGTACACTTGAAAAAGTCTGGATATTTGCAGCGACTACCATGAGATGTAACCTCAAATCAATATCGCGATAATTTGAACATTTTACGATTATGATTAATACATAATTTTTTTGTTTGTTTTTTGCTTTCATACTCCATGTTTTGTACTGTAAATATGCTGAACTATTAAAGCTGAGATATTTTTCCTTATAAAACATTTTGATGTGATGAAAATAAAATATAATTGAAGCAAATGAACACAAATGTAGTCGCATACTGGACGGGGCAGAGTTACATGACAACGCGCACACAGTATTATGTCTTTAAGGGGATGGTACATAAACATGATTTTAAATATAATTTAAATAATCATCAGGATACCAGATTACATCAATTAGTGGTCATCAATATCGGTTTTGATTCAGTTTTGATTAATTGTCCAGCCCTACGTTTTAACGCCACACCCCACAAGAAAAGCGGTGCTTATTTCTGCATCCACACAGAGCCAGACTCCAGCTGATACGACTGGAGGCGAGCGCAGATGTAAACACAACTCTGTCCAGCGTTTACTGCGCTTATCTCTACCCACAATCCCCTCCTCGTGTCCAACCTGAGCAGAGCCGAAGTCTCTCGGTTTGACAACTCAGCCCCAAACTGTGAAAAGCTACCGTGTCTTTCACCATAATTTTGCCAAAATTTCTATACTGATGCAGTCAGAATTAAATTAGCAACAAAGTGGTTATTATAGAACTGAAGCAAATTTAAGTGAGGGATCATTTGTCTTTGTGAACAGAGCACAACACACAGTGCACCACAATTAAATGTGACCACAATGTCGACTTATGACCAAATTGACCAATTATCTAATTAACGCAACATGTGTAACTTGTAATTGCAAGTTTCGCGTTGATACAGTCACTGTCAGTGTTGGTAATGCAGTCCTTCCAGGATTTCGGGCCTTTTTTGAGATTTTCGTGACCTAAAATGCCTGGTTTTGTGGCAGTTTTTCTAAAAAATTGCGATGAAAGTTGCAGTGTTTTTTTAGGCATTTTATTGCAATAAAGTTGAAACCATTACATGGTGAAATCAATCCCTAACCAGCTTTAAAGTGGATGTGCTTTCTTTGGCTAGATATGTTCATCAGAAATTTTACACCAGTTTATATAAGTGTCTGTAGGAGGTAGATCATCAGGAGGTAGATCAGGGCCTGTTATCACACCTCCGTAAATGATGAAGCTGGCATTACTTTCAACATCTTACGCTTTCCTTGACGCAAGATTTCCTTCAGCCACAATGAAAACAAACAACTGGCTCACAACTAGTGATGAACCCACAACGCCACCATTTCATCAGCTCCGACAGTCCAATGATCAGATGACATTTACATTTACATTATACAGCCTCCCTGGAGCAACTTGTGGGTAAGGGCCTCACTCAGGGGCCCAAAATTGCTTCCTGGGATTTGAACCCACAACATTTTGGTCCCGCATACCTCCACCCTCCCAAGATTAGAAAAGTCAGACTCATAGGAAAGATTTCAGGGTCAATATAAAAGTGAAAGTGAGTGATTATTTGTTGTTGTGAACACGCCACAGCACAGCACACAGTGCACCACAACCAAATGTGACCTCTGCATTTGACCAATCCGTGAAGGAGCAGTGAGCAGCTAACAAGGGCCGCACCCGGGGAGCAGTGCTTGGGGACGATACCTTGCTCATGAGTACCTCAGTGGTACCTTTACCGGTCCAGGATTTGAACCTGCGACCTTCTGATCACGGGGCGAACACTCTACGAGTGACTGTGGATAAGAGCGTCTGTTAATACTGTAAATGTGAATATGAAATGATCTGTTGCCAAGTTCATATCATTTAATTAACACTTAATTATGTTTTCTGTTTAATTATGTGTGCATACTGTAGTATTCATTGAACACTTTCAGTAATATCAATGATGTGAGAGGTGCCAACTGTCCTCTGTTAGCCGATACGTACAATATTCAAACCAGACCCCGAGTCTGCCCCCAAAAAAACGTCTGCTTGTGTAACGTTTGGTGACAGAACCTAGTTTATATCGTCAGCTCTTTTCACTGTTGCCGTCAGGACGACACTACAGAGCTCTTAAAGGCCGCACCTCCAGATTAAAGAACAACTTTATACCAAGAGCTACCTCTGAGCTGAACGCTATTAAACCTCCACCACCTGCACGTCTTTATAAGCTCGTATTTGTCTCATATTTCAAAATAAGAGTTCCGGGTGCACTGCCAGAATACACCACTAGTTGGCGGTACATCTGTTTAGCTAGCTGATTAGCTTTCAACAGAGACATTGAGAACGTTATCTCTGTGCTGATCTTGGGTCAGAGTTGGCGAAGTTGGCAACCCTACTGTCATCCATGAGTTCTGTCTTGTATTTTGATCACACTAGTGTGAATGCTGTACTGCACACTACACAAACCCTGAGACTCCTCATCACAAGTCAAAAACGACAACGGGTCACCAACTACACCGTCTTCCAGCACCAATGTGGCCAGTTAGTGGCGTAACGATTAGAGAGTTAGTCCCATGATCAGAAAGTCACCGGATCAAATTCCCAGAACTAATAAAGGTTCCGCTGAGGTACTCATGAACAAGGTACCATCCCCAAGAACTGCTCCTTGGGCATTGCCAAAAGAGCTGCCCACTGCTCCTTCATAGATGGGTCAAATCCAGAGCTCACATTTAATTGTGGTGCACTGTGTGCTGTGCTGTGTTCACAATGACAAATAATCACTTAAATTCACTGCTGCATCTGGTCTATGCACAGATATAAATATGCATATGGAGGCTCTATCAGGCGTCTAATAGTGTAACCAAATTTACTGCATAACCCCAAGAACAACATCACACATACTGTACAACACACACATAACCGCTTTCAAAAATACTGCACATAAAATCCAGAATATGTCCGGAACAATCATATAAAATATGCAGAAAGTTGTCAAATCCAGCTCATAAAGGTGCACAGCTGGTGTCAATAGAAAGGAGTGAACGTTTAGTAGAGTTTAGCTCAGCGGTGAGTCTTGGTATAAAGCTGTTCTTTAATCTTCCAGATGGCAACCGCGAAAAGAGCTGACGATATAAACCACATTCTGTCACCAAAAGGTACACGTCAAACTTACATTTACACTATTTATCAGACTTGATTCACTTTCATTTCCTAGTTTCAGGGACAGTTTTCTTGAAGCTACTTGGGACTAATTATTCTGCCAGAGGTAGAATAATCAGCAGCAAACTTGTGTGGCGCACGGTGGCACAGTGGTCAGCGTTGCCGCCTCACAGCGAGGAGGTCCTGGGTTGGATCCCCTGTAGGGGTCGGGTGTAGGGAATTGCTGTGTGGAGTTTGCAGGCTCTCCCCGTGTTTGCGTGGGTTTCCTCCGGGTGCTCCGGTTTCTTCCCACAGCGACTCTAAACTAGCCTGTAAGGTGTGAATGAGAGTGTGTGTGTGCCCTGCGCTGTGTTAGCGCCTGCCCAGGGTTGGTCCACGCCTTGCGCCTGTAGTTCCCGGGATAGGCTCCGGTCACCGCGAAACCCGATAGGGATGAAGCAGCTCGAATAATGAATGAATGAAAGGAACATACTGTGTGCCGTGTATAAAGCATGTTGGTGTTCATTTTTAAGCACTGCTTCTGAAAAAGACCAATATTTGCTATACGCACCACAGCACAATAAAACTCTACTTTTACCGTGACATATGTTGTAATTATAGTATTAGACTGTAAATTTTAAATACTCTATGGTTCCTGTAAAAATACAGAAAATGACAGAATTTTTACCATTGTTACACTTTAAATTCTCAGTATAATCTCTTCATTCAGAGGTGAGTGTCCTACCACTAGACCACCATCAGCCATGACACCAGTGCCAGCAGGACAGCTAACAAAAACAGAGCCCTCATATTCCATTACATTTTTCTCAAACCTAAGTGGTGTGACCATTTGGTTTTAAAGAATCAAAAATCAATGAAGGAATGATTCACTGACTCAAGCGCTAACGCTTATTCACATGATGATTAGATCACACAAAAAGAAGAAAGTTAACATTTTTAAACTAAGGTCCTCTGCCACGTGTCACGCGCTTCCATTGGCTGTAGCTCGTCAAAAGACCCAGATATTTAGCAGGAGGAAAGTTAGAGTCGTGGCAACTAGTCGGTGAGTTTACTTAATCATGTCTTTGTACTGCCAACTTTTTTACTTGAGTAAAGAAATCGAGTCAAAACTTTTACGTCAGTCTTTTTGAAAACGTGTATCTATACTTCTACTTGAGCGAAGAAAGCATGTACTTTTGACACCTCTGCCAGTCGAGGGAGTTTATCAGCGACTCAGCATTAAACTCGCAAAGCGTGAACAAGGCTTTATAGAAGCAGAAGAGCACAGGAAGGCTCCCGTACCGTACTTGCCCCCATCTTCCCCGTTGGCGTTGATCTTCTTGTCAAGGACCTGCACGTGCTTCCCCGTGGTTCGGCTGTACAGCTGGTAAATCCGCACCTGCTTGCGGCTCACGTCGTCCGGGGTGTGGTTCTCTATGTAGAAGCGGAAGTCTGCAGAACTCTGGTGAGACTCCTAAAATCAGGGAGGAAAAAACAAAGCGCTTCAGTGACTGTCTGTAAATTCATACACAGAAATAAATGTAATAATTTGATATAAAATGCGTAAATGTGTTTATATGGGTTAATTCCAGAAGTCAGCAGACTGGAGAATAGAAACAATACAGCAGTCTTGTGAAAAGTGAGTGATTATTTATCATTGTGAACACACCACAGCACAGTGCACCACAACCAAGTTAGACGTCTGCATTTCACCCATCCGTGAAGGAGCAGTGGGCAGCTGACGTGGGCAGCCCCCGGGGAGCAGGTACCTTGCTCATGAGAACCTCAGTGGTACCTTTACCGGTCCGGGATTCGAACCGACGGAATTCCGATCACAGGGTGGACGCCCGAATCCTTACGCTCCCATCTGCACTTCATACTGCCACTTATGTTAAAACGGTAACGGTTAGGGAGTTGACCATGTCTTCGGAGGGTCGCAGGTTCACGTGCCGGACGGGTAAACGTGCCACAAAGATACTCAAGAGCAAGATAATGTCACCAAGCATGTGCTCTGCACATTAGCTGCCCACTAATCCCTCCTGAAGGGTCAAAAGCAGAGGTGGCATTTGGTTGTGGTGCACTGTGTGCACGGTTTTATGGTTGGCAGATGGTTGTGCATTAAGAAAATTACATATGCATTGACCGGTTTTCCGTAGAGACTACCAGCGACTTTAGTGAGTTTGTGTAAGACAAAGTGTGATTGCAGATCTGCGCTCTCTTTTTCTCGACGCAGCTGAGTGCAATGTGCCCCGAGCTAAACCGAGAAACCGAGTTCCATTTCCACCAGCGAGCCACTAGCAATTATCCACCTGAAGGATCGGGAGCTGTTTCTCTGTCATCAAACAAATATCTGCCTGAGGTCAGAATTACCCTCATAAATCACACACACACACACACATCTGCAGACACGCTAACAGACATTCATGCGGACACATCTGCGGCGAGATATGTACGCATACAAACCCATACACACACACACATACATCATAAAAAACAATACAACCCGAGGGATCTTTTCGCACCCAGCATTCATTTTCCTTCACACTATGCCAGTTACCTGGGGCTTGATTTTTTGAGAAAGTTTCCAGTTCCACAGGCAGTCTCTCCTCCTCCTCCTACTCCTCGTCCTCCTCCTCACCTTTCTGCTTCTTTCTCTCCTCTCCTCATCTGTCCTCTCTCCTCCACACTTCTCCTTTCCTTTCCTTTCCTCCCCTCTCCTGTCATCCATTCGTACGAGGGGAAACGTATACTTTCGAAACCCCTGGAATCTCTGCCCCAGCCAAGCCTGCTCTCCCCAGCTGGATGAGTGGTAATTACGCAGTAATGGGCTTTTATGTGGCTCCTCTCAGGTGGCTAATTATATACACATTACATACTCCGAGCCGCTGTTATTTTAACCTCAGCAAATTAATGACATTTAGAGCGTGCAAGGGGAAATGCACTCATGGCAGAACAAATCTTCCACGCAGAGACGGGAAATAAGGCCCGTCCGCTGAGCCGTGCACCATGCAACTCATGTGAACAAACCCAGGATCGGGGCTTTATAGCAGTAGTGTCAATAAAATGTAAAAATCTTGACAATGGCGTCATGCTAAACACTTATTTCATCCTGCACTGACTTATCGGCTAAAACTTTATCTTTACGCACCAAACCCACGATTACTTTTTGCTTGTCGGGAAGCATATATCAGTTGCACAAAGCTGAGACAAAGCAGAAGAGTTTGCATATGCGCTGACATGTATTATAAAACTTTATGATAAACGCAGAAGTGCAGGCCTTAATTATCCCAATACCGGGAAAGCGAACAAGGAAAAAAAAGAAAGAAGCCATGTAAGGGAAGTAGATACTTTACGAGGTTTACCGCCCTCATGTGCTGTGGAATTTCTTTTCAGAGCTTAAAGCGTACACACACAGGATATGTGTTATAGATCTTTAGAGAAGAGTCAAGTTTATCAGAGAAAGAGGGTCAGACTTCAGTTGTAGAAGAGTCCCATCTTGACATAAAGCCCACACACACTATGCACATGAGGGATAAAACACACACACACACACAGCTCTCCTTTGAGGGATTTGCTCTGAAATCTCTCCATCTCTAGTCAAACAGTGAGGTGTGTTCTGCAGACAGTTGCATCTCAGCGCAAGCAGGAAAACAGGACATGCCTCTACAAAGAGCCCGGGCTAAAGCCATGCGAAACTTTTTTTTTTTTTTATCACTCCGCTCGTCTCCCTTCAAAGCCATCCGAGCGAAATGCATATCAGAGAGACTTCAAAAGATCTGCAACGTCCTCGCTAAGAAGCCGAGCGCCCGTGCGTGTCCGATAGGGCCCTGGCTATCTGCAGACTGCAGCACAGGAAGCAACGCATAAACGCACTGCCACCTCGAGCCTGCTCTTACACACTTATCACACCACTGATTTCCCACTATTTCCTTAAAGGCATAAAAGCCCAGGCCCATTAAAAATAAACTGACTGACCGAATTAGCAAGAAAAAGCAGGAAGCGTGGATATACCATGACCTGGCATGCAATTAAGACACAAGTATTGTAATTAGTCACACACACACACAAAAACACTGGGGGAATCAGACGGCCTACACTATGGCCTTGTGTTTGCGCCAAACCGCTTTGGAACACAAATGAGCACTTGGGGTTATATAACACACACACAAACACACACACACAACGCCGCCTTCTGCAAATCGGCTACTTTTGTTCATTAATTGAGGGGTGTCTTTATAGATGACATTGCATTACCTCATCATGGTTGTTATGATTTTTTTTTTCTGAAATCTATATCAGAGATGATTTATATATTTGTGTTTATTTGATTGATTTCATGTCTGAATAAAATCTGGAAATGACTATTAGGCTTGTTGATAGTGAAAGATTCTAGAAGATCAAAAAGATCATTTCCGCTACTTGACCATGTGACATAGTTTTGAGGAATACACACACACATGCATGCGTGCACACAAACACACACACATAATAGTGTCTATGCAAGAGAGCCTATGAAAAACATGAATATTATTATTTTTTTTATTTCTGCTGTCAAAGTAAAACTGAACTTTATTATGTATTATTTATCTACTTTTTAAAAACTGTAAACATGATTTTTTTTTTTTTTACACCCAACGTGACCTGCTTCATCAGTACAAATGATATTTTATGGATTTAAATTGTGTATTTATATGTTATTTTAATTTTTCAAACACTGAAAAGATTGCCCACTGTAATAATAATAATATTATAACACGATGCTCAATTGTGACTAAATTACAGTTATTTAATTATTATTTTTAAATGTATCTTCAGAATCACGTTGCAGTATATTTTCGTTTTTATCAATTAAAGGGCAATTTGGGAATGGTGAAGCTTTGTATACTAGAATTAAATCTAGAGTACCACACAATTCAAAACAAAAAAATGTCGATTAATCCCTATCTAGAATAAGATACGTGTTTCTAACATTTGAAGTGTAGTAAAGGTATTTTTGGGCGGGAAAACTGGTTGTCAATGATCTATGCAACAAATTAAAATGCACCCACGAAATATTCTTTTTGAAAGCAAAAAGAGCTTATTTTATAGCATGACATAGAATTGTGAAACTTATTTGTGAACATTTTCCCTTTGTTAAGAGTGCAGCAGCGCTGTGAGTCTTACCTGTAACTGGAAGTAGAGAACCAGAAAATGTAAACACCTGGAGAGACGGAAACAAAAAGGGAGGGTGTGAATCACAAGCAATTAGAGCGAATAAAAGTGTAAAGCAGGAGGAGGACAAGCTGGAGATGCGGCTGTTCAGCGACTTCTATCGGCAAGAATGTAGCGACTGTCTGAAGGTTTAAAAAAAGGAAAAAGAAATGAAAAGACGAATGAAAAGTGGGATCCTTACACGTAGATGAACCTTGAAGGCAGAACAGACATCTTGGTACAAATACACCTGTTTCCCGTCACCGCAGCACGGAGTCCTTTTTTTTCTGTTCCCGGAGGGAGATCTATCTGGAGTCCCAGTGGAAAGCGGAATAAATGAAGTATAACTGGGCCAGTGGGAGCAGCATCAGGCTCGTCCTCCTTTTTAAATGATGGTCCCAAACCGAATAATTAAAACAAAAAAAGCCCGTCAGAAAACACCGATTCCACGCCGCGTTCCCGGGATTTTGCGCTCCGCAGCGGCGCGCAGTGATTTGCGCTCCCCCAAACGCGCTCCCAAAAAATCCACTCGACTTATTTCTTCTCACCCAGAAAAGTAAAAGTGCTGATCCACAATTCACAAGTTAAATCCCGTACGCGCACAGTACGTATCTGCCTGGGACATCTGTTTTGTTTGTATTTGTATTATTGATTTAAAGAAGCGCACCTTACTGCCAACTTTCCGTGTCCGTTGTCGTTATTTTTTTTATTGATTTCCAAAAGTAAAAGTAAAAGATTTCCGACAGCTGGTAGTGAATAAAAGGTGGCAGAGTTGAGTGCTGAGTTTATCCGAGACGTGGTGAAATAAAAGCGGCAGTCGGAGCGGAGCGGAGCGGAGCTGGTGATGGTGTGTAAGGTTCCTGTCAGCGATGTGTGTGTGTGTGTGCTTGTGGGTGTGTGAGTGAATGTGTGTATGAGAGCGTGCTGGTGGTGTATGTGTGTGTGTCGCAGAGACTCGGAGCGCTCTGAGTGTTTTTTTTGCTCTGGTGGTGGGTGGAAACCTGTCAGAGGTTTGCACCTGATAGGGTAATCTGTAAGGGACCATCAGTGGGGAGAAGAAGAAGAGGGGTTTTTCAGGGCTCTCTCTCTCTCCCTCTCTCTCTCTCTCTCTCTCTCTCTGTCTGTCTCTTATTCCGTGGAAATTCTTTGCGATTTCCACATTAACTTGTGGGAAAGAAACGCAGGTGCAGCGGCACTTGATTAAAAAGAAAGACAGATTCGAAAACTGGGAAAATAGTGAATGGAAGAGTGGAAAGTGGAAAAGAGGATGGTTATTGTTAAAGTAATGGTGTGGTCTTTGGCGTTGTTCATAACAATAGCAACAAAAATAACAAGAACACTAATAGTAAATAATATAATTGTTAAATAACGACAAAAAATACTACTACTACGATTACTACTACTACTACTACTACTAATAATAATAATAATAATAATAATGATAATAATAATAATAACTATTATTACTATTATTATTATTATTATTATTATTATATTATTATTAATATTAATATTATTATTATTATTATCTGTATGAGTCCTCCCATTTTAAATCGAGAACCTTCAGACTCAACTTTTAGGTTCTTAAATACGTTTTACTTCTCATCGGCAAACTTCTTCAGTTTGGAAAAAAAAAATCTCTCTGTTGAATATTTACTCTTTTAGTATTCGTTGTCACCTTGAAAGTAGTTCTAAAATTTTATAATATATACTAACAACATTACTTTATTTTTAATTTTAGTATTGAACAAAATGACTAATTAAGTGACTAATTCCAAATCGGTAATGTCTCATCTGAGCCTTCTGAACCCTGTCCAGACATAAGATGCGATTATTTCAGCTCGTTTGTCCATTTCGAAGTCTCAGCTTCTTTCTGTAGTTTTGTGGATTCCGCTGCGTTCCCCAGGCTATTGAGATGCAAGTTATTGGTCGAACTCGATTTTTTCAATATCGCACTATAAGTTATCCGGCATTGAAATGCGAGGGAGGTGTGAATACATTTACAAGAAAACCCCGCGAGTATCTGAGCCTTTACCCCCCAGCAGCAGCCGCATTGTGCCCCCACACGTTTATTCTCGTACAGGCTAAGCTGCTGCTCTGTCTCTTACTCAACAACAATAGGAAACGTTTGAAAAGACAAACAGTTTACAACCGCACTTAATCGCTATAAACCCAGCCCAGGTCCCAAATTCATCTGGCCATATGTCACTGTCATTTTTAATTTTTTACAGTATCAGAAATCAAGGTAGGGGGTGAACGAAGGAATATTGGGCCTCATTCACCATCAGTTTTTAAGAAGAACTGCGTTGTTAAAACCCACTTACGCAGTTTACATGAAGATTCTTGCATTCGCCAATGTGTTCAAAAAGTAAGATTTGTTCTTAGGTAATAACAGAATTTATAACTGATTAAGAGCACTCTTGAGAGTATTTATATTGCATGCATGTTTGTGCAAAACATTACCTTATTTGGTTTCCACCAACTGTACAGTCATACAATAATATTCTTATACAAACTGCAAAATATTGCGTGCATGTTTGTGCAAAACACTAGCTTATTGTGTTTTCTTCACTTCTACACTTGTGTAATTTTATACTATTTAAAAGCCTTAATTTTATGAATAGTATAAAATTACACAACTGCATTAAAACGTAAGAAAATGGTGAATAAGGTCTATTGTCTTTTTCACAAACAAGCATTAGGGCATATTTGCGTTGCTACTCTCACTAAAAATATACCCATGGCAGCAGATTGGTTTACTTCCAAAACGCTTGTTATAAGTCTAATGCAATCAAAGCCCCCGCCCCCCGCCCCCCAACACCAAACCAAAGATTTTCCTGGAATAACGCTGTGAGAGGAGACAGGCGATGCGCACGAAAGGCGAATTAAAGCCGTGAGTGTGTGACGCACAGCGCGCAGTATTAATGTGAGAATATTACAGACAGCCGAGGCTTTGATGTTTGCATCACTCGCGCAAAACTCACAATTAAGCTGAGAGGACAATGAAAGCAGAAACGGAAAAACGGGGCCTAAAGGACGGGCCCAGGTCGGTCGGGGCGCACGGAGAATCCCCCTGGCACAGGGTTGCCAGGTTTAATCTGCCATTTCTGCAGGATGGCACTTAACAGATTAGCAGGGCATTGATGTGGGGAAAGTACAGAGGGAGTCTTTGAGCTGTGAAATAGCAAGTTACAGGAGAGGATCTGTGTTATTAGAATAAGTTTGCAAATTTATCATTATCTTCGTATTTGAAAATGTGGAATAAAGAGAAAATGATTCTAATGTTGGCACAGAAAATTTAACAAAAGCTTAAAAATATGTGTCATTTGCATAAACATTTTACATTTTAAAAATGCAAGTCAGTAAAAGAGCACATTTTCAGATACAAGTTCCAAGTTTTAATGTCTGTTCTTCAAAACATTCATACACAATACACACACACAAAAAAACATAATGTAGAATGTTTTTTGACATTATTCTGCTTCTTTTTCCCCGCTCGAATCCGGGTGGTGATGGTGAGGAATGCTGCCAGACTGAAGTTGAATGAAGGAAGAAAAAGAGGTTAAAAAAATCTTTCAGGGGCGGTCACACACAGTTGTTCAAAGGCTTATAAGACCTTTTAAACCTGACAAAAGACCTTCACGGTTCTATAAGTAAAGCCCAATATACTACATTTGTGTCAGAGTTCCCCCACCACACACACTCACACACACACTCTCACACACAGCTTCCCACCTATTTCCTCTTTCATCTCTGACACAAACATATCGACTGAGAGGGGTGGGGGGTTTGGAGGGGGGTGGCATCTGCATCTTATTGAATTTGGGAGGGAGGGGTGAGAGGTGGAGGCCTCGCTGGACACTCTGTACCTAGAAATCCATTGTTGGGTTAAAACTATTTTTAAATGCCATCTTTTCACGCTACAACTACTTATGATTAAAAGTAGCTAAATTACAGTCAAGCTCCTGTTTTAATATAGTAGTTACACTTAAGCTACAGAGAAAATGTAGCTAACTACATTCAAGCTGTTTCATCCAGTAATACTTAATATTTGTGCTGTAGGATAGTCTTAAAGCTAATTAATTTTACATGTGAAACATGAAGATAAAATAATCCTAAAAATCAATATTCTTTGAGAATGTAATGTCAAGTCACATTGAGGTTTCAATGAGGTTTTGGAGTTTGATTTCGCCTAAAATTTGATAAATATATTTCAGATTCTCATCCAAGGTACATTCCATCCTCCAACTCCATCTTGCAGCTGTCAAGAGAGCATAGTGATGCAATAAACATGGTCACGGAAGTCTGTCAGATACGACTTCTGCCAATTAAACACCAATCAGAAAGAGCTGCTAGTTGAATATAACTCTCTTTGTAAAGAGAGAAGAATTGTAACAATGTAGTGTTTTTCCAAGTTTATCCCTATTTGGGGAAAAAAAGTAGTTACTTTTAAAGCATTTTAAAAAGTAGCTTCAGCAGTAATAAGCTACTTTAAAAGAAACGTAAATTAGTAGCGTCACTACTTGCAGCTAGTGAGCTTTTCTTTACCCATTCTTCTTAAATTTTTGCCAATTTTCACCAAAAACTGTGACTTGAACTTGAGGTCGACCTGTGAAGTGTTTGATTAATTTCTAATTTCTAAAATCCTACTTTAATTTGCACAGTTTAAAAATGTTCAGAGGGGCGGCACGGTGGTGCAGTGGTTAGCGCTGCTGCCTCACAGCGAGAAGGTCCTGGGTTCGAGCCCCGGGTCGGTCGTAGGGTCTTTCTGTGTGGAGTTTGCATGCTCTCCCTGTGTTTGCATGGGTTTCCTCCGGGAGCTCCGGTTTCCTCCCACAGTCCAAAAGTATGCACTATAGGTTAATTGGTGACTCTGAATTGGCCTCGTAAGGTGTGCGTGTGATTGTGTGTGCCCTGTGGTGTGGTGCCTGCCCAGGGTTGTTCCCCGCCTTGTGCCCGTAAGTTCCCAGGATAGACTCCGGCCACCGCATGACCCCAGTTGGGATTAAACAGTTCGAATGAATGAATGAAAGTGAGAAAAAAGGAAAGTGAATATTGGTCATTGTGAACACACCACAGCACAGCACACAGTGCAATGAAATGTGACCTCTGCATTTGACCCATCTGTGAAGGAGCAGTGGGCAGCTACCAAGGGCAGCACCCAGGGAGCAGTGCTTGGGGATGGTACCTTGCTCATGAGTACCTCAGTGGTACCTTTACCGGTTCTGGATTACATCCTGCGACCTTCTGATCACGGGGTGAACACCCTACTGTTATGCCTCCAAGTGTCCCAGTCAATGAATGAATTAATTTATTTAACATAAAACATTTAGTCATAAAACTACAAAATTTTAAGTGCACTCGTATAATTTTTCAAAACATTTATAAGGTAATTCAGTGGAACTAACTTGTTCTGCTTAATATGACGCAGAAACTGAAGTACAGTCAAATCCTTTGAGTAACTTTATTTACCTAATTCATTCAGTCCTTGAACTAAAAAATATTAAGTGTTTTGCACTTGTATCATTTTACTAACTTGCTTTACACCACATCTGCTTTATATGAAGCAGAAATCGACGTAAAATGTAATCCATTTAGTAAGTTTAGTTAATTTACCTAAATTAATTGGTTATCTTTTTGCAATTTTGAAAACATATCTATTATTTTCCTCAACGTATCTAAAGAGAGAGTGAGTGCATTACATCTGCTTTATATGATGCAGAAATTTATTATTTACCTAAGTACCCAGTCCATTCAGTAATCGCACTAAAATATGAAGTATTTTTAGTCTTCTGTATAGTCTTTCTAAAGATATTTAATACGTCATGTACATTAAAGTTATTACTTAAACATTCAGTGTTAAATTGGGTAAATTCCTGAGAATGGCAGACTTACTTTGTTGGATTATTAACTTCATACTGTTAGGTTTTGCAGTGTACGATCTGACCGGGTCGAGTCAGATCAGGTCGGGTCGGGCCGGGTTGTTTGAGGGTCGTTTGGGGGTCGTTAGAGGGTCAGCGTCCTCCCGAGCGTGACGGAGGTGTGCAGGAAAGCTGATCCCTGAAAATCGTCCACGCCACTTTTAGTGTGCAGTCCTAATTTGTCCTCGTCACACGTCGACCGCATGGAACCGTTTATGCAGTCGTGGCCTATTTGGTGTGTGTGACGTTGCTTAGGTGTATGTGTAGGAGCAGTGGAGTGTGTGGGGGGTTTTAAGTGTGTGTGAAGGAGTGAGTGGGTGTGTACGTGTGTGTGTCTGAAGTGTTTGTGTGGGAGTTTGTGGAAGTGAGTGTGTTTGTGGGGAGGGGGAACGTGGTCGTCTGTGATCTTTGAGTGACGGTGTGTGTGTGTGTGTGTGTGTGTGTGGTGATGAACAAACAGAGGTAGTGATGATTTAGCAATAAGAAGTTAGTAGCATTGCAAATTGTAGTTAGCTGCAAAAATACATTGTTCCAAAACATTCTGTTCATTTTCATTCATTCATTCAATCATTCATTATCCGAACCACTTAATCCCTATTGGGGTAGCACGGACTGGAGCCTGTCCCAGGATAACGGGCATGAAACAGGAATCAACCCTGGCCGGGCGCCAACACAGCACAGGTCACAGACACTCACACCTTACAGGGCTAATTTAGATTCGCCAACCAATCTAGAGCGCATGTTTTTGGACCGTGGGGAGAAACCAGAGAACCCAGAGAAAACCCAATGAAACACAGGAATGGAACCCGAAATCTCACTGAGCAACGTGCCGCCCTCTGTCCATTTTGCCTTTCAGAATCATATATTTTCATAAATACGGCAAACAATTTTTGTTTCCATCTTGGCCGAGGTGAACTGCCAAGAGCACCCTGTGATGCAACTTGTCGAATGTGCGCCAATCAGATGCCACTTCTGCCACTTCCACACCACTGAGAAACACCTGCTAGATGAAAATAACCATCTTTGCAAACAGAGAAAAATTGTAACAATGCAGTGTTTTGTAGCGTTTAATTAAAAAAACTAAACGTTTGTAGCATCGCACTGAAAAGTTACAAAATAATGATACTGATATTTTTCTCTCTCTGCGTGGTAGATTGCAGGTGTTCCTGATTGGTGTTGAACTGGCAGAAGTGACATCTGATTGGCTATCGTGTCCACATGGTACACGCTCGCTGGCACACACATGGCACACACAGTGCGCTTTTGGCAACTGCGAGATGGAGTCAGTTGAGGCTTTATTTATCAAAATATTCATCACTTTCCATGTAAAATTGAGTCACATTCAACTGAAGGCTAGCAGCAGTCAGCCCATCAGTCTGGCGCAAACCTTGGCGTCCGTATAGAACGCGTCAACCTAGCTGCTCAGCGTGCCGCTAACGATGTTATTTCCTCCTGATGTCGTCCGACGTCATAAACAGCCGCTACAACTCCCTAGCCGACAGCCACTAACGTGTTTAGGACGGCACCGATTAGCGCACCTCCCATTTCTTAATTGTTCCTCCGTTGTTTGGAGAGAGCGTTTTGTTGCCGCAGTGGTTAATAGATTTTTAAAGCTGTCAGAGCTTGTCACCGCCGAGGAAAAGAGCTTGAATCTGAGGACGAGTAATTCGGGAACAGCTCATTTTTTCGCTCTGCTTTAATTGGCACATTTGGGTTGGGTTTGACAGAACAGGGACGAAAAAATCCGGGCAGCGGTGACTAATCACACACACACTAACACACACTTTTTTTGTATGATACGATACCGATATTGTGAATTTGGATATCTGATGATATGAAACAAATCCGATACAGTTTCTGAGTCTTTTTTAAACAGAAAACAGAAAATAATTCTTTCAAAAACGTCTGAACACATGACTGAGATTATTCTGTTCTGCTTAAGGAAATACTTGACTTAAATACTCTTTAACTAAAACAATGTAATAATGACACACCCATATGTATATGCTAAATGATTTATTATTAAAATAACATCTCAAACATGACTCCTTTAAACACAGTTGTGTCATTTAGTGACGCTCCCTAATCCTGCGGCACTAAAAGCATCAGGAACACAGAGATTGTGAGTGAGAGCTGGTGTTGTTAAGGAAATTAAACAGTATAATGGTGTGATGTGCTTTTGGGCTTGTAGTGTGTTGTGTTGCTTGTTCTGCTCATTGTCATATCAATATGTAGGAATTAGTGTGAATGTTGAACAATAAACCAGCTTTACCACAGTCACACTTCCCCTGCAGAACTAATGGAGTGTGTGTATATTTACAGATCGGCTCCATAGATCAGTCGTTATACCCAATCCAGCTGTTTGAGTCATTATCGGACCGATATCACGTCCCTGTATCGGATCGGAGGAATCTCTTGTACTAATAGTGCTCTGTTAAAATGTTGTGTGTGGTGGTAGTGTAGTGGTTCGGCCACTCGCGAACCGTCACTGCCAACTGCCCCAAAGTAGCGATGGCACTATCGTTTTTACACAGCGTACTGGTAGCTAATCTACTTTTAAAATGCTGTAGCTTTTCCAGCAGCTGACCATGTTTTATGTGCTGTGGAAAAATAATATACTGTTACAAACAAGTTATTTTTCTCTCTTTACACAAACGTGTATTTTTAGCTAGCGAGTGTTTCTGATTGGTGCAGAATTGGCCGAAGTGATATTTGATAGGCATCCACACCCACATGGTGCAAAATAGTTGCGTCACAATGCGCTCTTGGCAGCTGCAAGATGGAGTTGGAGGATGGCCATAATAGAAGCAAGAATCCAGAGACTGATTTGTGCGAAAGATGAAATTCTGCCAAACACTCTCTAGCTCCAAAACGTAACTGAAACATTATTAACATTATTTAACATTACATTGTTAAAAACATACATTTTTGAATAATTTAAACATTTCTCACTTTCAGTTTGTAGTGTATATAACTACTATATTAAAACTGTAGTTTTGCTGTAGTTTAATCATAGTTGTAATAGTTTTAAAAGTAAAAATACATTTTCAAAGTAGCTTCCCCAACACTGATTGTGGCCTGTAAAAAGGTTGTGTGTGGAATTATTTTAAATGTCCTGTTCTTCACCTCATTTACTGCACCTTTGTGTAGGCTGCTCTCACAAAACAGATCAAACGACTGAAGTTAAGCATTTCAAAAAAATTCTTGCAAGTACAAAATTCAGTCTCAGTTAACAGTAAACACAACACTGCCAAAACATCAGAGCCGATCAGCTCGGGTCCAACACTGCACTTTAACAGACCACCTTTGTTCCTGCACAAATCAGCCTGCTCAAGATTGAATGGTTCCTGCTTCTACATCTGAATTTGATATGCTTCCACCCGTCTCTCACACACTCACTCACAGGTACGCTCCCTTGCTGACAGGTGAATTCAGTGCAAGATTCCGTATTCGTCCCATACATGGTTTTATAAGCACAGCATCATGTTAAAGTCAAGATTAATTTTATTGCCATCTCTACTCTATAGAGAGACGAGACGACGTGGCTCCAGTTTCTACAGTACAAACAACAAATACGGCACATACAGCAAGCAAATATATAGGCATAGACTATAAAATATAAAACTTAACTAATATAAATTGCCACTTCTGATGCATAATCAATTGAGAGTGCGTGCATTTACAGATCGGCCCAATGTCATCGTTACCTGATCGAGTTGTTATCTGACCAATATATTCAGATTTTCATTTCAGATATATAAATTTAGGCTTATATAAACGATATAACTTGCTAAAGATATATACAGTGCCATCGAGGTCAACTCAAGTCAAAGTTGGTGGCCTAGTGGTAGGACTTGGGACCCAGAGGTTGTGAGTTCGAATCCGACTTCTGGCGTTACCAACATTGGGTCCCTGAGCATGACCCTTAACCCTAAGTTGCTCTCAGGGGGACTGTCCCTGAAATTAGGAAATGTAAGTCGCTCTGGATAAGAGCGTCTGCTAAATGCTGTAAATGTAAACCTTATTGTCATCTCTGCTATACACAAGTATACAGCGAGACGAGACGACGTGGTTCCAGTTTTTACAGAGTACTCAAAAAAACAAATAATTCACATAAGCGTATAAAATAACATAAAATTTGAGTTATATGCAGTATTCAAACTACAGTTCTGCTTCTGTTAGGTAAATGTTTTACTCTTAATGTCGTAGCACCAATCAGCAACGCAAATACCCCTGTATGTGATCACCGCCGGTGTTGTGTCTGATTCTGGCGGTGTTGAACGTGCCGCTCTCGGCCAGTCCCGACTTGTTTTTCCTCTCGTGTCCAATGGTCTAATCCGGTCCGGTCCCCCTCTCCAACACCTAATGGCTCGCTCCAATCCATTCCCCTGTCTAACGCCTGCTTAGAGGCTGCGCTTCCTTTGTTCTGACAATACACAAACTGCCATTCACATGGCCACTCTGTAATCAGTGAAATACTAGCCTCTGGGCTTTCTGGAGAGAGAGAGAGAGAAATCCAGCCATGACCAATCCACCTTAACTACCTGTCTGGTTTCTCGCTGCAGATGTTATCTAAAAAACAAAGACAAGAAATGGCAAAATAGCTGTAAAATTCAAATACTGGCACAACCGCTTCAGCAACTTACACGGTTTTATACCTCGTAGCTTGATAAAATACTTTTTAACAAGGAGGTTTCAACAAACGGATGGATTTTTGAGTAAAGTCTGATTTATGGCTTCATCTCAACTACAGAACATACTTTTAAACCCCGTATGTTGATGTCAGAACCACAAATCTTGCTCGTATGCCGCTTGAATGACAAAAATGTACGAAGGTAACCTCCTTGAGAGGAATTTTCACTCGTCCTCGTTGACCTGTGGCATATGACATTTCAACGAGGGCAGTGGAAGTGTAATGTGTTAGAAGATGTTGCTGGTTCTGGATATTTGGTAGTATAACAGAGTTAGCCACATGGGTCATGCTTTTGACTCATTCGTTGGCCCACTTCACTGTCCCAGACCGGTAAAGGTACCACTGAAGGACTCATGAGTATGGTACTGTATTCAAGTACCGCTCTGTTGCTAACGTAGTTAGCAGCTATGCTTTTGGGAAATGCACTCCTGCCTGTGTGATGCCCACTCACACACATCCCTGACTTACTTACAGCCAATCTTTGCCCATATCAAGAGAAAATTTCAATGATTTAAAAAAAAATCATTTTAGCAGTGAGACTCTGCTTACAAAAAAGAAGTATATTCAAGTGTGCTATTTGTATAATTCTTCTATACTAAAAATAAGTATGCGCTCAGTTAACTTTTAAGTACTTAACAGAGACACAGATGGTCCCCCACTTAAAGATTTTTCGATCTTATGATCGTACGATGCTGTACGATATGCTGGGATGCTGCCGGGATGTACGCACTCTCGCCAGAGAACGTCAGAGTTCAGTTGTCTCTGTGTTAGAGCGCTTATTTTTTTATGTGTTTTTGGTGTTTTCAAAGCCCAATTTTAGTGAAAAAACATGTCTTCCAAATGTCCAAATATGTGTCCTGCTGGTAGTGGTAGTGACGGCTAGTACCGTAGTACGTCTCAACTTACGATAAGTTGAGTTTCAAGTTACGGGGCCATCGGGACACATCTCCTTCGTAAGTCGGGGTCTACATGTATAATGAACAATGTTTTACTGGACTATACTAACAAACATTCACAAAAGTGTAACTGTGTTCTGTATGATCCTTATTTCCTGTAATTTAGTCTCACAAACCATTAAAATAACACACTAGATACTACTAGAACTTTGATATTAAAACACTACACATAAAGCTGTCCCTCCAGGATTTCAAGGGCCTTTTTATGCGGTCTAAAATGGCTGATTGCAGCAGATTTTCTTAAAAATTGTGATGAAAGTTGTGGTGTTTTTAGGTCTTCTGTTGCAATAAAGTCGTGGAAAAATAAAGGGGCAAAAATTTAAGTATGCTTTCTTTTGGTTAGCATGAATAGTAATTATTTCTCTGTTTAACGAGGTCCTCCTTAAGGTTAAAGTTAAATCAAATGCTTACTTCCATACTTCCGTCTGCAAATATTTGCTACATCACACATCACTGATCTAGCATCTGTTCCAAGCCTTAATTTACTGACAAGACACTACACCATGATTTTACCTCTCTTTTCCCCTAATACACCACTGCATGATTGTACACTTCACAGAACAAACACACATCTGTTGGCCGAATCGGCCGAGACGATAGACAGAAGCGATCGCGTTGCCACAAAAAAGGCTGTAAGTCATGCAGCTTGTCACAGACCATTTAGCTGCAAATGGCTCCAATTCATCTTGATAAGAAGCTCCAGAACACACTTATGTGTGCAAAAAAAGGAGGTTAAAAAAGGGGGGAAAGGGACGGCAGCCTTCTCGCAGGGCTACAGGTGCCCCGTGCAACCTCGCAAGGAGAAATGCTTTTGAAGTGCAGCACGGCCCTAAAATCTCAGGGGGCAGCCGTCTCTTAAAAATCCCCCCTTTTCTCTACTCAGCAGTTGTTTAGAAGTGACAAATTGCGCCTTTTAGCTCCTCCGTTTCATAAGAGCTACATTAGTGAAAGGGTCTGTGTATGAAACATGAGCCTGAGGCAGAGGCCACAATGCAGGGAGAGCTTCAGAGAGGAATGAGAGGATCTTTAGGAGGTAAACAAGTGCAGCTTCCACCCCCAGGTCTTGTTATGCCTTTTAATGCACATGTACAACTTCACGATGCAAGACATCAACTATATATCAGCAGGAATATTTATGATTATGTTAAGTGTCGTGATACTATGCAGGATTTAAGATTTGAAATGTCCTGTGAATGGTCCATAAGACTGTGTGCAGTGAAGTTTAACAATTAAATCAAATTAAGAGACATATGAAAAGGAGTGGGAGCGTCGCGGTGGCGGAGTGGTTAGCGCTGCCGCCTCACAGCAAGGTTGATCCCCGGCTTGCGGCTGTAGTTCACGGAATAGGCTTCCCGGTTAGGATTAAGCGGTTCGGATAATGAATGAATAAATGAATGAATGAAAAGGAGTGTTTCCTGTATATATTCCATTTCCCAATTTCAGGGACAGTCTCCCTGGAGCAACTTGAGATTGAGGTCTTTCCTAGGGACCCAATGACGGTAATGCTGGAGGTAGGATTCAAACCCACAACCTCTTGGTCCAGAGGCTAACCACTAGACCATTATCACCCCTCAAAACTTTACATGACAACTTTTACAGTGAACAACATTCAACGATTGTTTAATAAAGAATGTCTGCTCAAAATGCCCACATTTTTGCAGTCAATGGCACAAAGTCACCAATCCCACTTGACTACTGCAGTCGTGGATGCCTGCAGTATAACAGTTAGGGTGTTGACCCCATGATGAGGTACTCATGAACAAGGTACCGTCCCCAAGCACTGCTCCCTGGGTGCTGCCAAAAAGATGCTCCCTACACCTTCACGGATGGGTCAAATGCAGAGATCACATTACGCTATTGTGCACTGTGTGCTGTGCTGTGTTCACAATGAGAAAAATACACTAAAATTCACTTCAAATGTTTGAACACAGCTTCCAAAATCTGACCTTTCCTTCATTCATATGGTTTTCCATGTATCTGGGATCTCGCCCCTCGCACACTTGACATGATTTTTTCCCCGTCTCACTCTGGGCTGGGCGTTGAGGCGCTGAGGAGCGAGCTCAGGGTTTTGCAGGTCGAGGAATGCAGCTGACATCTTTGCCATAGCCGGGCGCGCGGGTAATGCGCTCGCGTGTTGGCGCATGTCGAACCCAGCGCAACTTCTTCCGTATTAATCGTGGCAGCGCTGCAGCAGCAGCAGTGTGAAAGAGGACAGAACCAACCACAACCTGCAATCAGCTTTACAGCTGGCCTACACTGATGTTTAACTCCTGATGACAGGGGATCTCTTAAAATACAGCATGTGTGCTAAAGTCTTCAGCCGCCCCTCTTATTTCTATATATTTTCTTCATCAGCTGCGGATAGTTTTTTGGGGGGAGCTTCTGCCACTTTTTCTTCTTTTGTTCTAGAATTGTCCAGTTTTCTCACATTTGTCGAAGACACACTTTAGGTAATGCCGAGATAATGCCATTGTTTTAGGTAATACTTTTACATTTATGGCATTTAGCAGGCGCTCTTATCCACATTAACCTCCATATCCTAAGTTTTCCCTGAGAGCAGCATGGGGTTAGGGTTCATGCCCAATGCCCAGAGACACAATAATGGTAGTGCTGGAGGTAGGATTCAAACCAACAAGCTGCTGAGGTGAGTATCCTATTGGGACTGTCTTATTGGTGCAAAAATACAATTTATGTCTGTCAAAGTGTCTTTGACATCTTTGAAATATATGGTAATGGTGGCCTAGAGGTAGGATAGATACTCATCTACTCATCTAGAGGTTGTAGGTTCTATAGCTCCAGCTCTATAGTCAGAACTACCAACTTTGGGCTCCTGAGCAAGGTTCTTAACCCCAAATTGTTTTGGGAAGACTGTTCCTGTAATTAGGAAATTTAAGTTGTTTTAAATTCTGCTAAATGCTGAAAAGTGAGTAGGTCTAGATAAAGAAATTGGAACAAATCACTGGTTTCTGCCTGACATTTACAGCTCTTATTCAGGGGTGTGTTTCCCAAAAGCATAGTTGCTAATGTACTGCTAACTACATTAGCAACACTATGTTAGTTGGTAATGTGCAGGGAAAGCGTAGTTGCTAGCGTAGTTAGCTTTTGGGAAACGCACCCAGAGCGACTTCCATTTCCGACTTCTGGTAATGGCAGTTGGTAGAGTAACGGTGAGGGAGTTGGACCTGTGACAGGAGGGTCGCCAATTCAAGTTCCAGACCAGTAAAGGTGCCACAGAGGTACTTGTGAGCAAGGTACCATCCCCAAGCACTGCTCCCCCAGTGCTGTGGATCACTGTGCCCACTGCTTCTTCACAGATGGGTCAAACGCAGAGGTCACATTTGGTTCATTCAGAGGTGACACTCATTCACTTTAACTGACTTTAATTACAAGTATAGTTTACCAGAAGTAACTTGGGGTTAAGGGCCTTGCTTAGGGGCCCATCTGTGGTCAGTGGGACTCCAACCCCGCAATTTTACAATACTTTTGATTCTTATGATGCTTGTGATACTAGCTACTTTCTACTTAAGTGGCATGGGGCTTGAAAAGGTGAAAGTGAAAGTGAGTGATTATTTGACATCATGAACACACCACACCACAGCTCAGCACACAGTGCACCACAACCAAATGTGACCTCTGCATTTGACCCATGGGCAGCCTCCAGGGAGCATTGCTTGGGGATGGTACCTTGCTCATGAGTACCTCAGTGATAACTTTACCAGTCTGGGATTCAAACCGAGGACCTTCTTTCTGATCACGAGGTAAACACCCTTACTTTTAAAAGACACTGCCCCAAATGTAAAAATTTTCCCCACAAACCCAGCTGCCTTAATGGAGGTAGAAATCATTCATGCATTTGGTTCAGAGTCCTGTGCAAAAAAAGAAAGCCATGAAAAAAAGATGAAATCCCTGACAATGACAATGACGGCTTCCTCTCCGACTAATATAAACATACCAGCGTGATCGCTCTGTTCCCCCTCAGGCTGCACTATTGTTCCTCTTCCCTTCTGCAAGCTCGCCACAAATGCTTGAAATGTTTCCTCCACCTCCTTTTTCTCTTTTCTTCATCGTACTCTATCTAGGCGTTGTGTTAACGTGTCACTTGTGATGTACGTGACTGCTAACAGCTAAACACACAGAGATTTTGAAGGAAGAAATTGTGCTGGGATGCACACACACACACACACACAGACATACACAGCGTATTTTTCCATACCCACACACGTGCAAAAACATGTAGTTTCCACCTCTACCAAGACAGACTCATCACACATACAGAGGTCTTATTGGAGTGTTTGACACGTTCCAAAAAGAAGAGTTCGGATATGTTGCTTTAGCACAGTGTAGCTCCAGTGTTGAGGAACATCTAGCTAACGGTTGATAGCGTAACGGTTAGGGTGTTTGTCTTGCGATCAGAAGGTCGCTGGTTTAAATCCAAGGTCCAGTAAAGATATCACTGAGGTACTCATGAGCAAGATACCGTCCACAAGCACTGCTCTTGTTAGCTGCCCACTGCTCCTTCATGGATGGGTCAAATGCAGAGGTCACATTTGGTTGTGGTGCACTGTGTGGTGTGTTTACAATGACAAATAATCACTCACTTTACACAGCGACATTACCAACTTAGCTACTTGTACAGTACCTTATTAGTAGTGAAGCTGCTTTTAAAATGCTGTAACTATAAAAGTCAAAAATATTCCTTTTTATGCTACATTGTTACATTATTTTGAGTATTTAAAGTTAAGTGAGTGATTATTTGTCACTGTGAACACAGCACAGCACACAGTGCACCACAACAAAATGTGACCTCTCCATTTGACCTATCCGTGAAGGAGTCCATGAGTAGCTCAGTGGTACTTTTACTGCTCCAGTACTTGAATTGGCGACCCTCAAATCACATGGATAACTCCCTGATTGTTACACTACCAACTGCCAGATGTTTCTGAATAGTTATGAATAGACAGAAGTGACTTTTAATCACAGCTTGGCTGAAAATCTACTTTTAAAAGCATCTTCCCCAACATTGAAAAAGAGCAATCACTATTTGTAAAAAAAAAAAAAAAAAAAAAAGTTACTACAAAAGGTTACAGCATTTTAAAAGCTACTTCATTACTGACAAGCTACTGAAAAAAGTTAATTAGCAATCGCTCAACACTGTCTGTGTATGGCCGTCGTAAAACCTGCCGCTAGCTCCTGATTGGACGTGTTAGGGTTGGGATGCACATCGATATGAAAGATTTGCTCCATTGTTGCTGAGGGGGACAAAATGAACAAAAAATGAAGAAAATGAAGAAAAGTCTGAATGCATATCCCAGCGTATGCCTCATATACCGCACGGTCCAATCCAGAAGCAACAAATGAATGAGACCTTTGTGGGTCTGTGGCTGCTGCAATGTTGTGTTAATGTTGTGCAGCTGTTTGGGCCCTGCTGACTTTCCCACAGTCCTCTGTTCTGTCTGCATCTGCGACTGCGCTGGTGTGAACTCTCGCAGGTAGGCTCCTCTGGAGGAGTGGATTGCATAATCCTTTCCCTGCCAGCAGAAAGGAAAAAAAGAAAGAAAAAAAGAGCGCCTGAAGAACGAGACTGATGGACTAATTATTCCACACATATTGCTGTTGAACTGGTGCAGAGGCGAAGTCGGGTCAAGCTCTGAATCAAAACGATTTGGAATCCGTACAATTCGCGCCGCCGATTCGTCTCTCCCTTTCCCTGTCTGAACTAAACCCTTAACTCCTGTCTCGCTCTCATTCATTTCCTTTGGAGTTTACCTGAGTGTTGCTAAGCAGCACTTTTGTTTTGCGTAGATCACACCTGAAGCAAGATATTACAACGGTAACATGAACAAAAGCAGTTGACCTAAAACTGGGGATGGAATAAACTTTAAATCTATATTAGACTTAGCCCTCACTCTGCCATGTCGCCTGTGACGAATCCCAACTCGTAGTGATCCCCAGCCACCGGGCTGCACAGACCGAATAAAGAAAATGTTGGTTTTTATTTTATTGGGCATCCTCAGAATGTTTTATTTTTGAAAAATGACCAGACCCTTGTCCCAACACTTCTGACTGAGCTTCTTTCCCATATGGGCTGTGTTAACAGATTCACAGTTAAACATAGACATAGTTACAATTTATAGATAATCTGGCATCTTCAAATGTTAATTAGAAACTCATTGAAGTTATTTGTTTTAAGTTGAGGTAAATGAAAGAAGTTTAGCCACTTGTTCAAATCATATAAAGTGCACACTCTGAGTAAGGGATTATTTGTCATTTAGAACACAGCATTGTCAATGTGAACACAGTACAGCACACAGTGCACCACAACGAAATACTATATTTAACCCATCTGTGAAGGAACAGTGGGCAGCTTTTTTGGGAATGATACCTTGCTCATGTGTACCTCAGTGGTACCTTTACCGGTCCGGAACTTGAACCGGTGACCTTCTGATCACAGGGCTAACTCACTCACAGTTATGCTACCAATGCCCCAATTACTGACTAGTACTGTCTTTGAAAATGGGGAAAGAGCAAGCTTAGCTGCCAGTTAAATTATGAGTTTGTGTTTTATTCATAATTTTATTCATATTTTAATTTGTTTTATTTATATTTTTAAAAAATTGTATTAAATCATTTTTCTCCTCGTTATATCGAGATCATAAGGTATTTTTCTCTCGATCTCGACATAACGATCGTCATTATATGGCAGACCGTGTGTTTGTCTTGCTGGGATTAGTGTTCGTCGGAGACTGACGGTTGATCCATTTTCAGCTCTTACCGTCAGAAAAATGTCAAATATATACACACATAAACTGTGATTTTAGATCAGACGAAAAGGTGTTTTTTTATTATTATTATTCTTTTACGAGAACCTTTATGTTTGGATCAGTACACTTCCGGTTCACTTTGGCAGCATGGAAACCACAGCAAAAGAAACGCGGCCGCTTCATATATTTTATACATAAATTTCGTTGAAATATATTAAATTTCGTAGAAATTTATTTTTTGTTTGCCCGCAGACATATAGACTTGGAGTCTGTGCTTAGCGGAGGGAAACATTTTCACGTAAGTGAGTAAGACTTGAAGAGAATATATAGCGCAGGAGGCTAACGCCGTCGCGACTGGTTGCCTGGAAACAAGCTGAGGACTCCCGCTGATCCTGCGTTACGGTGAGTGGTTTTTATTACGCGCTTCATTATTATTATGCCTTCATATGTCCGGTTCGTGAAAGATTGTGTCACAAGAAACCGGTCCGTTGTTCAAAAAAGGTTGGAGGGCGCAGTTTTACAGCATGTCCTAATCACTCCTGTATTAGAGATAGTGGTTTTCTGACGATCAGTGTTGGGAAAGCTACTTTGGAAATGTAATGCGTTACAATTACAAGTTACAAGGGGTGGAAGTAACGAATTACAAATACTCAGTATATTTCTTGGGTACTTGTACTTTTATGAGTAGTTTTTCAAGTGTGTAATTTTACTCGTACTTGAGTACAATTTACACCATGTAATCTACTTCGCTACTTATAATATCAAAAGTCGCTACTGAGTACGCCCACAATTTGAATTAATATTCAAACCTTTCATCTGTATCTTTGCAGCCAATAAGGCTGAGCAATCGCGACCGCGCCAATTAATCTATGACCTAAGCTAAGAATAAACTCCGCTGCAGCAGCAGGCACAGGTGTCTGGAGGAACTACACAGTGGAGTACAAACTCATTTATACACTGAAGATCTGGAGACAAAGAAGCCAAAATGGAGCCAAACGAAGCCGGATAGACTCTGTTCATTTAGAAAACCAGCTCTTGCTGAAACTGAACAAAAGGTTCAGAAAGTGAAGTGTGACAGAAATGCTATTATGTCTAAGAGTTTAAGACACTTACCTGCCTGTTGTTTGCAGTGTATTGGGAAAAGTTTAAACTGTTCTATGCATGTTCAAAAACATTTTTGTTTTATATCTACATTTATTTACAAAACAAATTGCCTTTCTGTACCTTGTTCATCTGAGAAATGTGCTTTGAACGGAGATATTTTATACTGGTGAATCTAATCGAATGCCTGCTATTGACAACGCAATAAAACATCCGTCGGTTAAAAAGTAATTAGTACTCTGAGTAGTTTTTGAGAAGAGTACTTTGTGCTTTTACTCAAGTATTTTTTTAACACCAGTACTTTTACTTGTAATTGAGTACATTTTAACCAATGTAACAGTACTTGTACTTGAGTACAAATTTTCAGTACTCTTTCCACCTCTGCAAGTTACCCTATCTAAAATGTAATAGTAGTGTAACTATTTCAATTACTTTACCAAAGTAATGTACCTAATTACATTTGATTACTTTTAGATTACTTTTCTACATTTGGAATGAATTTTCTCAACTGCCAACCATATTCAGTTTTTGAAACTTGGTTAACCTTACAGCATTACTCAACACTGACTGCTGTCAAAATCCTTTTACACTCCCTCAACACAGCCACAGCCGTGTCAGACCTCAACACCGATCTACTATGAGATCATGCTGATCTTTGAATACCTATGCCTGCTAAATCAAATAGACATTCAACATTTGGTGAACATCACTGAATAAGCAGGTGTGTATTCGTGTGGGATTGATGGTGCATATAGCGTCTGCTCACTACAGCTCATCTTTATTTCCTACAGTGGGCTAGGCCTACATTGTAGTTCCTGTCTGGCATTGCACGCCTCCTCGCAACTGCAGTTCGGACCGCTTGTAGGCTGTAGATCCAGCAGCAAGTGGGTGTTGCAAATTCAAACATGATAAGAGAACCAATTAGACATATCGGAATAGTATCAGACTTTCAGCTGTAAATGGAGGAGGATGTGCACAAGAAAAAATGGCATAACAATATTATTGAACATATAGCCAATGTTTCTGCAGAAGATATTGAGATGTAACTGAAATTGTAATCCTGAATATTTCCTGAAAGCAACTGTAATTTAATTACACATTTTTTCAAAGTAATGTAACTGATTACTGTTACTTTTATTTTGTAATTAAATTACATAATTTTGTTACATGTAACTCGTTACTCCCCAACACTGCTGACGATTTATGCTGCGTTTTTGAAAAATGCTACCTTATGGTTTTCCATTTGTTATCAAGATATAAGTCTCACAGCATTATGGTTACAGTGGTGGGTGGGGAGTATTGAAAATATGTACTCAAGTACAAGTACAATGACTTCTTTCAAAAATGACTCGAGTAAAAGTAGTAATTCCCATTTGAAAAACCTACTCGAGTAGAAAAGTACTTTGTTATTAGGTTATTTATATCACAGATTACATTTCGGACACAAAAGCACACAAATCAGTGATAAATAACAAAAACAGCATTTTCCCTCCATCTTTTTAATCAAGTAAATCAGTTGCCTTTCAAGTTTTAATGAAACGATTCATTCTGTCATGGGTTTTGAATAATATGTTAACAGTTCAAAGACATTTAACAATTATTTGTTTTGTTTTCTCATTTTACATATATCTTAGAAGACTGTGAGTGGGTGTGTGAATGACAGTGTGTGTATGTGAATGAATAGCATCTGGTGACACAGCTCCCCACTTACAGCTTTGGGAGCTACGTAGGTGTATTCCACAGCCTATGATTCCACTCTGTGTGCACCTAGAGACAGAGACGTGTTCTAAACAGAACATTTTTCTCTTCATGGACTTTCACCCATGAGAATAAGCTCGGTTTAATGAAGCCATTATGAAAAATCTATCTGAGTAAAAAGTAGATTACTTACTCAAATGTGTACATGAGTAAGAGTAAAATTACAGGTTAGAAAAAAGGAATATGGAGAGTATGTGTTCCTCCACCTACCTTTTTACTGATCTGTGTTACTTATCCCTAGAGATGTAATATTCCTTTTTAGGATTCAGCTCCCTCTGAGTCACTCACTGAACTGATCCGGTTGTGCGAGTCACTTGAGTCAGTGTTGCCAAATCGCCAACTGAATTGTTTGTTTTTCATAGAAGAAAGTATACAGTATGTGGCTTGTGATGAGAATGAACGCACTTCCAACTAAATAATGAAGTATCAGGACAAGGCTATCAGAGTGCCAAATATTTATTTTCAAGTGGCACTAGAGGAAGTTAACCAGCGGGTTCACTCCGTGCTTCGGGAAGTGCTAACCCGAGTTTGTGAGCAATTCAGATTCAGATGTATGTTTCTGGCTGTAGAGGAAGTTAACCGACAGATTTGTATGGGAATATGTGAACAGAACTCAACAGAACAGCGACATTCTCAAATTATGTTCGGCTCCTGTAATGGCAGCTTTAAGCACATCAGAAGCAGAAGCCCAAGCCTTCGCGGAGGTTTTGATTTTAAGAATAACAACGGAAATAATACTGACTATTGGTCATAATGAAGTCAGCATTGAAGACTAAACTGAGGTCATTTTCATGCCCAAAAAGTCTGTTGCTGCACATATTTGACATTTTACTCATTACCTGGCTGCGACCAGGAGCCAGGTTTGGCACATAGAGATGGAGCATTCTTTCTGTTTTCGACCTAAATATTTTTTTGGTTTATTGGAGTAATTCTAACATATACTTCCTCTTGAGCTAGTGATAGTGAGGGATGGTGGCCTTGTTGTACATTGTAAAAAGGATTTTTAAATGTACGTTGTATATATGGCTATGTTTAAGAATGAATGTGTTAATATGCCACACACACTGTTAAAAAAACTCCTTATGCTTAAACTTAACTTGGAATGAACTAGTTCAACTGTTTATTTTAAGTGTAGTATTAGCTTTATGGTGCCCTTTGTAAGAAACTGCTCTTTCACTTTATGTTCTATGTGAAGGTCATGTCTGAATTACCTGTAAGATGTTGTAAATATTACTGGAAAGAGAAGATGAATCAGATATAACATGCATGTCATGTCTGATTTATCTGTATGATGTTGTATACGTTACTGGAAAGAACCACAGCTTTCAGCTTTTCAAATTTCAGTACATGAAGTTAATAGAAGTTAGGTGAAGTTGAAGTTACATCACAGGGCTCCAGATGGCAACTAAAATGGTCGCCAGTGCGACTAGATTTTTTAATTTTGCTTCTTTTTTTTTCATTCCAGTCGCCAGCGGCAGCCGCTTCTCTCCATCCAAGACAAATTAATATTAAAAAAGAAAGAAATTGCTTATAATTATGTGTGGACACTCTCAACCCGAATCTGCTTTTCCTACTACACTATCAACCTGATGCAGAGTATCGTGGGACACGTCCACTTGGTTTCAAATGTCCTTTCGCTACCTGCAACCTGTTGTATTTTAGATCTTTCTACACAGGGATTAGAGTTCTCCGTCGCTGTGACAGATTTCCGTCCATTGGGCTCTAACTGTGATGGAACGCACTGTTTATGGGGTAAAAGAACAAAAAAAACCAGCAGTCTACTCACAATACAGCCATGTAGATATAGATCATTTCTAGTGTTTGATTTGAGTAATCACGAGTAATTATTATGACGCGACGCGCGTCACACGCTGGGGAATTGTGGGAAATGTAGTTCTCTCCAAGAAATACCAAACACGGCTCATTTTATAGACCAAAATGAGTCAAAATTGGCTCAAAATTAACCAAGACTTTAGTATTTCTTCATTTTAAATTGATTGATTAACTCCATTCTATATTATTAGAGAGAAACCAATAGGAGAAAATAAATATAGAAAAACTGCAATTTGTTATCAAAGCATTTATTCTGTATCAAGATGGACATCAAATGAATATAGAAGTGTTTCTGAAAACCTTATTTTTCTGCATAGTACTAAACCACAGAATGCCTCTGCATAATAAAAACTCTGCAACCCAATAAAGCAGACACTGTTCTTATTATTTCTAGTAGTTATATCTACACTTTCAGTAGTTTTATACTATACAAAGTTCAATTTCTTTTTCACAAGTTCTAAAAACAGGCGGCCTATTAAACAAAGTGACAGTAGTCTAATAGAACTACTGATTCACCTACTGATCAAATCATTTTTATAGTGTAGGATACTTACCTACAGACCAAGTGGTCATAGGATTAAATCCAGCACTATCGTAATTGGGTCCCTGAGTAAGACGCCTGACCCCAAGTTGCTCCAGAGAAACGGTTTATTTCATAATTATATGGAAAGTCTCTCTGGAGCAACTTGGAGTGAAGGGTCTCGCTCTTGCTGCTGTAACGGTTAGGGAGTTGGTCCTGTTATCGGAAGGTCGCTGGTTCAAGTCCTGGATCGGTAGAGGCGAATGCAGAGGACACATTTGGTTATGGTTCACTCTGTGCTGTGCTGTAGTGTGTTCACAATGACAAATACTCACTCACTTTCACTATTAAGTCTGGAGAGGCTTAATAAGTGAGCGGCACGGTGGCGCAGTGGTTAGCGCTGCCGCTCACAGCGAGAAAGTCCTGGGTTCGAACCCCCGGGGACGGCCGTAGGGTCTTTCTGTGTGGAGTTTGCATGCTCTCCCCGTGTTTACGTGGGTTTCCCCACCAGTCCAAAGGCACGCACTGTAGGTTGACTGGCGACTCTAGATTGGCCCTGTAAGGTGTGAATGTGTGTGTGTGTGTGTGTGTGCCCTGCGGTGTGATGGCGCCTGCCCAGGGTTGTTCCCCGCCTTGCGCCCGGGATAGGCTCCGGTCCCCCCGCGACCCCAGTTGGGATTAAGCGGTGCAGATAATGGATGGGATGGGAGGCTTAAAAAGTGCATTTTAAAAATAACTGAAGGAAACACACAAATGTAGTGACAGACTGGAGTGGGAAGAGCCACGTGACAATGCACGCAGTAGTTGAGTGGACACTAAAAGAACACACTGGGGAAAATATTCACAGATTTATTGCTTATGGACATTCAAGAAATAATGAATAATTAAAATAATAATAATCATCGGCAAGGTTATGTGGATAAGAGATTGTGAATGTTTCGATGAATTGCCAGCTGTATTTGGGGGTGTTGGTGGCGTAGTGATCAGGAGACTCACCTCTGGACCAAGAGGTTCGAATCCTACCTCCAGCACTATCATCACTGGGTACCTGAGCAGGACCCTTAACCCCAAGTTGCTCTCAGAGGAAACTGTCCCTGAAATTAGGAAAATGGAAGTGGCTCAGGATAGGAGCGTCGGCTAAATTGAATGGCCTTTCTACCAGGTGAGCTTCTGAAAGAGCCAATCTCACAGCGGAAGAAACAATTAAATTGAGAAATTCCTATAAAGCAGGTAACCTGCAGCGCCAGGTGAGTCAGACCTGCACCGGCCTTGATCTTTCTACCAGTGTGTTCTGTTTCAGTTCGTCTGTCTCAGGAACGAGGGGAAATTCCAAACACCTTACAACCTCACATTCATGTCCGCACACACACACACACACCCCATCTGCTCAGCTCACTTCCTACACCTTGAGATACAGGAAGTGGGTGTGTATCCCTTTAATGGGAATATCACATGGAGGCAGGAGGTGTATCCAGGTAAAGAGTGATTAAATGTCCTTGAGCTATAGTGGGAGTCGTAAATCATTTTCCACCATCATTACAAGCTGTTACTGCCACCATGTGGTCGCTGCGTAGTGACGTGTCTTAATTAGCAATAAAGCAAAAAATAAATCCACGTTATTATCGAAGTCAGCCCAAAAAAATCATAATTAAGCTTTAATTCCTCAAAAAAATGATCTATACAAGGTTTCAAAATTCTGTTTATTCCGACATCCCTCTGCTACGCTCGTTAGACAAAAGAAGCACTTAATGTGTTGATTTATTGCTAAATTTTGCCCAGCAGCAGCAGCAGCAGCAGGAGGACAAGCATTCGCTTCAGTCCGTCCCAAGAGAAATTGTGCAATAAAAGTGTGGTATACGGCGCACAACGCCCGCTGCTTTATTTGAGTAATGAACGGTGTGTTTAGGCGAGTGTGTGTGAAAGGAGTTGCAGCACATTAAGGAAGTAATCCTCATCCCAATCCGGATCCATCAGCGTCACTGTGAAAAGAGGGTTTGTGTTTTGTGTGAGTGTGATGCATGTGGTTCGAGCCGAGTGTATCCAGTGTGTGCGTCTGCAGCAGCAGCAGCAGCGTCCGCGCCATAAAACCCCGCTTTGTGCAAAAAAGGTCCCACACGGAGCACAGACGGCACACTGATCGGTCTGGATTCTTTAAATTCCTTTCATTACACGTGATTTATAATAAAAACACTAAATTCACACTGCCAAAAATGAACCACCAGTATCTCACAGGCGGAGATGATGATTCTGCTTTCTCATAATCACACTTGCTTGCCGTGTAGGTCAGGAGAACTTGTCTCCGATGGTTACCTTTTTACAACGCTGCAGAAACTCCAGAGAAGTAAAGTTTCTGGTCTGAAGTTAGATTTCAATTCTACACTGTGACTCAAAAAGGAGGCAGGTGGTGGAGTAACGCTCGGACGTTCGCCCCGTGATTAGAACGTCGCAGGTTCGAATCCCGCACTACAGAGGCACTGCTCCCATGTTGGCTGCCCACTGCTCCTTCACGGTGTTTCCACTGACGTACAACCTCACCTGCGTAGCAGATTCATCATGGCACAGTCCAACATATACAGTTGATGTCTTGCATGAAGCGTGAACCGTATAACGTATGGTTTTCATCTTCAACCTTTCAGATATTGTGAAGTATAAACTGGGACGGACAAAGCACTTAACTCCACTACATGAAAGCAGTAAGTAAGTATTCAAAATTACACCACATTTTTAGTGTCAGTACATTGTTTTCATCGTTGCCACAAAGCATTTTTATAACTGGTGATTTTGAAACGCCGCAGTAATCACAGTAAACATTTAAATTGTTTGTTGACTTTTATGGCATTTGGCAGACGCTCTTGTACAGGGAGACTTCCATTTTTGCTCATTTCAGGGAGTTTTCCTTGGAGAACCCACAGCAGGGTTTCCCATTCATTGATGAGACTCAAATAGTCTGATTTGTGAACATGGATGAAGGCTGTGTCAGCGCTGAGACGTGGTGCTGGCAGCCCTTAATTTAACACGATTGTTTAAAATTGTTTCCGCCAAACTGCTTCTCCACGTTGGGTTAGGGTTACAAGAAACGCAGTTTTACAAGCATCGGCTTTTCTTTTGTTTGTTCCTGCTTCGACAGGTACCGCCACCCCCTCCATGAAGCGGTAGTTTATGCAGATCTGGTTTTTCGAGTTCACCTTTTTGTTACTGGAGATTTCCCCCGTTGTTAGTTACAGATTACTTCATCACAGAGCCTTTTTAAGATTCTTTCAGATTGGTCTAGAGGAGGAGGGACACTCTTTCTTCTTTCTTTCCACACTCAGCAGTTTGAGTAAAGACAGGAGGATGGTTTTATCTCCATTGGAGAGCATGCTTCTCTTTTCGTCTTGTGGTCAACTGCTTCATCAATCCCGATCAGTCACCGCAGTTCCAATGGCCAGTCAGATCGCTGTGAATTGCGTCTATTTTTTTCTCCCGTTCCGTTCCTCGAGCCAATCCCGTTCATGACGCCAACCGTTGGATTCTCAGGTTTGAGAATTGAAGAGCCAGTGGTGAGGCGGAGAGTTCCTGAAGTTTTAAAAGCTTTATTTACAGAAAAGAGTAACAATTTTCTTACAAGAGGTTCATTCGAGCGGTCAGTGTTTCTCCCTCTGTGTCAGAAACTCTCTCTAAACCTCGCACTCAAGAATGTACCTTTTTATTTACTCCTCCGGGGGCCTCAAGGATGCCCGTTAGAGACTCTAACTCTTTTTTTTTTTTTTTTTTTTTTAACTCTAGCACGAGGGTTTGTTTTGTCTTGTTAAGATATTCGTTACTAGGGGAAAGGGTAAAGGACAAGGCTGCTCCTGGTAATATGTGGGTTACGGGTGACAGGATATAAGGGCAAGGGACTGGTTAGGTTAGGAATGTACCAGGGACAACTGGAGAATAGAGGAGCAAAGATGAGAGGCTCCCAGAAAATAGATCTCAGAAGATGCATATGTATATGTGACCCTCCACGGCAAAACCAGTCGCTTGTCGCAACGGAGGTTTCTGAGAAAAACGAGCGTTTATGCTGCATGGATGTTTTGATTTAGTGTTTTGAAACAGTGGAAGGTCTATACTGTACTGTTGTAAATAAATTCGGCTGAAAAACTTACCCTTTCCATCCTAAAAACGTGACTTTCTTGAGGTGAGGAATTCAATTCCAGCAGAATGTTAAAAGTTTGTGTTTTGATCGCTCTACTTCAATATTTACGGTAAATCCACTGGTTGACTAGCGTGAAGATATTTCTCCAGAATCCATCTTCATCTCCCGAGTTCAGTTAACCTAACGCAGGTAGGCTATCCGTGTGGCTGTGAATGCAGCGTAGGCTACCGTAAATGCAAACATAGCCGCGACCGCACCAAGCGTCTGTGAGTGCTACGGCGATCAACGTCAACTTCAAAGGCAGATTTCTCCGTTTCTCACTTGGCGTGACAGGAGAAACCCGACTCCTTTGAATGTTGATATCTCAGTCATATGTCGTCCCATTCATTCCATATAGGTATCGTTTTGAAGCTTGATTTATGACCTTTCATGAAAACATAACTCAATGTTGAGAATTTGCGACTGGTTTTGCCGTGGAGGGTCACAAATGGTGACTACAAACTACTTATACTGTAAGAATATAATTAAATGAATATACTTGAATATGATTGAATAAAATCGAGTACAATCCAGTAAAATCCATCATCCATTTCATTAAGTTAAAGCTAATCCTTTCATTATTAGGCCACGCCATTTTGTTAGTTACCTAATTCATTAAATGAACTTTATGACTCGGATCTGGTCGATTACTGGTGAAAGTGAAAAGAGTTCGCTCTGCTGATAAAATGTCATTTCAGTATGGAATTTCAGTTGCTGATGTAGCAGGCCACCAGTCCGGTCAGGATACTCGCCTCGGCGCCAAGCGGTCATAGGGTTTGAATCAGCATCAGTGGGTTCCTGGGTTATTACTCTCAGGAAGTTTCTCTGAAATTAGGAAATGGAAGTCGCTCTGAAAAGAGTGTTTGCTAAATAATTCATGAGACATTTAATTAATTAATCACTGGTGTATTTATTTATTGCATTTAGCCACTCTTAGCCCCCCATAGGAGATCACACCACTCGTACCCAATTAAAAACCAAAATGGAATATTGTATTTATCCCACTTTTCATTTGAACACAAAATGGGAAAACAGGAAAATGACTCTATCCATTTTTTCCATTTAGTTTTGGAAATGAGTTAGTGTCTAATGATATTTAGAAAACAATGTGTTCAATAGGTTTGACAGCAAGCTTTTAGGAGTTTGACATCTGGGTTCAGAGTTTTGTCCTCATCATCTAAAGTCCACTACAGATTGAGACCAGCAGTGTCAAATGAAAACCTGAGCAGGTGATGAGTCACTGAAGCCAGATTTTCACATCTCTGCTGGATTCGATTAAAGAGACGAGAGACAGGACTGACGCTGGCCATCTCTCTCCCTGCACACCTGCACTCGGACGCTCAGATTCAGTCCAGGTGTGCAGATGCGAGTGGAGCTTCGTGAGAGGAGTTCGACATCAGTTAATGTATATTAAAAAAGATGTTCTACTACACAGCTGCAGCAATACAACCCACAATCCAGCAGCTGAACCTGTTATTAGCGTAAACTTGGAAATCTTGAAAAGAAGCTTCAGAAAGTTTCCTGTCTGCACATTATAAACTGTACAGATGTCTAGAACAACAACAAAAAAAAGAACAGAAAAACACACAACACTCAAGACTTGCGTCCCTGTTAAATATCACTTATTTGGACTAGGGCTGTGTGATGTGACGAAACAGATCCCCTGACGAAATTCACATTTTACTTGTTTATATCGTTTATTTGATGGTGTTGCAAAATAGTTTACGGCAGTTTACGGTTTGGATGAGTATTTGCAGTATAGTCACCACAGCACCACATGGATGTAGAACACTACGGTGTTATATTTGTGCCCTAAATCTGAGTGCAAAGTGTAACTTTCATAAGCAAAATTTTCTGTCTGTGCACGCTCAACTCACTCCACGCCCTCGCGCTCAGATCTGCGGAATGCCAAAGGCAACGTACAAGTCACTGGAGCAGCGTTTCTCAATCCCGATCCAGGAGGATCACCGCTCTGCACAGAGTCCAGTTTCCCGACCCACAGCGCAGCTGATGCTACTGATTAGCTACTTAGCAGTGTAGGATCTGCGTGCTGCGGTGCAGGAAATACCGAATCTGTGCAGAGCGGTGGTCCGAGAGGACTGGGACTGAGAAACACTGCAGTAGAGCGCTGAAAAGCACTGGTGTTAAAAAAGTGCTGGTATATCAGAGCGCCACAGAACTCGCTGGTTTAACTAATAAAATGGGTGTTTTACTGTCAATTGCATAAAACTATGGGCTAATTGTTCCATATGAGTGTGTAGACAGAGCTGAGTGCATACAGACAAGATTTTGCTTGTGAAAGTTCCACTGAATTTACAGAAAATGTACTATATTGTGATATAAATCGTTGTCAGGATTTTAGATTTTGTTCATATCACACAGCCCTAATTTGTACTACTTGCCAAAAACAAAACCACAATTAGAAACGTCAAAGAATGACTTTATTACAATTTTACTGGACAGCTTTGTCATTTTCATTCAACCAACATGGCAAAAAGCTGTTGAAACTAATGTTAAAGATAAAAATCACAGTAACACAAAATATGAACATTTCTCCTGGAATTCTAAGCTTCGTTAATGCACTGAAATTAAATTGTGAGCGTAAATGAAAAATTCAACTTGTTCCATTATTTTTCATCCTTATGTTGCAGCAAAAGCGGCTCAAGTCACCTCTTAAACGACACACAACTACAGGGCCTAAAAAGGGGGATGAGGTGGAGGGAGAGAGGGAGACTCAGCAAAATCTTTCCATCTTACAGCGCGTAAACGAGAGAGAGCACCGCACACTGGAGGCCAGGCGCGTATCGAGCGCTACGAGGTGACGTGTGATGGGGACGGAATCCTCAGTCAGACGGAACATTTCAGGCCAGACGGAATTCTCACAACCAGACGGAATCTTCAGCAGTATTTCAACTGTCGTGTTTGCACAGTAAAATGAATGGAGCTATTTACAGAAAATGAGCATCGTTTAAAAAAATACACCGAGACGAGCCGGCCAGAAGCATGTACAAGTAGCATAGTGCAAAAAATAAAATAAAATAAAAGCTGCCCTGCTCAAACACTGAGAAATTCATCCTGAAGTACACTTTTACAAACAACACACACATCATTTCATCGTCCTGTTGAGGAACTAGCTGATCTAATGCAGATTCACTGCTCCAGTTTCAAATGTATTTTCTTTATTGTAATGTCTTCTGACCCGACCTTTTGCCCCTTAATTACTACCAGATAAAAGAAAGTAGACGGTCGGTTACTGGAGAAACTGTCTACAGTGTGAAGAAAAAGTAGAAAAGCATGACGTGGTGAGAAAAGTAAAAAGGAGAAATGAAAACCATTTTTGCTGATTATAGTTAAGCGCGCTGTTAGGGTCTGTGTCCACCAAACACGTTTTCTGTGCTGAGAGCGGGGAAAAAAAGCACAGATGGAGACGGGTTTTTACCACAGAGCTCAGAGCGCTTCAACGCTGCTGCTAATGCCAAGATTTGATTCCTGTCCGTTGTAAAGATAATCTCCTACGCCGACTAAACCAGCGATCTCAAAGGAACACGTTACAATGTTTACATGAAATAGGAACGAGCGTGGAAGTGCCCGATGATGCTTTTCGTAACTTGGCAACAACAAGCGCTGAGAGAAGCTCTGAGAAAGCACACTGGTAGTGAGGTTTTGACCACTCTCCATGCAAATAATGTGTTTGGTGGACACAGGCCCTTAAACTATGAACTGCTGTATACATGTTAATAGAAAAAAAAAGGAGGAATGAAAATGAAAGGATGAAGGAGAAGAATAGTACAAGCAAAGTCATATCCAACTTCTCCTTAACGAGCGGATAACGTGGCGAATGGGTACGAAGGAGAGATGAAGTCAGCAGTGAGAATAGGGCTGCAACAAATGACTATTTTTGTAATCGAGTAATCTATCGATTATTTTATTGATTAATCGAGTAATCGGATTAAAAAATGTAAATAAAAAGGACAATATATTTGTTATTAGGCTTATTCTAGTGTGAGTAGAAGTTAGTCATATACGCTTTATGTTGTATTCAATTGAAAATGAAGAAACGTGAAGTTCGAAGGTCATTTTGAACCAATTTGGCCAATAAAATGAGTTGCTTTTGGCCTTTCTGGAAGAGAACTGCATTTCCCACAATCCCGTGCGCACGCCTCGGAGCCGCGTCACAATAAAGGGTTCAGCGCGTTCCGGAACAAACTATGAACAAAAATCGATGGGAAAATCTTAATAAATGGCTGAATTGTGAGTGGAACGCTGGTTGTTGTGGTTATTTATCAGCTGAAATATGCGTTTTGTCTGTAATAAAGGGGACGTTTTGACGGAAACTAAGCGTTTTAGCGAGTAATGGCGCTTACAAACATCGCAAAAAATGTCATTTATGCGTTTTTATGAATTTACTTCTGTTTTTGTGCACGGAATATCTCACAAATACGTTCACACACAGAAGGATCTATTCTCGCCTTGAGCGCGCCACTGAAAATATTGTGCGTCATTAATAAGCGTCTGTGTGAAGCACAAGCGGCGCATGATGTAGCGATTTAAATGACAAACGAAGCTTCGATTCTAGAAAAATTGCCTCGACCATTTTTTGTAATCAAATTATTCGAGTTATTCGAATAATCATTTCAGCTCTAAGTGAGAAATATTTCCTCCAGAAATGACAACTGTGGCAGCAATTTAACTTTTGAAGAAATGAAGCAAATAAAACCAGCAATAAAGTGGTTCAAACGATGTCACAGAGTGTGAAAAGAAATGTGGGTAAAGAAATGATCGCTCACTGTGACCTCTTCTGAGGGGGAAAGAAAAAGAAGAAACCACAAGAACAACTGGAGGTGCACTTCCTCAAGCAGAAAGACTGATTAAAATGCACTGAGGTAAATGGGGGAAGAACAAGGGATGATAAAAGTTAGAAAAAGACGAGTGCGGGTGGAAACAGATTGAGACGCGTGTTCAGTGAGGTGGCACCGAGTCTCAAAGCCCATGTATTCTTAATGGGAGAAAATGAATGGGTTTCTCTGGGAAACATAAACGACAGAAACAGAGGATGAAAAAGACGAGTGCGGGTCATGACAGTTACAGACATGTGAAGAGGCACATTAACCGTCGATTCAAATTTGGTGACTGTGAAAAATGCAGTAAAGTGTCAAAATCTGAGCTCTATGTTAATCTAAAAATGGTCAAATAAATGAACAGAACTTGCAAACGAGTGCACATATCAAAAACATGTATACAAGCTCCCCACACTGGAACTCGCCACGCGTTTAGGACGAAGTTTCTAGCACAAAAACTGTAGGAGGAGTAGCGGTCAGAAAAAAGCGTGTGGATTAAAAATCGGATAACGATATGCGAGCGCGTCAGGAGAGCGCACTTCCCCGGAATGAGCTGCACGGTTTAAGCCACGAACAGTGTCTCTACAACAAAAATAGTGAAGTCAAAAAAAAGTGGGGGACGAAGAAGAAGAAATGATGTAAGTAATATGGAGTGATGGTGGTCTAGTGGTGAGGACACTCTCCTTTAGACCAAGAGGTCGTGGGGTCAAATCCTATCTACCATCTGAGCAAGACCCTTAACCCCAAGCTGCTCCAGGGAGACTGTCCCTGAAACTAGGGAGTGAATGTTGCTGTGCTACAACAGCGTCTGCTAAATTCCACGAGTGTAATGATGAAAAGAACAAGGTGGATCATAACAGCAGGTCTGTCCTAACGTCTAATATCGTAATAACCCTAAAAACGCTTTACTAGTCTAATATTTTATATCCCAGCATGCCCTAACCACCAGGGGTTTAAATCACAGGTTAATCATGATACCATATTATTACAGTTCCATGCACGATGATTCCATGTCTGCTGATATCACCACACGATTTCAATTCAGTTCAATGCAGGAGCCAGTGATGCGGGGTGATGCTCCGAGGGGCGTTTCCCAAAAGCATAGTTGCTGACTACGTTAGCAAATAACAGTGTACATTAGCAAGTAATATAGTGTACGTTAGCAACTAACATAGCATACGTTAGCAACTAACATTGTGTACGTTAGCAACTAACATGGCGTACGTTAGCAATATAGCGTACGTTAGCAACTAACACTGTGTACGTTAGCAACTAACAGCGTACATTAGCAACTAACATAGCGTACATTACCAACTAACATAGCGTACGTTAGCAACTAGCATAGTGTACGTTAGCAACTAACATAGCGTACGTTAGCAACTAACATAGCGTACATTAGCAGCTAACATAGTGTACATTAGCAGCTAACATCGTGTACGTTAGCAACCAACATCATGTTATTAACAACTAGCATAGTGTAAGTTAGCAACTAGTTTGGTGTACGTTAGCAACTAGCATAGTGTAAGTTAGCAACTAGCATAGTGTACATTAGCAACTAACAGTGTTGCTAATGTAGTTAGTTACGTTAGCAACACCATGTTACGTTAGCAACAGTATGGAAACTAGGAGCGGGGACTTTTGGGAAACTATGTTTGGGAGATGCACCCCTGGATAAAAGCTTCTGCTAAATTCTGTAAGTGTAAAATTTAACACATCAAATCACAATGAAAATCATTTCTATTCCTGAGCTCAACCAGACAGTTAAATGAAAAACAACGTTGTTGTCTAAAAAATAGACTTCCTGTTCAACATAAATGACGATATAGTTAGGGATGCACCGATCCGATACGTGGATGAGATACCGGTCCGATAACGACTCAATCTGTTGGACGGGGTATCGGTGGCGTTGGGCTGCTCTATGGAGCCGATCTGTTCAGTTAAATTGTAGGTTCTTCTATTTTTGCGTATGTGTGTAAGTCACGGTGGTAAAGCTGGTTTATTGTTCAACATTGACACTAATTCCTACATATTGATATGACAATGAGCAGAACAAGCAACACAACACACTACAAGCCCAAAAGCACATCACACCATTATACTGTTTAATTTCCTTAACAACACCAGCTCTCACTCACAATCTCTGTGTTCCTGATGCTTTTAGCGCCGCAGGATTAGGGCGCGTCACTAAATTACACAACTGTGTTTAAAGGAGTCATGTTTGAGATGTTATTTTAATAATAAATCATTTAGCATATACATATGGGTGTGTAATTATTACATTGTTTTAGCAGGAAAACAGGATTTAAGTCGAGTATTTCCTGAAGCAGAACAGAATAATCTCAGTCTTCTCCTCACAGAGCTAAACAACTTATTAATTCAAAACTAGTATCAGATCAGTACTCAGGATCGGCCCATACCCAAAGTCCAAGTATCGGCATCGGTATCGGAACTGAAAAAGTTGGATCGGTGCATCCCTAGTTACAAAATATGACGTTCCATCGATATTTTCATTTTGGATCAATCCTGTTGGTTCGTTATTCACTGTATCGATGTAGACTGATGTATCGTTACACCCCTGTCGGCTACCTAATAGCTGTCTTACCACAACCACCGTTGCAGACTGGCCTCCAATACCTTCAACTTCAACACACACACACAAAAAAAACAAACAAACAAAAAAACATTTTGGGGCTCCAGCGGGGACTTTGGAGTTGCGGATGGATCGGATCTGTCGTGATCTCTGAGCTGTTCGGCGTAGTTCCACTCCGTCTGGTCAGAATTCACAGCTGAAGGCCCAAGTCACTGGAATTCAAAAGTCTTCTGGTACACGGTGGGACGCAAAAGTAGGAGGAGGAGGAAGAGGGTGATCTGCGAAGGCTACCATTACTTTTTCAATGTTTGCACAAAGTTCCAAAGGTCTTTGATCACCTGCAGAAGGGAAGAAATGGAGGGAGAGAGAGAGAGAAAAAGAGAGGGATGAGTAGGGAGGCTGGAGGATAAAGACTCCCTCTCATGTGGCGACTCATTAAGACGCTTAATAATTAGATCAGCATGAGTCAGTTTTGACTAAAAAGATCCACATTAGCACGTGCCCAGGGGGATGAAAGGAGGAGGAGGAGGAGGAGGAGGAGGGTGAGCGAGACTTGAACATACCAGAACATATGACTAGTGCCTCTCTCTCACATAGACACGTCTCATATCTCCGCCTTGAACAAAGTGATTCCAGAGCCGAATGCTGCACCCACACACTCGTGTTAAGGCTGAAATATACTTGCTGTGATCTACGTGTGCGTATCCGTACACAGTTGCGTTGTTAACGTTTGTGCTGATATACTTGCGTCCGTACTGTGCGTCGTAATCTGTAGTGTGTACTCCTTACCACCAGGGGTCAGTGTCGAGGCTGCAAACCTAATAAATGAATCAATACCTGTGTCTTAAAATCCTCATCTGTTATTCCAAACAAACATGTCTTCACTCGACGAAGCATTACTCTTCATCATACTGAGACGGCACCAGAGAAGAAAACGAAAATCGCAGCGATGGTACGTTCGACCACTTAATAGATCTCGTCAGCAAAACGGGGAATTCTTTTCTCTGGGTTTGCCAGTGAGAGACACTGCAGCTCTCGCAACACTGCCCCCCATAAATTACGCAGGTATTGCATCTACATATACATTCCGTTAATTCCGCAAAGAACGCAGGATACGGATCGCGGCTGTATGTATGTACATGCGTACGTAGTTAACAGCAAGTGTGTTTCAGCCTTTAGTAGCTTCACGAGGCACTTTTATTGTCCCCCATGATGACCAGATGTAAATAATAACACACCTACAACCCAATCTCAATTCAAATCTTCTCTCCCTCTTAGTTTTCATTTTTCTAATAAAACAAACATTTTCTAGGAAATCATTTTTCCTCAGTCCTCACAGGGGCAGTAACGGTTAGCGAGTGTGATCAGAGAGTCGCCATTTCAATCCCTGAATTGGTAAAGGTACCACTGAGGTACTCATGAGCAAGGTACCGTCTTGACACAAAAAAAGCTGCCCCCTGCTCCTCCATGGATGGGTCAAATGCTGAGGTCACATTTGGTTGTGGTGTGTATATATATACACTAGAGATGTAGCCGATCCGATATGTGGATGGGTATGGCTCCGATAACGGGCTCGAACGGCTGGATCGGGTATCGGCGGCATTGGGTCGTTCTATGGAGCCGATCTGTAAATGTGTGCACGCTTAATTTGTTATGTGTGGGAAGTGGCACTGCGGTAAAGCAGAGCTGAAACCATTGTTCCAATAACTCGAATAATTCTATTACAAAAATGGTCGAGGCAATTTTTCTAGAATGGAAGCTTCATTTAATTTATTTTACTCACTAGAGCAGCGCCGCTTGTATTTCACACAGAGGCTTAATAGTGACACAACGTTTTCAGTGGTGTGATCAAGACGAGACCTGATCCCTCTGCATGTGAAAGTATGTAAACACGTGCGGTGTTAATGACCGCGCGCATGAGCGCCGTTACTCGCTAAAACGCTCCAGTTCGGTCAAAATGTCGCCTTTATTACAGACACCAACCATATTTTAGCTGATAATCAACCACAAGAACCAGCGTTCCACTCACAATTCTACCGTTTATTTAGATTTTCCCATAGATTTTTTCAATAATGTTATAGTGTAATGAATAAGAAAGAAGAAATATTTATGTGTAAACAAACAATTTTTGAGAACAAATTATTTAGCATATACATGTGTGTGTAATTATTACATTGTTTTAGTAGGAAAACAGTATTTAAATCAAGCTTTTCCGTAAGAATAACATGTATTTAGACATTTTAAAGCATTATTTTATGTTTAAAAAAAGACTGTGACTGTATCGGATTTGTATCAGTTACAACTAGCTAACATGACAAACAAGCTGCACTACACTATCCCTGAAATAGCAGTACATCAACTTAAGAGTCTGAATGTTTGTTGCTTCACTAACCCAATGCTACCATAATGTAGTCATTTGTAAGACGGACTCTTATTTTGAAACTCACTGCTACATTTATACCTCCAAACGAAATGTGATTGTTCATGGGGTATGAAGGGAAGTCAAATCTGCATATCGCTGAGTACTACCATCGTATCGAAATGAAATCATATCGTATCAAACATCGTGATATTGGCAGAAATCGAATCTTTGTACATTTAATCAATATAATATCATATCGTGATGAAACCTGTGATTTAACACCTCTAATATATATAAACACACAGTAAGGTGCTTTTATTGACTCTGATGATAGCAAGAGTTATATAATAGTACAGCTACACCCTACTCTAACCCTGACCTAAACCCTCGCTGACCAAAATCAAACCCTTTCTCTCTCTTTTATCTTTAAAATTAATTTTTCCTTATGGGGGCCGGCCCTAACATACGAAACCATGTCCCACAAAGCCACAAAAACCCACACATCACAGTTCTTCCCTGTCCTTCAGAGGACGGGCAGGTCCTCACAAAGCCCCCAAATATCTGTACACACCAAACTAACTCGACCCAAAACACACACTCCACCCGTTCTCCATCAGAGAGTACACCTGCTCCGCTCTGGCTCAAAATGATACGCTTGTGGAGCTCTAATGGACGCTGCGTTCCTCGGAGTCTCGTAATGCGCAGTCACACGAACCTCATTACGACGGGCCAAACACGTGCGCACACGCAGATGCAGACGCACGCAAACGTCTTCGTCCCTGTCCAACTGTCAGACGTTCGCGGAAGCTCTCGCTCTCTGAGCTCACGCACCGTGAAAGACGAAATCCATGTAGGAATGATGGAGAACTTAATCGGAGCCAGCGTTTACACTAGGGCTCGAGCGATATACGACATTTCTCAGGGTTGATAATGATACCGATTATTACTAGTCAAGAGGTCAGACAGTCGATATTTTGAAGTGATTTTTTTAAAATTATTTTTTAATAAAAAAATATTTTTTATATTAATTTTTTTTTTTTAATGAAGTGATTTATGTCTGATGTAAACATCGTCTAGTAAGGGAGAACCACAAAGCATCTCGCTAAGGACAAGTACCTTATATTAGTGAGCTTGATTATAACAAATCAAGATCAATTACTCATTACTTTAAAATTAATTTGTCTTCTTTAAACATGAAAACAGTTGGGAAAATTCAGAATAACATCTTTTACACTCAGAAACATCTTCTCTAGTTTTTGCTAACAAACTTTACAATTAAGGCAGTCACCACGTGGACGCACCTTCATATTGGAGCGCTGCAAAAAATGCTGTTTTTAATTAATAAAAAAATGAAAGTAAAAAAATGGGGATTTTACTGTCAGTTGCATAAAAATATAGGTGAAATATGGTACCTTCCATATAAGTAGGGCTCTATGAAATCCATTTTGTTTTTTCCTAAATTCCATTTTATTTTTCCCTGAATTCTGTTTTTTCCATTTTTATTCTTCTGAATTCCGTGTTTTACGTTATAATCATATTTATGGAGTGGATGGAAAAAAGAACAATGCAATAGGAAAAAAATTCACATTAAATGACTGTTATTCGACTTCAACAAAGTGCTGGGGATCAGAACATTTTCTGCTTTGGTAAAACATTTACCTGTAAACAACAAAAAACATTCATTTTTTTGGTGCAAAACAAATCGTTTCTGATGTGAGTGTTTGACTGTAAGTGGTCGTCACGTGTTCTTGCGGGTGCAGTCTATCGTGTGCTGGCAAAACTTACAAAAGAGTTGTTCTCCCGATTCATAAAAATCATGTGTGTATTGTTCTGCTCTAAACTTAGCACTAACAGTCGAATTCCGTCATTTTTTTGAGGACTTGGGTGTTTCAGCCTCTTCTCCGTAGCTGACCGTTGACGTTTCCCCCTCTGTGTCTGGGCGTCTGTGTGTGTGGAAAGCTGAGTCCCGTCTCAACAGGTAACACGTACAGGGGGCTGCAGCGGCCAAAACTGATTAGAAACCATTGCTTTGCTTCGACCACACACCGATATCAGCTAATTATACATCATTTTGCGTTTTACAACGGATTCCATTTAATTTTTGAATTCCGTGATTCCGTCTGCGTTTTCCGCATCACGCAAATCATAGGACCCTATATGAGCATTCATGAGGTATTTCAAGTTGAGCGTGCACACACCAGATTTTGCTTGCAAAAGTTCCACTGAAGTTACAGAAAATGACTGCATTGTGATATGTGGTTACTGGGATATGAACTGACATATCGGGATACGAGATTTTGGTCACATCACACAGCCCTAGCTCTGGTCACTCCTAAGTTGTTAGTGCTCAACTAGTGTGTTTGAGTAAAGGAAACATGTACCTCTTTTCCACTACACTGGCGCCGGTTCTGGTGCAGCACTGGTTCCAAAACTGGGAACCGGCACAGGAACCAGAGCAGTGGAAAAGGGGCTATGGTGTTTTACTTCATGTCCAGTACTCTTCACTTCTCCCTCTCCTGAAGTGGGAAAGCCCATCCAAACACTGATTATCTCTGATCTAGCGCTAAGTCGGAGAGGCCCTGAACCTGCTGAAGTGCCTGGTACCAACGGCAACGGCACACCTCCGTCCAGCGCCTTCATCACGTGGCACAACACTTTACTCACAGCAGAGAGAGCGAGAGAGAGTAGAGCAGTAAATCAGGAGGTGAGATGTTAGCCCTGGCAGCTCTCTCCTCCCTTCTCTCGGTGCTGTGAGAGGGGCAGTTTTTTGGGAATATTTCATCTCCCGCTCTCTTTCTCTGGAGGAACAGAGAGATGGACAGAAACGAGGGAAGGAGCGAGGGAGGGAGGGAGGGAGGGAGGGAGGACTCGTGCCTGTCAGACGCTCTTTAGCAAAGTCAAGATGCTAATGCACTTGTTGCTCGCCTGCGTTCGAGAGGCTGCTCCATGTTCAAAAGGGAAGGGAATGCGTGATCTTTGGAATGAAGCGAGTTGTCACTTGGGACTACAATGCAGTGTTAATTTTGGCAGCTAGATTACATTTAGTCTTAGTTTTTGGCTCAGTCTTTAGTCTTAGTCTTTGGACAAAGGTGCTTTTTAGATTATAGTCACTCATGTTTCATAGCGTTAATGAAAAGTTGATACAGCTGACTGCTCTAGGGCTCGGCCATATGACGTCAAATCAACATCACGATTAATTGAACATTTTACCTCAGCTGTGATTAATGAACAATTTTGTTTTTGGGTTTGTTTTTTGTACTCATAGTTCATTAGCAAGGTTCTACAGTAAAATATGACCCTCCACG
>JAVGVS010000047.1:480095-491719 GCA_032718565.1 Distichodus sexfasciatus
GTGCAGCTCGAACTGTGAGTCACATAAAACGTAGGAAAGGTGCTAAATTTGCCATAGGCCATAAATCATAGTGATTGGTTGACAATTGGGAATTTGGGACAGGAAAAGGTGTTTTGACCTCTAGGAGTCATTAAGGAGCGCTACAGAAACAGTCTGATTGACTGGCTAATGCGATGACGTCACTTTCACCATCTCGTCCAGGATTTCATTCTACTTCAGCTTTATTGCATTGGAATTGTTATTTTGGTCACCCGGGGTAGACTCAAAATATCCTGGGCTGAGCTGACCGTTATACTAGCAAACTGTTTTGATTTGATTAAGATTAGAACAAGAATCAGACGTAGTGTCATTTAAGCGTATCTTTTTCTTTGTCTATTTTAAAACTTATCACTTCAACAAAATAATTGATAAGATTATTCGATAACAAAATTCAGCCCTAAATCGGGACCTGATCATCTTTGGCAAAAGCAGGAATTTTCATGAGCCGCAGTCTTTCACACTGAATAAAGCACAAACCTCCACGAGCAGATCTCAACGTCACAACACTGAAGACATTTCTTGGGTAGAAACTCAACCGGAACGCTTCGATATTGATATGAATGATCAGCTTTGACACGATGCTGTAGGTCAAGCGTTCCAAATATGTGGTGTGACAAAAACAGCCTCTCTGTCTGTCTCCTCTCCTCTCCTCTCCTGCAGGTACATGTCAAACTCGTGTGATACGATGACAAAGCATTTACGTGCATTTGTGGTTAAATGCATTCTAGCCTTGTTTCAACACTTGCAGGGTTGACGTGGTTTAACCCTCACGTTATAAAATGGAAAAATATGCAGGTACAGTTATCGGAGTCACCTTGGGCCACGCTAAAATTAGTTTCCGAGTTGAATGCGTCAGTCGGAAAGGTTTAATGGACAACTTCATAAAGCACTTATGTGTTAAAGAGTCTGATCATTCAGTTTTCTTCTAGTTAGTCAGGTCAGGGTGGGGGAGAAGGGTGGAGGAGAAAGAGAGAGTAAGAGAGTGAGAGGCAAAAAGAATGAGTGGAAAAGGAGAGAGGAAGAGAGGTGGAAATAAAGAAAGTAAGGATTAAGAAAAGAAAGACAGAAGAAAGGAAAGAGTTAAAGAAAGAAAAAGACACAGAAAATGAGAGGTGAAAACAAAGAAAGACAAGATACTGAAAGAGAAAGAGGTGAAAATAAAAGAGAGACAGAAAGAGAGAAGAAAGAGAAAGAAGAGAGTGAATAAGACGCCAAAAGAAAGAAAGGATTATTTTTCATTTTTACTTCCATCCATAAAAATGAAATGCAACTCATTCACTGTTTTCCTTTTAATTTCCTTAAATTTATAATTAAGAAGGTAAAAAGATCAAATATTAATGCATAAAATGTAAGCAATTGTTCAAAAACAAACGATTACAGACCCAACATAAAATACGTTAGTCATTTATGCGCATATTATTTAAATATGTAAAAAAGAACCAGTTCTTTCCATGAGCTCCTTATGTGTAAACTATACATTGATTGTATTTCTAGCACTACATTGTGATAAACATCGTAATCACATCATGGATCAGGATTTGAGAATCTGGTTACATCAGACAACCCGCAGTGTCATTAAAATCAGAGTTTCAGCTGAAGCACTGATGACAAAGCAGCGTGGCAAAATACTTTTCATAGACACTACTAGTTAATAACACTGCACACAGAGAATAAAAAGGTGATTATTTACAAGCTACATATTGGTTTAGTGTAATTTCAAGATGCCTTAATTAGGGGTTAAGTGATTGTCGGGCTGGTTACTGGTTTTCGGGAGACGTGTATCAGTTCAAAAGCATTGGTTATTTGTCCCCTTGATTAGTAATAACCTGTATCGATATCGCCCTGAAAAATCCATACTGGCCGACCCCTCTGAGTCTGAGTCACTTACAGAAGGCAGGATTGAGGGTTTGAGCACAGCAAGCGGGATTTTGGTGGTTTTTCCATCGTACGTCACTCCCTCGATCTCCACCGTGTGGAACTTGTCCTCAGCGTCCGCTCCTAAACACACCTAAAACAAATAAAAGCAAAAAATATAATTTTTTTACCCACTAAAACATTGTAGAATCTGCTTTCTTAGCTGAAACCTGTTCCTGCGTTGTGCGCGCTGTTAGCAAGTTCTCTTGCCAAAAAATCTGAAATTGCTGATGAGGGGAAATTAATTCAAACAATTTCCACAAGAAAATAATCTAGAAAGAGCAGTTTGAAAAATTGGCACCAACACACCGCAGGGCGCGCGCACACACACACACACACACTCACACACACCAAACACACTCACATACACACAACTGAGTTACCCATCAACCTATAGCGCATGCTTTTGGACTGTGGAAACTGGAGACAACCGATGAGAATTCTGAAATTCCTCATGTGACTAAAATTGCACATTTTCATTTTCCACTTCTAGTAAGGGAGTGATTATTTGTCATTGTGAACACACCACAGTGCACCACAAAGAAATGTGTTTGTGAAATTTGACCCGTCCGTGAAGGAGCAGTGGGCAGCTAACATGGGCAACGACCGGAGAGCAGTGCTTGGAGACAGTACCTTGCTCGTGAGCACCTCAGTGGTAACTTCACCTGGGATTCCACCAGGTGACCTTCTGGTCACCGCCCCAAAAAGTCCCATAGACTTAACATTGAGACCAACTTTGACGGACTGTAGCGCAGAGAGGGAATTTTGCAGAAAGGTCAAATTTACCACATTTGAAGAAGTTTGCAACCTGTGTCAGAACATACCCCGCAAGAGGGTATAGGTTTTACCCCCGGGGCACAAGAGGTCCCCAAATTTGCCCCATTGACATATAATGGGGAAAAAAATCCCATAGACTTAATATTGAGACCAAATCTGACGGATTGAAGCGCAGAGTGAGAATTTGGTAGAAATCTCAAATTCACCACATTTGAAGAGGCTTGCAAGCTGTGTCAGAACATACCCCGCAAGAGGGTATAAGTTTTGCCCCTGGTGGTGAACGACCAACTGCCCCGTTAACGCCACCAACTGCCCCAAAGTCTAGTCTAAACTATCTGATTAAAACATTCGTATTAAACCGCTGCAGATCTTATGCATATTTATGGTGGCGTAACAGTAGGGTGTTCGCCCCGTGATCAGAAGGTCACAGGTTCGAATCCAGGGCCGGTAAAGTTACCACTCATGAGCAAGGCATTGTCCCCAAGCACTGCTCCCCGGGTGCTTGTTAGCTGCCCACTGCTCCTTCACGGATGGGTCAAATGCAGAGGTCACATTTGGTTGTGGTGCACTGTGTGCTGTGTTGTGGTGTGTTCACAATGACAAATAATCACTCACTTTCTTTTTCTGCACCTTGCTGTTGCAACATTTGCACATATTACTGAACACCTCATGTTACTAAAAATGCACGTTTTTTTCATTTTCTAACTCTAGTTTAGAGTTTATATTTATTATCTTGTCTCTCTGTACACCTGTACACAGCTGATACAACAATAAAGTTCACATTGACTAAAGAACGGCGTAAATACCGCTTTGAGTGACAGCTGATGGTCGGCTTCATCATCGTCTACCTCAACTTTGTATTCCTTCTTATCAGACTTCAGCACACACCCTGAAACGACATTAACGCGTCAGTGAAAAAGAGAAAACACAACTTAAAGCCCAAACACAACAGAGAGCACACAAAAATGTAGCCGCCGGGCTAAAAACAAAGGCAAACGCTGCTAGCGACTTAGCACGATAGCTAACAGCTAAATCTGTCACAAACTGCCTTATTACATCAGGCACGGTTGACGTGATGACTGAAACTGCACGTTTAACACCTCTTCCGATTTATGCAACGTGAACGTATGCAAGTTTAATCGACCAGCTCACCAAATAAGAACATCTGGGGTCTGCTGAGGTCTGGGATGCTCTCCTCTGCCATTTTTGCGCCACAAAATGATGCGCCGGAAATCGGCTCCCAGACAATTTGGATTGACGGTGACTTCAACCAATCAGTGCGCAGAATAGCGTTCCGCCTCCAACGGTGGGCCAATAGCGTGGCAGATTAGATGGCGCTGGAGTGAAACGGCCCGCCTCCTGGGATATGCTGCTGGGATTTGGTGTCCATGCGTGCAGTACTACCTCTATCCACGAGATGGCGGAAGGAAATTGTAAATGAACAGTAACCTGAGTTTTGGTATTTAAAAAAAATAGATTAAAAAAATATATTTTCTGTTTAAAAACCAAACCATGAAGTTGTCTATTCAATAAAATTAATCATTAACCTTCTCATTTTTTAATCAGCAATTACACTTGGGACAGTTTGTAGTGTAACGGTTAGGGAGTTGACTCTGTGATCTCAGGGTGGCCGGTTCAAGTCCCGGACCATGCTCCTTAGCTGCTGCCAAAAAAGCTTCCCACTGCTTCTTCGCAGATGGGTCAAATGTAGAGGTCACATTTTACTGTAGTGCACTGCGGGCTGAGCTATGTTCACAATGGCAAATAATCACTCACTTTAATTCACTTTAACATTTTACTGTAACAGAAAGCACTTTTCCCTTTGCTAACTAACATCAGTTCATTTTTGGCCCAATAGAAAAATATTTTAGGGAGGCTATACTCATTATGAGATAATATTTACTTTTAAATTGTACGTTCTCTATGTTATATTCAAACATACATATATATCAAAGTTTTGTCACATATACACTGCCCTCCAAAAGTTTGGAAACGCCCCTGGCAAAGTGGGGTTTTGGATGATATCAGCATAAATCCTCATAATTTTTTGGTGCAAATACATTAAAGTAACTTGACATTATCTTTGGATACCAGCAATAACCATTTTTATTTTGATGACATAATAATGGCAATATATACATGTCGAAGTCAGACATGCCCCTCTGCCAGCTGTGATGTCTGGTTACTGGTTTAAACTTGGCCCAGGTTTTTAAAAGATTTTTGGGTCAGCACACCTTAATAGCTTCAACAATTGATTGGTTCATTGACAGCTCGGACGCCCAGATTATGCAGAGCTGTAATAGCTGCTAATGGTGGATATTTTGATGAATCCAAAATTTAAGGGTTTCTATGTATAAACTGTTTAATAAACTGTTAATGTCATAAAATATGTTTTGGTAGTTTGTGTTGTCCCTTATCAGTGCAACATTATCACAAAGTAAAAAGGATTCATGGCAATACTGTCCAAAACCCCACTTTGCCAGCTGCGTTTCCAAACCTTTGGAGAGCAGTGTATGAGATATATATTAATACAAACATATATGACAAATAATCACTCACTTAAAGTTTATTAAATTAATTTAAATTAAGTGAACTTCAAGTATTGCACATACACTTTATATAGTGAGTGTATATTAACATGTTTACTTGTAAGTGCTTTATTTCAATGCAGCTTGGAACTAAATTGTCTCACTTTTTATTTGATAAAAGTACCATTTTAAATGTAAAAGTAGTAAACTTTGACTGACTTTGCATCTATGTATTGTATTGGACTGCAAATAAACAGTGGCATTTGCTAAAAGTGAACTTAGACATACTAGTTATATACTTTAAGCCTACAATTTGTTTATTGTTGCTTATCATTCTACAGTTGGTTATTTATTTAAATTCATTGTACACATTCTCTACTTCTGGCACATTCATGGCACGACTATTCTCATTCTGCGTTCGGTACAGGTAAACTTTGTAAGTCCGCCGGATCAAGTCGCAGACTTGACCAGTAAAAGTACCACTGTTCCTAAGCACTGCATCCTAGGTACTGCCAAAAAAAGCTGCCCACTGGTACCTTCACAGCTCAAATGCAGAGCTGTATGCTGTGCAGTGTTCACAACGGCAATAACTCACTTAAATGTAAAAAGTAATCATGACTTAAATGGATAAAAAAGATGAGGTGACCTATTGCTTTCATAATGCTGATGGTGTTGTTGTCAGTTCTCAGACATTGCACAATTGGCAAAAGAGAGCAAAGGTGAGTGACCAGTATTAAAAGCAGAGTTTAATGTGTAGACATGCTGGTATACTGTGATGTATCCGAAAGCATTGGTCACGCACGACTTACTCTACTCAAAATCTTGTTTTTGGCGCCTTCATACGGGTGATGTGAGACACAAACAGCAAACACCATCACAGTGCCGTGTGAACCAAAGAAATGTGTGTGTGTTTGTGTGTGTGTTTGTGTGGAAATGGCCTCATCTGCCCTGACAGCATTGTCATGTCTAAAGTAGAACAGAGTATTTGCGTATGATGAATGACTTAAAGCAAAACCAACAAAAATATAAACATCAAAATTATGAATAGAGCTCTAGCGCGAGTTATTGAGCTTCTGTTGTTTTCACATAAAGGCAGTCTTTGGGTGTTTTCTGTCTGGAAGAGAACAATACAGATTAAAATCTCTACAGACGTCTCTTCACTGGTTCTTTATTAGACAGGTTCAACAAAACACCTTGAAACTGGACTGTCACTGAATTGACTGACATTATCCAACAAATAAAGATGAATATAGAAATATATTGAAAAAGATAGATAGATAGATAGATAGATAGATAGATAGATAGATAGATAGATAGATAGATAGATATGTCAAATATATTTTTATATATTTATTCCTCAGACCTTTTGTGTATTGATACTCAATGCAGTTGTTCCTCCTTCCTTTCATTCAACTCTTTTGAATAATGTAAATTATATCACACAAACAAACCATGAGAAAGAAGCATGCAACAATTTTCATGTGTTCATTAATCTAATTAGGGCTGTCACCTCACAGCCAGGAGGTCCTGGGTTCGATCCCTGGGGTCTTTCTGTGTGGAGTTTCTATTAAATGTAATGTTTACATTTGAACTGTAGCATAATCGTCGTTCCTTTTTCCTTTCATTACCTCTCCATATTCCGTCAAGTAAACGAGGCTTCTATTCAGTCGAAGGCTGATATAAATCGTATCGCACAAACAAAAGTGAGAGAGAAGCAAGCAGGTTGGAGCAGCACGGGTCAGACCCGTTTACTCTTTCTGGACGATAAACGCAGGAGTCTGTCTGCAAACATCAAGGCAGATAGGAAGTGCGATACAGGCCCCCCTTCACTTCAAATCTTCTTGTGTGGTGACATTTTATGGGAAAATGCAGAGGTCTTCAGGTAGACTGAGGAAAAAAAAGGGGTGGAAGGGGTGTGGAAGAGTGTGTGGGGTGGGGGGGGGTTGCTAGAGGCAAAAGAGAAGATCTTAACACCTGTAGAAAACACAATGGCGGGTTTTGAGAAACAGCGGGCGAGAGGAATTTCAGTCAAAGGAGCCAAGTCACGTCGCTGTGTCGGCTCAGCCGGCCAGATGAAAGCGTTTTGGAGGGGCAGCAGGAGGAAATAAGGGTAAAAGAGGCGTCACTGGGGTAACGGGCTCGTAGTGACAGGATCTAAACCAGGCGAGACCCCGTCAAACCTGACTAAACAAACCAGGAGCACAGCCGCAGCTAAAGTGAGACAGCTGTTTTGCATTCAGCTGCACAACCGAACCAGCGCCGCCTCATCCTGAAACTCACGGGACGGGGAAATAGGACACGTTTTTAAAAAAGAAAAATAGGGGGAACATAAAGGGCCCGTGTTGTTTTCGTTATGCTAGAGCTGCTGACCCTGCAAACAGGTGTAGAAATGAATAATAATGAGTGCAAACCTTGGCAGAAAAAACACTGAAAACATTTCTACAGAAAACCAAGTTTTGCTTCATGCTACATGGGTTATTATGACAGGGTTTTGATGTCCTAAGCAGTTGTAAAAGACAGCTTTCAGCAGCTGATATTACTGTTCTTGAGTGTTTGGGTTTATACTGTATGTCAGTGACAAGTGAGTTAACAACTGCACTTGATGATGAAGAGAATGCTAAAGTTTTAAACTTCGCTTCATTTATTTAGCCCTTTTCTTGACATGAAAATCACAAAAAAGAGGTCAAGTGAGCTACTGGCTCTTTCTGTGTTTTGAGGAACGTTTAACCCTGTGTTTTTGATTCCCAAAATTCACTAATCATAAGATTTATTTCACATGGAAGCTAACTAACAGTGATTGTATGATTCACGTATTGTCCATATTATAATACTCCACCACTTTATTCATTCATTCATTATCCGAACCGCTTAATCCCAACTGGGGTCGCGGGGGGATCGGAGCCTATCCCAGGAACTTTCAGGCGCAAGACGGGGAACAACCCTGGGCAGGCGCCAACACACCGCACCTTACGGGGCCAATTTAGAGTTGCCAATTAACCTATAGTGCATGCCTTTGGACCGTGGGAGGAAACCAGAGCACCCGGAGGAAACCCACGCAAACACGGGGAGAGCATGCAAACTCCACACAGAGAGGCCCTACAGCCGTCCCCGGGGTTCGAACCCAGGACCTTCTCGCTGTGAGGTGGCAGCGCTAACCACTGCGCCACCGTGCTACCCTCCACCACTTTATAATGAATAAAAACTAGCCGAGAACTAGAAATGCGAATTACTTGGATTTTTGACTTGCAGTGATGTTCCGGGCAAAGTAATTTCATGGCATACTTGAAACAAACAAAATCTTTTTACATGAGACATAGTATAACATTTTTGAATTCCAGAACCAATGAAATACATTTGCATAATTTCTTATGGGAGAGTGCTCATCACTCAAACTGACCAACACTCCACCGCTGTTTTGACAATTTATGCTGCCTTGTCGAAAAATGCTACTATAGCATGTCTTGATAGCAGAGTCCATCGATTTGTGATCCCTTGTCTTGAAATGCTGCCTTATGGGTTACCATTTGTTATAACATTACAACTCTCATAGTATTATGACATTTTTTGATAACAAACTGGTAAGATCATTGGAATATAATCTTCCTACCTGACAAGACGGCATTAATTATGACCGCACCACTTCACTGCGTGTTTAAATAAAAAAGATTAATCCCTTAATTGTACTTATGGTATCATTTTTAACCAAAGAAATGGCTAATAAATAGCTGAGAAGGTGTTAACACACATTATTGCAAGCTACGTATGTTTGTGTAAAGATAATAAGGGCTGAACAACACTATCTAATTTCTACAGAGCGCCCACACAAGCGTGTATATGCAGATATTGAAATGTTTACTGCATAAAAGGTGCAATAAATAAGGATTTAAAACATTTTACACACCGTCAAGTCTCAACACCAACACAAGATGGCATGGATTTATGGATGTTGAAACAGAGCGCAAGATTGTGGGACAGATTTGCTAGGCAGCACAATTTCGACAGAACACCTGTTTGTCCAGAACAGGTTGTAGTCGAGTGTTGAATACAGTTACCACTGTATTTTAAATATTATTTTGAAATGGACCGTCAATAAGTAGTGTAGTTTTAAGAATGATAAGAAATGTAAAGTTTTAAGAACTGTGAGGAATATAGACATATTTAGAATATGTTTTAAAATAGCTTTTTGCTACTGTTGGAAGACATGCTTATGGGGTTATGATGCTCCACTTATGCAGAAAAAACCTAGTACATAAAACCAGTATGTGCATTTTTTACTACTGTAGTATTAATATTAGTTAATGCTACAAAAATGTTAGTGATTATTTATCACTATAATCATCTCAACTTGACAAAAAAGATTTTTTTCTGTTTTTGCTGTCTTTTTCTCTCAGTGCTCCAATAGGTAGATCTTGTCTTTCACCAGGGCCGAGGTCAGGGATCCCGGGCTTGAAACGGCCACTGCTTTAAGTAATGCAAACAAAAATGTACATGTAGTAGAACATTAGGGTATGTATAAAAAGTCTTTATCTCTGATAAAGAGCAAAAGTAACAGAACGTAACTTTAGTACTTTAGTAACCAAAATATGGAATGTAAGCAGGTAGCAACCTGACAAAACATCAATTATCAAGAGGTCAAAATGTTAAAAAGCGTTTAGATAAGGAGCGTGGCATAAACCTGGACTCAAAGTCAGATGTTTTTCCAACCAAAGCATCAGCTCATGATTTAAGGCCATGGGCTACACAACACACACACACACAGCACGCACACTCTCACACTCACTCATCTAATCAGTTTACTTCTTCAGCACTTCCTGGGAGAGGCAGCCATGTGTGTGCAGGAGTGTGAAGGCTCATTTAGAGCGGAGAACACAGCCCTGCTCGCCCCTGCAGATCTGCCCCGATAGCGCTGGGCTGCGGCATCCAGAGAGGAAATTTTTATGTTTTGACTCACCTTTTGTTGTTTTAACCTGTGCGATAACACTTGTTTACACGCCTACAGCGTCTGCATGGACGTGGGACTCCGCGAACCAAAAAAATGCATCAAAATAACCGGCTTTTACATCATCCACGCAGATTATGAGACTAGTTGTGATTGCTGTGCAGGGGCAGTCATCTTGTTTTCTTTATTAATTACTTCGTTTTCTTCATCCAGTTTTAGTTGTAGAAACAGTTAATGACTTAGAATTAAGGAGACATTTGACATGACATTTCTTGTATACAGTAGAGATGACAATAACATTTACTTTGACTTACTTCTTTTGCAGGGGAAAAATGGTCATTCCCTATCTTGGCCACAGGGGGACACACTTTGTGGTCAGTGATATTAGAGGTCAATGGTCAGCCGCAGGAGACATTTCATCAAGCTGATTTTTTCCCTTCGTTTTAATGTGAAACATTTTTCATTCACAATTTTGGCCAAAAGGGGGCACCACCATTAATTTTGTCCATACCTATGTTTGCCACAACAGAACGTACTTAATGATTATTGGTATAACAGTCAGGGGCAGGAGACACTGGCTTAGGTTCTTACTGACAGCCCAACTGCAAACCCCTTTTTTTCTTTTCTTTTCCAAAAAATTGTCATTCCCTATTTTGACCCGGGGGGCACCACCATAACAGTTGTCATTCCTAGTTTTGGCCATCAGGGGAGTGTACTTAGTCATCAGTGGTATTAGAGATCATTGGTCAGGGCTAGGAGAATTTTCTGGGCAACCATCACCTGCAACCCTCTCTTTTCCCTTTATTTTCAGGTCAAAATATTTTAATTCCCTATTATGGCCAATAGGGGGCACCACAATTAATGTTGTCATTCCCTGTTTTGACCATAAGGGGGCACCACCATTAATGTTGTTATTACCGATACTTGGTTGCCAAGAATAAATATTACACATATAAAACAAAGTAACAATGACTTATTTTAAGTGATTTTTTACTTAGTATTTTTTCCTAAATTGCCTAAAAAATGTACAAATTAATGCAATATTTTAAGCATTTTCCAAGCAGACTCCAGTGTTAGAAGAACAAAAAAAATTCTAATACCTTAATTCTAGAGTATGGCATTTCCTAAATGTATGTAAATATGTCATTAATTTAAAAGCCCACATATGAATGAAACACAGCAAAACCAGTCACTTGTTGCCAATTTTCAAAATTGATTTATTATGTTTTCGTGAAAGGGCATAAATCAAGCTTCAAAACGATACCTATATGGAATGAATGGGACGACATATGACTGAGATATCAACATTCAAAGGAGTCGGGTTTCTCCTGTCACGCCAAGTGAGAAACGGAGAAATCTGCCTTTGAAGTTGACTATCGTCGTAGCACTCACAGACGCTTGGTGCGGTCGCGGCTACGTTTGCATTT
>JAVGVS010000047.1:496716-901716 GCA_032718565.1 Distichodus sexfasciatus
TAATAATTTTGTACATTTTATTTGTAAAAATAAAGTTTAAATTAACTTATTTAGGTTATTGTATTTTAACCTTTTTTTTTTTTTTTCTGGGTGTCAGACAAGGTTATGTTATGCAATTTATATAATAAAACCAAATTATATATTTCAGTTATCATTCAGCATATTTATTGCTTCATAATTCAGAAATTATGTATAAAATTCAACATTGATTCAGAATTTGTTAGTTCTAAATTATATTTACTGCCTCCTCCACTGGAGTAACCATTAAGAGCTGTTCAAATCCAGCAATAAACACAGCAATATAACAAACACAAACTGTTTTATATTAAATTGTAATTACAGCTTAATTTGAATGGGTACAGTCTTAGTTAAATCCTTAATTCAGGTCTTGTCTTGCTAAGTTTTAAAACATGCTAAAAACAGAAACATTTCATTTTTCTCAAATCCATCATTTGAGGTGAATTCTAATTTCAGCTGAGTAACCAACACCTGAAGTCTGGAAATGTTATTGATTCGACACATCAAGATGAGCATAATCGCTTTTACGTCCATAAAGACCATGACTCAGCTGCATTATGAATACATCACCCTCAGCAGCAAAGCTCCAGCCATCTGCACGGCCCACTGATAAAAACCAAGGTACGTGAGCTGGTCCTTAATTAGATTGCACACTCATTTGTTCTAAAAGAGCTAACAGCAACAGGTTGATTGGATTAAAGGGAGCGGATGGACACACACTCAATTATTCAGACCTATGGGCTCCATAATGCACTAGAAAGCAAGTTTCGACACAAAGCTTTTAAGAGCCGCTTCCATTCTGCTTGGTCAAGGAAAGCAGTGTCCAAAAAGAAAATGAAGGGAAATATTTAGCAGAGCTAAGCAAAAAGTTGAGTGTTGTTTTACCAGGAGAATCGCAATGTCCTCTCCAATGAATTTCACATCTCTGCAAACTAAGCTGATCAGGCTCAGAAAAGAGGAAAAAACTGACATTTAGTGCCAACTGGAGATCAATTTGATAGATTCCAAATTTTAACAAATGTTTACAGACTAAAAGCTCTTGTGTCTTTATTGTTCTCATTACATGAGCTATATTTATCAAGTCCATTACACTTATGGTACATCAAGTTAAAATTAAAGACATGCTTTGTAATCTTTTATAGCTGCTTTTATAGCTACTTTACAGAAAATATTGTGGCCTGCTCTTGTCTACAATACAAGCTCATATACTGTATGGAGGTATTTGACTCCAGGGTTTACCAACAAAAATAGTCTAAAAATTGATGTAGTTTAATGCACCAAGCTGAATCGTTTGAAAGTCAGTAGCAAATCCAGCATGAACAGCTAGATACCAATAAGTAGAACAGATTTATATAAGAACATATTTTCCCAGCATTGTATTTAAAGCCAATCAAGTCTAGTATTGCATACATGTGAAAAATTTGAAAAAAAAAACTTTCGCCTTAAAAATCTTAAAATGTAAAGAAATTTATTGCTTAGTTTTGACCTGAATGTTTGGAGTGCTTATACCTGCCCTAGAGCAGTCAGAACATTTTATTACAATACACACAGCTGTATTCATACTGATGATGTAGCAAAATGTACTTACATCTCACATAAAGACTTATGGGTCTCCAAAGTGTGATATTGCTTATGATATTGCTCATATGCAGGATATAACCAGCACGTTATTTGTATTAACAATGTAGATTACGTTGTGCAGATGCTTGTAGAAGACAAGACTTGGTCTCTCCTGACATGCTGCAGCCTCTCTTGACAGGTTTGTAATTAACAAACAAACGATAATTAACAAGCTATCTATACATAAATCATTGTTTAGGATAGGCTAAGCGGTGTTTATTCATTAGATTCATGCACAACTCTGAGCAGTTTTGATCAAGAAATCTGGTTTGAATATTTGAAAATATGTTAATTACATTAAAAAAATACATATTTATATGCATATATTATCTTTTTCAAATTGACATTCCTTGACACTGTTTATTTTGTAACCTAAAACATTTTTGGGATAGAATTTAATTGCCAATGAATAAACTTTAATATGCAATTGTGTTTGCTGCAGATTTCAGAAAGTTTTCTGACACTAGGAATGATCAAATCATGAACATAGTCCTCTCTGAAATCAGAGATAAATAAATAAATAAATAAATAAATAAATAAATAAATGCTTTGTCATTAATCATATCATCTTGAAAACACTAAGGCCTACTCATGCCTAAGCTCATATATAGGGGTATTTTATTCCGGGGTAAACAAACCAAAAAAAGTCTAAAATATTAAAAATGCGGGCAGGTCTACACATTCTCTAAACCACATTCCCTGCTGCCTTTTGTGTTGTACCCTAAAGCATTTTGAGAATATATATTTAATTGCACATGTCATTGTAAAAGTCATTATTCATTTGAGTTTGATTCGGATTCCACAAAGCTGTCTGTTACTAGAAATCATCAAATTGTACATGCAGTTCTATCTAAAGTCAGAGATGACTCCAGAAGAATAAATAAATAAATAAAGATAAATAAATAAGTAAATAAATGCCATGCCATGCCATGTTTTGATCACTATCTTTCCTATAGTTAGCTCACGTATGAAGGTATTTTTTTCCATGGTCTAGCAATTTTTTCCATTGTATTGTTATATATGTTTTCGTTGCGCGTTTTGAACTTTTACAGATTTCACACGTCTAGGTCAGTAGCAGGGGCGTCAGGAGCATTTGTAAAGTAGGGGGAACACTGGGTGGATAGACGGATCATGCACTATATTTCAAATGATAAAAGTGGGGTGGGGACTTCAGTGGAACATAAATAAATAAATATGAATTAAATAAAATAAACAATCAATCAAATAAACAAATAAACAAATAAATAAATGCGATTTGCCACACTTTGTTTTGTCAATAATTACGTCTTCTTGAAAAAGCTGACACCTTGTATATTTACAGAATATAATATAGCACTACCGTAGATCTTAATAGTAATAGTCTTCTCATTAATATTATTTCTAAAATTTATGAATTTTATAATAGTTGGAAGAAAAAGAAGAAGAAGAAGAAGAAGAAGAAGAAGAAGGAGAAGGAGGAGAAGGAGGAGGAGGAGGAGGAGATTTCCAATAGATCTCCAGCATTCATGCTTGGGCCTCTTACAGTAACAAACGAGTCACATCAAAGCGCGTAATCTCGCTTTTTAATGAATGTAAAGTAGCCGTGAGGACGTTAATAAATCGGGTCTGGCACTAACCTCCATTTCGTTCTTCTGTTCTGGAACCAGGTCTTGACCTGCGCGTCGGTCATCTTGAGCGCCTTGGCGAGGGTGGCGCGCTCGGCGGACGCGAGGTATTTCTGTCGGTGGAAGCGTTTCTCCAGCTCGCAGATCTGAACGCGGCTGAACGACGTGCGCGGCTTCTTGCGTTTGGGCGGCGTGCGGTTCTGGTACGGGTGACCGATCCGCCGCGTCACAGAGAACGGAGACAGCGCGGCTGCAACACAACAAGACAAGCTCATTAATAATAATAACAGTGACATTCTTGCTCAATTCCCTGACTGGCTTGGAGAGGCATTAAATATGTCATTTTCTCTTTTACACATTGTTAGAACCCTATTTATCTCATTTGTTTGTTTAAGCACCTTGTGTGTTTGTGTGGGTACATGTTATAGACCTACCATAAACACAAGTATACAAGGTATTAAGAAATAGTATATATAAAGTGCAATACACTTAATTCTGACTGATTCTTTATCACGGGAAAGCAAAAATCAGAATGAAATATTTTGAACTTTATATATACACTATTTATTACTACCTTGTATATTTGCATATATAACACATACAAGGAATTTGCTTTGGTGGATGGTGCCAAGACATTAAGAGCAATAAGATACTCATTTTAAAGTTGTACAGCAGTATCCATATTCTTCTATTTATATCAGTATCTTGACATAAATAGAAGAATATGGATACTGCTGTACAATTTTACAGAGGCAAAAATATGCAGTAGTTATTTGAATTTTATTAATCACAAGTCTTCTTGCTCTTTCTGATACATACTGTATTAATTAGCACTTTCTTTAAATGCTAGTTTTTCCATTGCACATTTCCTCTGATTCTTCAACTCTGGAAAGCAGAAGAGAGTTTTATTAATCATTGACCTTCATTCTCCTTCTGTGACTAATTTTATGGATTTTACGGCTTGCACACTAAAGCCACCTAGAATGTTAGGCATTTTACTACAATTATACTCATTACAGAAGTACTAAATTATACTTATTATTATCTAATGAGTATTACCTAAAATTCCAAGTTTAGTGAAATATCTTAATGTTATTTGTTATTTGACAAATTAAATAAAACCATCCATTTTTGAAAATAATTTTTGCTACATTTAGAAATATTTATTTAGTTCATTCTATAAATCTACTAACATTTTATATTAATATTATAATGTTTTCCTGCATCACTTGCCTGATAATATTGCATTTCTTCTAAAGATTGCACTTCTAGACTGAGATGTAAGATTCCTCTGCTCGCCTAGATACACACACACACACTTTTTGACAGTGTCATATGTATTAGTTTTATAATCCTCTGGTTCTTGTTTTTATTGGAGTTCTTTGAGGTTCCACAGAGCAGTGAGAAGAAGCTCAGCTGCTACGCAGCATCCTGCATGTTGTTACTCACTCAGCTGTCTTTCAAGCTTCCAGACCTACTGATATACGTTTATCTAGACTTGAGTCTTGTTGACACCATACTGGTGTGTGTGTGTGTGTGTGTGTGTGCGTGTGTGACATACATTCATATGTGACGAGTATATGTGTATAGAGTGTATATGTGTGCAATGTGTAAAGACATAGATAAGTATATAACTTATATAAGTAAAACGTACAATGTATAATTAATGAGTAAGTATTATGTAATAACGAGTATGGTAAGGCAACATTTTTCTATTCAGTAAAATTTGGCACTTATATATAAATAATTAAAGGCTAAAAATATTACATTTATTAGACACATACTAGGATAACGCAATAAAGTTACTTTTTCTGTGACATCCAATATCATAAACCGAGCAAAAAGCATATTTTAAACACACCAAACCTAGAAGATGACCTTCATTCTGAAACAAAGCTCATGCTTTGGTAACTTGAGTCCAGCTGACCTAAAAGTGCTAGATGCTCTTGCAGTGGTCGACTCGCCATATGTGGAGAGAGAGAGAGAGAGAGAGAGAGAGAGCGAGGGAGAGAAAGTCCCACTCACAGTGCTCTACACTGACAGGACACGCTGTTAGACTTCTGTAAAAGTCTTTTCATGGATACACCAAAGGATCCACTACATTCAGACACGCTCCTGTGTAACACAAGTTCTGTGCAAGCTGTTCTGGGCAGAACTCAAAAGGCTCCTATCACATGTTCACACGGGCCAGATTGCACAGGGCCAAAACCAGGGCTGACACTGGATATGTTTTTGGAGGAAGATGAAGCCATCTTTATAATGGAAAGTCATATATTGGAGATGTAGAATATGGAATTAATTAAACACCTATAAAGGTGAAAGAATTGTACCTGTTCTACCTAATGTTCACCAAGACACGATCCACTTTGTTGTAAAGCAAACCCAACCGGTTTGTGATGTGATTAAAAGCACAGACTCTTCATCCCGCTGCATAATTGGCCTTGATTGCTTTTAATTAAAGTGCTGATCTTGAGTGACAAGCTGTCAAGGTCACGACAGAATCCATTTGATATGAGACTAACGTCCCATTACGCGTGGACCTGACCTGTCGCCATTAACAGCAGCGCAGAAAACACGAACGATTGCGTCATTTGATAAATAAAAATGAACAGCGACAAACCTTGTTATTGTTGATCTCAATTGGTATGTCCTGTTCCGCAATTTGTGCCATTTTTGTTCCTTATGCAATTATGTCATTTGAATATAAATGTGGTATTTTGGGTTTCTGCACAAAATGAACTATCAAAAGGCTGAAAAGATCACCAAGATACTTTCCTGTAAAGCTTTCTTTTGCTCATGGAAAGCAAAAACATCACCTCCTAACCGCGCGCGACAGCAGCGGGAATTCTAAATGATATGTCAGTGTAATAGAATTTAACGGGAGCACATCAAAAAATCAAGGCCAGCCTTAGAGAATATGCGGACAGTAATAAAATCATTTATACGCGATATCACCTCCATACGACAGCGCTGCATCCCCCGTCGCGAATATTACCTTTGTAGCAATCTAATAAATATACATATAATAGATTCAATGGAGGATATTGAAATACAACATGGGCATTTATCGCTATTTATGCTCGGCGAGGCAGAGGAGAAACGCGCTTTTAAATTTTCCTCCAGACTGGGAATTGAGATGTCGAATGAAATAAAATCATTGTCAGTGCGGGGGGAAAAGCATAAAACGTCTGCTCAAAAGACGCCAGTGAGAAACGTCTGTTGCTTTTGTCTTTATGGACAATGTAGCCGTGCGCACACAGCAGCCTCCTCTCCTCTAATCATTTGTATTTATGGGTGGGTGTGATTATTATTGTCATTTCAGACAGAGCGCCATCCACACGCAATTTCATTTTCCAATTTCTCCATAGCCTGTGATATCAGCTTACGGATATTACCTTCACTCGCTCTGCTCTTTCTGGTTATTTCTCTTTGTACTATATGTGATTCTCTTTAGAATAAAATGTGCGTATTTTTCTGTGTTGATCTTTAGGCCTACACTATCTACTATCCATTAATATCATGAGACACGACAGTTAACCTTTGGTGTAAAATTTAAAATATGCCCCAAAACCAAACCAAAAAAATAAATAAAAAAATCCTCCAACTCGAATAAATAAACTTGACAGCATAAATGTACAGCCTAATTATGAGGCGAAATATTTTATATGTGCTTCGGGCCACTATAGTCATCAACACAAAAAAAAAGAAAAACGTTTACTGGTATGAATAATCTTATTCTAATATACTCATATAAGACATTATTATAAAATTGATTAATGTTTAAAAACATTTACATGACCTAGTAGCCTCCACAGCAAAAATAAAATCTGCAAAATAACAGAAAATTGTTTTTAAAACCTGTTTCTAAATTGAAGTTCTGCAGCAAATGTCGTGTATGGACAAAGCGAAGAGAGACAGAACCAGCAGTGATAATGTGAAATGCTTTTCTGCTAAAATGTCATAAATGGTTCTTTGGGAAAGACGTTTGCAGCTCGTCGTGCGCGTTTGTCGCCGCGTTGTGTTAACAGCGTGTATTAAACGAAGACTTGTGTTTAAAATCCAGGCCGCTCTGAGCTCGGCCTCGCATGAGATCGCCTCATTTTATTGACTTGGAAGGAACTGATCTGTTTATGCATTTCTGCGCTTTTAATAAACTTGCAAACTGCCATGGAGTCAATTAACAAAAAACATGTGGTGTTGCCTTTCAACGCTTCCCAGTCCGGCGCGATATGACCGCGGCGAATATCAGATCTCAGCACCGGGGCCTGAGCTGACATTTCTATGTGCAGACATGCGACGAACTCTGCAGAAAATCAGACGACTTTTAGAGCAAGCAGTTATAGATTAATTGGTGTCTTTTTCAGGGATTATCTGCACAATGAAGAAAGCGAGGAAGAATGAAAGGATGGGAAAAGGAAGGCTCCATTCGAGCTTTGTACGTCTTCCTGCACTGTATATTATTTATATCCTCACTTCTGTTATTGTAGAAATACAAAAGAGGATATTTTAATTTTTAAATAATGATTTTTTATATATTCCACATATTTAATAAATTAGTAAATTCAAATTTCATAGACGCCATTTTTATTGCCAAATTCAGTTTTAAAGGCCATCGTTTCTAATTGCGATGGCCAGTAGGTTGCCTATAATGATATTGCCTATTTTAATTATAGATATAAATTAAAGAAAACCATAAGACATTGTCGTGTACGTAAGAAAAATAACAAGATGGCACTGCGCAACTGCAAAGCCATTCCGAGGCGCGGCAAAGATAAAACATATTAAACGAGTGGCCCAAAGTGACTATGAGTAAAATTGATAAGCATATTTACAAAAGAGCTTTTCCAGTTGACATATCATTCTCTCATTTTAATAATTAATGAGAAGAGAACGGCTTTGTGAATATTTAATGTGAAGAAATAATCCATATACTCCTTCATTTTCATCTTAATATGGGTGACGTCATTGTTGTAGTGAACAGGCGCTGCGCGAATGGAAACCGGAGGTGGAGAGACACGTAAATACAGCCAAGTATGTTAGAGGGCTCAAATCTGGTGTATTGTAATACTTCTATTATTGTATTACTATTATATTATTATTCTATTATTGCCTAATTTTATTTTAATTTTTGATGTTAACGTTGTGTAATGTATATACAATATTATATAGCCTTTTAAATTAACACATTTCAGAAAATCACCTCATTTAAATATCACATATTGCAGAGAAATATTTCACTACAGCGCAGAGCACAAGACTGTGTAAATACTGCCCCAAGCTTCTAGTTTTAATCACAGTGCAGATAATCAGGTTAAATTGAAAAGCAGGAAAAACTTTTTTGGCCTAAGCCGTTTTAATTTAGTAACAAGTATGACAAGATGAACAATTGTGTTATTTAAAACGCATAGCAAAGAGTACATGGCATTTGTAATCAGCCTAAAATTTAGTGACGTGCCTTGAGTTTGCTTGAATAAATCTAAGGAGAAAGCGACAACAATATTTTTTATTTATAAAAAGGAACAGGTGTTGTCCATTATATTAATAGAAAATAGTAATAATTAATGTAACAATAACATAAGCTATTTGCTATTGAAGCAGCTGCTCAAATACAACTTAAGGCTGAATGTAGCTTGCTTTGTGTACGGTCTAAAATAGCATTTTTAAAATTCTAAGTATTTTTATTTTCTTAAAACCTGAACGTGTCATTGTTATTGCTGCGTTTGCTGTTATGGTTTCTAATTATTATTGTATATCTTTTTATTTATATCTTTTGTTATTAATGATTATTTTATCATTTTTACTTGTTTGCTGTTGACATTATAGTTATACCGATATGTTTATCAGTGATATTATTTTCCCACTCATCATTCGACAGTCAAACAAACTAATCTTGACTAACTGAATTAATAGTCCAGGTTATGTGTAAACTCCTAACATAATTATTGTCATTTTCAGAACACCCTCAAAAAAAAACTCACCGGTTAATCTGTCCTTCGCAAACCTCCTGCTACTTTCCATCCAGGGGAAGGTGAAGCTATGCGGCGAGCCCATTCCTGGCACCGTGGGCACTGTGGGCAGCCCGGCCGCGATGCCCGCCGGGTGTGTCGGGGGTGGAGGAGGGTGAGGCGCTGTAGGTGGCATCGGTCTGTGGGCCGGAACTCGGATAACACCCCCGCCGCCCGCGTTGCCCGAATTGACGTTAACGTTCATGTTCATACTGACGTTCATGTTCATGTTGACGTTGTAGGAGCCCGGCAGGCCCGGAGGAGCCATGGAGCAGGCCGGGTTGTACATGCTGCCGTAGCCGTTGGCGTACACGTTGGGCGCCAGCCCGTACTCCGGGTCGGCGGTTCGACTCGGTAACATGCAGCTGCTCGGCTGGTCCGTGCTGTTTAGGATCTGGTCGATCCCAAAGCTGATGGGTTCGTGTTGCTGGTGGGTTTGGTTCACCTCTTCTATCCCCGTATGCTCCATTGTCCTGGATCTGTCCGTATAATAACGCACGCAACCTCTGCGAAGAAAAGCGTTTTTTATTTTATTTTATTCCTCTCCTTTTGGCTTTGGCGTAATCCCCAAAGTATAAAAATGTTTGTTTTTGCAAAATTCTCCTTCAAATGTTCGCTCTCTGCACTTTGACTGATAACCATTCGATGAGAGAGAATTATAATATTTACCAAAAAATAAGAAATCACATGGAATCCATAGCATCTGTCAAATTAAGCCAGGGGGAGACGAATCCGTTTCAGATTATCCTCCGCTATCTTGCATGTCGTCTAAATCTCTTTGGAAATCTCGTAAGCACCTGGGAAAACGGGGGAAAGAGCGTAAAAACGAACCCTCGCTAACCGTAAAATCCGTGTGACGAGTTGCTAACTTGCCGTGAATAAACGCCGTTGTGCGCGGACGGCACCGATCCGGGAGAAAAGCGCATGGCGTTTGGCAAACTTCAGCACATCATGATTATCAAAAGTGAACTGTTAACTGTCTGATGCGTGTATATTAATTGTCGAAAGCGTAAAATGTCCTGTTCACTCGCTTGTGGAAGTGATTTTCAGCAGGTGAGACTCCCTTTCTGCCTAAACTCCGCGACGCGCCCAATCATTGGCTCTCACACTTCTGGAAAGACAAATTTGGAGTTCCAAACGACTTTTGTACTATGTAGTGTGTCAAAATAGCTCACTACCTTAGTACACTACGTAGGGGATGTGGAGTTGTAGTCATGTGCACTACCTAGTGCGGTATTGTGCAGTTTGGAACGTACAAAGAGAATAGCGCCTTGCGCCCGCTCTTAAAGAGAACGCTTCTATTTTCTAAAACAAAACTGATTTTTAATGGAAAAATATTATCCATTTTATACCATTTTAACTGACCAGAATGAACAGTAAAATAGTGGTGTGTTTTAGTAAAGCTACTCTCAGAATACTAACTAATTTCAACTTTAATTCTGCTTCTTAATGGTACTACTAATAAAGATATGTATATGTAACTATGTTATTATTATAATATTATTAATCGTATTTATAATAGAACGACTTGCCAAAATAGCATTTTACATGGTTTATGGTCAAAATATGCCCAGACAAATCTTTTTTTTCATATCTATATATATAATTTTTGAACGCGAGTAAACAGTGCTACATCAGACAGATCGAAGTTCGAAATAAATATGGAGAACTTTATGTTTGGCTCGTCATTGTTTAAATCAAATAAAATCCACTGATAAATGTCTTGGCCAGTGGGCTGTAAAGCTGAGAGGTAACGCTACAGAGCAGCTCGGGTCGCCTTCAGCCATGCACAGGCTGATTGGCACAAATAATTTAACCTTTCTGCGCCTGTAGCAACGCGGAGGATTCTCCGTTTTCAATTCAATAAAAATGAAAAATGACGCATAATAAAAGCTCAACACGGGGGGAAACGAATTTAATATATCATCGTTTTATTACGCACTTATTTCAGCTTTCGCGCGAATAAAAATATTTCTCTGCAGCACAAACTGGCTAGGGGGAAGCATAAAAATCAATTGTGTGAATTCTAGGCTGTATCAATAATAAGTGTTCCAGTGTGTCAGAATAGGAAAAGAACGGGCTCGTTCCTCTGTGAGGTGGGATGAAGGAGCATTTAAGGTTTGGGTTTTAACTTAAACTTTTTAAGCACATATATTGGTTTGTATACAATGTTCGTATGTAGCAGTACCTTTGTAAAACGTGTTTTCTGTATATTCTTAGACTGGTATGACTGTACATTGCGTCCACAGCAGTGGTGCAATTTTTCTGCATTATCTATCACTGTGCACCAGAGATAAGTCAGTGTGCTCCATATCAGTGATGAAGGTCACAGCTCGGGTTAGCTTCTTAGCCCGATTAGATTTGATTGAATGTCATTTTCCTCGTCAACAAAAGTTAGTAGAATTATTTTTCCCATGTATTTCTCATCATTCACGTCACTCATCTTTCACATCATCAGGGTTTTTTTTAGCAAGATAATATTTGATGCTTTTGCATGGGCCTTTCACATGAACATGAGTTTTATTTCAGCGACCATTTCCCTCTGATTACTATTTTAACCCAATTATTAGCTGGCTAAATGAAAAGAAAAGAAGCGCACGTGTATTGTAATTCCCTCCTTTCCCTCTATTATTGGCTTAAATTCAATTGTGAGCGAACCGTACACCACGTTCCTAAATGTTTCGATATACAAACCACTTTTCTTGCCGAGGCAAATGGTATCGACTAATTCGTTTATGCTGCAATTATTTTTGAATACTAAGAAGCGCCCGCATCATTGAAGCTGACAATTTGCGCCTACCTAACTTGTTTCATTTCATTAGCTATATGCACACAGAAGAGTCTCTTATAAAATCTAACTAATTACTCCCCTGTTTAAGCATCAAATAAAACAATGTACGACTAAGTAGGAAATCTGAATTGCGTTTTATATCACAGTGTTGTCAGATCTGGAGGTTTTTTTTTTCAGAGACACTATAATAATAATACTTGAAATAACTTTTTTCAACAAAAATAATAACGGTCTTTCCATTTCTTCATTCAAGATTTCCAATCTCGCTGATTTCTCGGATTTTTCCAACATTAATTTACAACAATAATTTACAAAAGTGGCCCACCTCACCCTTTTGTACGCACGAAGCCTAATATAAAAGCCCTTAGCTGGTTGCCCGCGGGCGGTGCTGTGGCCGGTGATGAATCGTTATCTCCAGGCGGTGTCTGAGTAATAAAGTGTGGGCAAAACAGAGACAATAAGAATTTGTCAAGGTTTTCCTGTCGTCGTTCGGTGACCCACCGCCCTCCAGCATGTTGAGCTTTATTTGGCTGAGGAGATTTGCAAACAACTGCTATATTGTTTGCTCAAGTCCTCCTATAGAATCGCAGGAAATGGCTAATGCGTCAGGGGAGCAAGTCGATATACCGACAAATGCCAATTACAACGCCACATAAAAGCTGCAATGATTCTTCTTGGCAAAGTGCTCCAGCGCTAAAGTCTGCACAGAAAGAATAAAACAACCTTTAGTAGTAGCTGTTGGACTGATGTAGCCGGGACACCTGCCGCGCAGTCCGGTTCTTTTCTGTCTGGACACGCGCGCATGAAAGTAAAAACCCGCGCAGCTGCGGCGTCTTTTGCCGAGCTGATGTGTACATGAGCTGCACCCACCTTAGTTTATATAAATGTACAAACTTATATATATGGAAAAATAAGACAGCGTCATGTTGATTCTGTGATTTTAATATTTTTTTAACCGAGAATGAAAATATATGCATTTATTATTATTATTATTATTATTATTTTATTATTATTATATTACATATTACATATTATTATTATTATTATAGTTTGTCCAATAGTCATATCAGTAATAACATTATAACTGTTTTGATTGTAACCCACCGGCATTGTAGAATTAAAATTATTTTTTGAAAAAGAAAAAGTTCTGAAATGTGTGCTTATGTTATTATACATATTATTATTATTATTATTATTATTATTATTATTATTATTATTATTATTATTATTATTCAATTTCAATTATTATGTAGTTAAAACGGATTTATTCTTCATAATTGCACTAAATACAAATGCAAAAAATTGTATTTCCTCATTTTTCTTCATTATTATTATTATTATTATTATTATTTTACATATTATTATTATTAAAAATAGTAGCTAATAAACATAATTGCTTCTTCTACTATATGTGGGCCTACTACAACTACTGCTGCCGTTGTTTCTACTGTATTTATTCATGAAAGTCAAGTATCTGCTGTTTACCCTAGAGGATAGTACGGGGTTTAAGATTAATAACGAGACTTATCGTTCATTCATCTATCAGAAACGTTAAATACTGCAAAATATGTTGGAAAAGATCAAAGGCTAAAAGTTTGGTCTTCTTCTTCGCATTCTCTTGCTCCCTGCTTTTTCTGGTGTCTGCGCAGTGTCTGTCAACTGCTTGGCCCTTAACCTCAACTCTTCATTTCTCGTGTCTGTGATGTCAGTGAGTGAGTGAAAGACGTGGATAACGCTGATGAGCCTGTCATGCCCCCCCTCTCCACTCTCCCCGCCTGTTGTGCTTTCTCCTGTAATTAGGTTGAATTCAGAGCAGATTGAATTACTTTATTCTGCATTGTGAGCTACAGTCCTTGACTTTGCTTCTCCCCTGAGAGAACCTGGCGCCTCCAAGCCCGATCAGACAACTTACACTGGACGCACAACGAGAAGAGAAAAGCGCTCACACACACAAACACACACACGCACAAACACGCACACACACACACGAAAACACACAGAGCAGCAGCAGCTCCGACGCGTCGCGCACACCGTTGGCTGAGTGGAAGGTGTGATAAGGAGGAGTGTGTGTGTGTGTTTGTGTGTAACCCAGCGGAGAGTAATAAATATCCTAAGGTCTATAAATTCAAATAGATAAAGCGTTGATTAATGAATTGTTTCTACCTTAATTTTGTCGATATGACCTCGCAGAGGGGGCGGCGGAGAAGAGCTAAGGCGGTAAATGAAAACTGCCCCTGATGTATATAGTGTAGAATTTAACCAGCAATTGTTTTATGTTTATGAGTATAATATTAATAATAATAATAATAATAATTATTATTATTATTATTATTATTATTATTATTATTATTATTATTATTATTATTATTATTATTTTTATTATTATTTTATTATTATTATTGGTGCAGATGATGATAATAATGATATTGTTATCTATAACAGGGCGAGTACTGGGGCTTGTGCTCTTTAGCTTATTCTACCGAATTGTTAGTTTAATGTAAATTATTCAAATGAAATTATATACCCAACAGTAAAAAATAAATAAAAAGTCATTTTTCAATGTAAGATATTTTAAGTGTTCTTTTTCTTTTTTGCTTTAAATGTATGATACATGATAAAGTTTGAGAAACACTATCGACCTGAATGCAAAATTGTGAGAATAATGTAAATTTATTGTAAGGATTTCTTAAGTTATAGAGACTATACAATCCTTTTTCGAATTTCCTGAACAAACATTGTTCTCGTTCACTTTATTTGAGATTGATATATGTCAATAATTATCTTGTTAATGTTTTTATATTAATAGTGCCAAAGCAAAAACGAGAAATAATTAATAAGTTAATAAATAAAAACACTCTAAAATGAAAAAAAAAAAAACGTTTGCAATGAGGTGCATGACATCAAAATGTGACATGGAAATCTACTGGTATTGTTTTTTTTCCATGTATTTTGCCCGTGTGTTCGACTTTTAACAAACTGTCTGTTGTTATTGTATAGGTATAACGCATTAAATTTTACTGTGTGCCCTGTGGCAAAGTTCACCAGGCGCTGGTTCATCACACATCTGTTGACAGTGTTTTTGTCCGCCGTGTGCCACGACTACTAAAGGCCGAGCTGGTCCAAACCACGAAAAAGACTTAATAAACATCAGAAATACAGAGATGAATGAGAGAAGTGATACCTAAATAAAAAAGAGAAAGAAAGAAATGTTTTTGTATGGACGGACTGATGTATTTATATAGTCGTGGAGGGGAAGACGGCTTTATAGCCTCGCCCATTATGGTTTTCTTTACTTTAATATTTTCTATTGTCTTATAATAGCGCATACAAACACACATAATTCAGAGGCCATGCATTATCCGCCGCTTATTATTGTAGTCTCTAATTGTAATCCATCTTTTTTCGCAGCGCGTCTTTTTCACGGCAAAAGTGGACGTACATGAGCGTCAAAGCGTACTAAGCGTATCACGGCTTTTAGGTTGTTTACACACCGTGCAGTGTGAGCAGTAATTTACTCTCTCCATCGCTCTTCAGCTGCCACCACAGCTTGTGGAGCTGCTGAAGCCCCGGGGCAGGGGAGCTGGGCACCTGCGGGGGAGAGAAGGCAACATGGGGGAAGAAGGAGGAGCAGCAGCAGCAGCCTTGGGGAAAACACCAGCCTTCCACTAAAAAACACATGATGTGCCACCAGATGCGATGTATGGTATGAACGATATGCGAGTAAAAGAAGTGACAATAAAATGAAGGACAAGTACAAACCAAAAACACACACACACACACACACACATTGTTTCATGTATCCACATTGATATGTGTGTGTCTGTGTGTGTGTGTGTGTGTGTGTGTATATATATATATATATATATATATATATATATATATATATATATATATATATATATATATATATATATATATATCTCAATGTGGATACATGAAACAGTGTATCATTACGATGAGATCAATAAACAACAGTGAGCACTATCAATGGACATATGTAAAATATAGGACTCAAGGTTATTTATTTGCTTAAAAATTAGAGATTCACAGAAATTAAAGAAAAAAATGTAAAGGAAAATACATAGAAAATACATTTCTTAAATAGAGATTTTTGTGAATATTATGATACAATATAACATGCATAAAACATAAATATGCAAAATGTAATGTACAAGATTAGAGAACATAGATTCAAATAACTTCTAAAAGAGTTCTATCACATTCTTGATCTTAAGACAACTAATAAAAAACAGATTTATTGATTGTGTCATGTTTATTAGGTTATGCATAAACTGAAGTCAGTCATTTGCAGATAAGACAGGTTTTCAAGACTTTTTATTGTTTTATTTAAGAGTTGATAAATCACTTGTCTATATTCATGCTATTTTCTTCTCTTTATAGCTGATCCTGAAAAACCATTAGGTTATGACATATAAAAATGTTTTATAAATAAATCAATGCTATTTTTAAATGCACAGAATAATCTCATACTGCAAATATGAAAATCCATGTATCATTCATATACTCGTTTTGTTTTGCTTTCACTAACTGAATCAGACAGGCCTTCATACTGTGAGTCGGAGAACAGAGAGAGAGAGAGAAAGAGACAGAGAGAGAGAGAGAGCTCACAAAGACATGTTTTGGTAATAATAATGTGCCTTCAGGCTGAGCTCTGTCTATCATTCTCTCTCTCTGTCTCTCTCTCTCTCTCTCTCTCTCTCTCCATCTCTGCACAGTCCTCAAGACAGGAGCAGCCATTGGTAGGCGAGGAGGGGAGAATGGGGTCTAGGCCAAAACACAAGGAGCACCAGCCTCCTAATTGATGACTCCCTTTGAGTGAGAAACACCAGGCGAGATTGATGGCCTCGCAATTTAGTGCTTTTGGAATGAGTCCTGCTAGCGGGCATTAATTCAATAAGATGTCACCCAAAACTAAGGCCAAAACCTCCATATCACAATAGAACTAAATGAGTAAATTAGAATCAGAAAGAATTTGACAGTGTTTGAAAATATGAGACACAACTATATATATATATATATATATATATATATATATATATATATATATATATATATATATATATATATATGTGTGTGTGTGTGTGTGTGTGTGTGTGTATATGTATACATATGTATATATATATATATATATATATATATATATATATATATATATATATATATATATATATATTACACACAATAATTATTATATGTATATTTTTTTTCGAATGTTTATTGACTAATTTTATGATTTTGCTTGTTTCATTTGTTTATTATTATTGTTACTGTTATTGTTATTATTGTTATTATATGTCACCCATATTTGTTAATTCTGCAACAAGGCACATTGCATGTTAAATCCATAGTTTCTACCGTAATAGCTACTACTATCATAAACCTTTAACACAATTCTTTTGTATATTCCTATGTTTGTATGTGGTATACAGTATGTCAGAATCTTGCTCACTTTTTTAGTCTATCATATGATTTTTTACTACCTGTTAACTTCTAATTGATTAATTATTTATTTTTTACATTTAATTTGTACATTTCAATACATGTTGTACTTGTATAGCTATGTATATGACAAATAATTTTGATTCTCTATATGATTATAACTGTGTCATAAAGTATATAAGTATTTCTGAGGTGAGAACCTCGGTCTCACAATTAGATTTGATTATTAGTCAGTTTGGATCAATATGATATCTCGATGCATCGCCAATGCATCATCAATTTTTTCGACATTACTATTGTATGCAGATTTGCACGGTAGTTGCTACCGGAATGTTCTTTTAAGCAGCAAATATGGAATAATTGTTTTACCTCCAGGATAAATATATAGCCTTTATAATGTTATTCTATAGATACTACATATAGTTTCTAGTAGACTCAACTGCAAGATAATTCATAACAGACAGCCATGGTACCATTTTCGTCAAAACAGATAGCTGCAAGTGTTAAGATTTATGAATAGCTGAAAGGACTGTAGACTAATAGGCCCTTAATAGAGACTACTCTATTGCATTTGATTAAATGAATATTATTTTTGTCAATAATTATTTTGACTGGAAAGCTTATGTAGTATTTCTTGGAATCTTTTTCATTCATTACCTTGGAATTTAGGGACGTTAAGTTTAAGACCAGTTTTTAAACGTGAAATCCTTAAGATCATGCATGGTCATGCTGCAACATGTTGGTTTGGAAAGCATCAGGATTGATATGAATATATTTATACATGTGCCATTAAATGTAAATAACAAGAATATTATATTATATTAGTCATACGCTGTCTTTAATTTTATATTTACCTCATGGCAACAGTCCATCTAGACCCTCGATTTTAGGTGAGGGTGAATTTCATTGAAGAGACGTAAATTTACTAGGAAATGATACGGAAACGTATCACCTGGAGGTGTGCGGCAAATGTTCAGCCCTCTTCATGTATGTTTGATTAAAAAGGTGTGTGGATCAATAATGTATATTAGCCCAAAGATGTGGAGAGGTGTTCTTGCAGGAAATTTAGTTATCCGGAGAAATGGTCCATCTGATAACATTTATTATGCCCAGTGCATGCTTCCCAGGCTCAGTCTTGTGTTTGAGAGTACAAGTTCTTTCAGTTGTCTCGTACCTTATTTAACCTGATGAAGACAACCGGTCCGGAGGTGACTCTATTACGGGCCGGCAAAACGCAGTCAACCGATCTGGTCATTCTTTCAACGACCACATCAGTCTTGTGTGCGAGGAGAAAAACACAATCAAGCTGCACTGCTTGTGTTCGTGTTGTTGGCTTCTGTGGCCCTGCAGGAGCGGCTGAGACAGATTCATTTCACGAAGGCCTCAGTAATTGCGTCCGCATAAACTCCTATGGTAGCCCTGCAGTGCGACAGTGAGAAAGAAATGAATTAGGGCTAATGAGAAAATGATTGCACTTCTCAGGAATAAGACGGTTTAATCCACAGCTGTAGCCAACTTTACGCCTTCTTTTATCCTGTAAAGCCTCACCAGGTGTGTGGATGTGGGTGTGTATGGATGTGTACGTGTTCGCGATTTAGCAGGTTGTGTGGACCTGGCTGTCCCGTAAAAACACAGGAAAAATTATACGTCCATATTTTATTGGAAATGCTAAAAGAGGATAAAGATTTACTTTCAGTTACTGAAACTAAAGTTAAACTTAGAGTTAGGGTGTAGCTGTAGTATTGTTCGTATCTAGTCACTACAGGAGTCAATGGAAGTACCTCACTAAGTAATAGAAGAGTGTGTGTAAATGTAAGCAGGCCATCAGTCAGTTAAAAGTGTGCCAGCATAAATAATCATAAAGTGAACCCCAACAACTGTGAAGCCAGGCAAGCAAAGCCCCCGATGAGTGATGATCAAGAGGCTGCTTTCAACAGAACGCAGAATCAAATGCCTACAGGATCAGTCTTCAGTCCTGCAGTCAACGTTTCCACTTCTGAGCAAATATTCATTACTGCACAAGAAACGGGTAGATGCCAGATTTGCTTCCAAAGTCAACAAACTGGCTTGGGTCGCCCCAAGAGTGCGTGAAAGAGAGAGAGATGACGAATGGTATTTCTTGTAAAAATATAGTGCCTATTGAGGCAACAAGTTACACAAAGATCAACACAAATCAGCCTTTTTTGTATATAAGAGTATATATATATATATATATATATATATATATGTATATATATATATATACACACACAAGCCTTATGCAAAGGTTTAAATTCTCCAAGGTTGTATGATAATTAGCTCTGGTTTTCATAAGAGAAGATCACAGCAAGATGTGTTTTTTTTTTTCTAGAGATATATATAGACAAGGATGTTTATCAGACCAAAAATTCTCACTTTTAGCATTATTGAGTTGTAGAAATAAAATAAAGTTTGGAAATATGGGATGTGTAAAAGTTTAGGCACCCTCTCACTTGCATTACTTGAAGACCTGCAGTCATTTATACTGATGAAATAGCACTAAATTGCTTTGATTAGGCCCATTAGACCTTAAACTACAAAGACAGCTGCAACCACAAAAATGGCTTAACATATACACTGTTAGTGGTATTCTGCCCTGGTTTTCTCTAGAGAGTGGCAAATATAAACCCTTTAAAGAACTTCCTCTACTGACTTTGGGGTAAAACTAAGATAATGCATTTTTATTAATTAGAGAAGGGTACAAAAGATTATCATTAAAGGTTGGACTGTCTGTCTCACAGTCAGAAATGGTTAGAAAATGAAGGCAGGAACAGTCCTTGTGAAGAAAAAGATGTGGTAGGCCAAGAAAATATTCCCAAAGACACAGATGAAGATTGGTTAGAATTGTTTGAGACAAACCACAGACCACCTCCAGAGAGCTACAACAACATCTGGCTGCTGATGGTGTCATTGTACATCGCTCCACAGTCCACGTGACTTTGCACCAGGAACAGCTCAGTGGAAGGGTGATGCTTAAAAAGAAGAGCCGCATGAGGTGAGGCAGAGAAGAGTGAATGGACAAGCCACAGAAATATTCTCGGAAAAATATCAGGGACAGAGGTGCTAAGATAGATGTTTGGTCATAACCAGAGGCGCTTATGCATGGTGAAAAAATACACAGCTCCAGGAAGAACTTGCTGCCAACAGTAAAAATTTGTGGAGGGCTCCGTCGTAAGTATGGGGGCTGTGTACAGTATACAGGTACTTCTGGAAACTCTTGTTAAAGGAGGCCGCATGATTCCACCTAATATCAGCATATCTCTGAAAAGAAATGTTCTAGAGTCAGTCACAGTGTTGGGTTACGCCAGGGTTGGATGTTTCAGCACTTAATAATGGATCCAAAAAGCAATCACCAAAATCTACTATGAATTTATGCAGAGGCACAAGTAATAATGTTCTTGAATGGGTTATCCCAGTCCCCAGACCTGAACATCACTGAAAAATGTATGGATTGAGTTGAAGCAGGCTGTCTGATGTCCCGAAGCTATCGGTTCCGGATTGAACTGGAGGCATTTTAAAGAATGGTCCAAAATACCACCAGCCAGAATTCAGGGACTTAAGTAGTGCTAGGAGGCGCTTACAGGCTGTTATTTCAGCAAAAAGGAGGCTCTCTACCAAATATTACTGGGATTATTCCTTTAAAACAAATTTATGCACCTGCCTTTTTTTTTTAATGAGTATTATATTGTTTTGTTGGCCCACAAAAATATGTCACTACTGAATTGTTGCTGTTTCCATAAGTTATCAAATATGTTAAAAATTCGCTGCTGCCCTCGCTTAGCGTTGCGAACAATACAGTTATTTTTATCAGGATGCCCAAACGTTTGCATAAGACTGTATATATGATAAAAAATTTGACTGTTTTGAAAGAAAAATTCTAGGCTGTGGGCAGCTTTGTAGTGTAACAGTTAGGGGAGTTGGCCCCGTGATTGGAGGGTCACTGGTTCAAGTCCTGGACTGGTAAAGGTACCACTGAGGTACTCATGAGCAAGGTACACTGCCACACCAAAGCTAAAGTTGCCGCACTGTCTGCCGTGGATGGGTCAAAAGCACACGCCTATTTGTTGTGGTGGTGCACTGTGCTGTCCTGTGTCTACTAATAATAAAATAGGCCAGTTTTTAATGGAAAAAAAAGAGAATAAACAGAGAAGATGTAAAAAAGTAGTGTTAAATAAAATCTAGATTGAAATTGCAAGAAAAAAATTGCATGATGACTGTGGGGCTTAAAAAGTAGAAAAAAGGATTAAAGGTGAAAAGTTGAAAAGGAGAAATGATAAATGCTGTTTGTAGATATTTCTGCTGATTATGAGAAAAGCCAAAAGACGAAGAAGAAGATAGATGAGCTTGCTGTTAAACTGCGACCCTTTGTCCAAAATAGGGAATGACAACTTTAATGGTGGTGACCCCTTATGGCCAAAATAGGGAATGACAACCTTAATGGTGGTGACCCCTTGTGGACAAAATAGGAATGACAACTTTAATGGTGGTGAAAAGCCAAGGTAGAAAATCCATTTTTTGATCTGAAAAAGGGAAGACTTCTCCAACTTCTACAATTTTAATCAATGATTCTGTCTCCAAAACAAAAGGTTTGGAAGGAGTCTAGGGTGCAAAAAATTGGAAGAAGAGGGAATAATGACAAGAACAAGGTAATTACTGATTACACAATAATAAAAATAAGCATGTCTACTTTGCCCAGTAATTTATGATATCGTCCCAACTGAACATGCAGTCCTGTTCCAATGCCACAAATGTATTATGTGTGGATGTTGACTTGTACGCCATGCAAATCCTTTAATCCAAAAGCAGTCCAAACACTCAGATTGTTTACTTTGCTGTGAATCTCAAAGCCAGCGTCGTAGCGCTTGCTCTCGGTTTCGACAAACCGACGGCGGCTGATGAACCTTTTTGAGCCGCCTGTGATGAAAGGTTTTGACTATGGAGATGAAAGTTTGTGAATTCCACACTGAGGAGCCATCTCAGCTTACATAAAGAGGTCAATCCACTTGTCGTGACTAACGCCAGAGTGGTAAGACCCAGGCTGTGAGGTTGCACTGGCAAAGAGGATTGTCAGGTCGCTGCGCCGTGACGCGTTTACACATGGTTCAGTATTCTTTCATTCGTCACTTTACATATTTGCACAATATTTTTCATAACAGTTTGTTCCATGTTCATTCATGCTAGCATATTTGCACTGTCTACACAGACCCTCCAGGATTTTGCAATGTTGCGATTCCAGTCATTAACGCAAATTCAGTTAATTCCCGCAAATTCATTAGTACAGTGCAATTTTGACCAATTATCACAACTTTTCTGGAATTTTTGACCAATCATTGTCGTTTCCCGCAATCCACTTTCACTGCTGAAATCCCTTTTTTATTATTATTTTTTCCATTCTTCAAAACATTTCCTGATGATTTTATCATCTTTATGAATAATGAATTTAATGCAAATATCTATAAAGTAATACACTTAGTCTCAGTGGTAGTGCCTGGGACAGAAGCAGTTGAAAACCCCTCAATTATAGCATGACACTGCTTGGTGATTTTCTGGCTACGGCGTAAAATTAAAGGTAAAAAGAACAACCCGGTAGCAACTTTGGCTGCTTGATCTACGAGCAATGTGCAGTAAAGTAGAAAAATTAATGGGCTGCATTGTGATGTGTTGTGATGCATCAAGAAATCATATTGTATTGTTCCGAATCATTGACCTAATAATCATAATCGAATCGAATCGTGAGACAAGTGAAGGTTCACACCTCTAGAAGCGGTGCATAAAGGGTTGCGCGACCAACTGAAAACCTTCTTCTTAAGGGGAACATGCAAGCTTGTTTGTAATTTTTGACTTTCCCTTGTAAATAAAAATATTGATTTTCATATTGCCTTTAACAAAGTGTTTCACATTTTTAAGAAATCATTACATTGAGTATACTTTTAATCAGCTTGTACCTTAAAAGGTTACCGTTTAAAAGTAACTTGCCCAACACTAGATCATCTCGACTTGACTTGACACGCACAATGGAAAAGCCGTAATCCTCAAACCCAATATGATAGTTGCGATTAGTCACTACACAGGCAGATGAGCGTCACCTCGGCATGTCATTGTTTGCAGACGTTCGCCGGAAAGTTCCGGCGATTTCTCTCGACTCGCACATTTGCAGAGACTTGTAGCCTGAAACTCGATCTGCCACATCTGTGCTTTTGCTCCATGCTCGGATTCCTGGCTACTGTAGCGAGAGAGCTCTGTTTTGTTCCACTGTAATGCAACTTCAATCCTCTTCTGCTCGGCCCTTCCATAAAAACGTCAAGGAAGAAATATCTGGATTAAGCCCGAGTGCGGTGGCATCCGTTTTCAACACGTCGCTGTGCCGAGGTGACCGGCTCGGACGGCCCAGGAGGAAAACGCATTAGTCGCAGGGAAAAGAAAAGGCCCCGAGCATGCTCCGGTAACCAGATACAGAATAAAGGCGTCGACTTCGATATAAAACCGCTAGATTTATGTGTGTGTGTTTAAATGTGGTTGTTGAAAGAGATGTTACAAATCCTTGCAGGTGTTGTTAGAAAGCACTGACATTCTCCTTCTAGAACTTTATTCTCTCAAACAGCTGCCACTTACAGAACCTTAGAATTAAAATTACACTCAGGCGAACCCAGTTCTACAGATGAATAACCTGCTGGCTTAAACGGATCATAAGCTTTTAGCATCGGCAAAAATCCTAACAATCGACCAAATATCGGAACCGTTTTAATGCTTGATTAACTTTGCCTTCTGCATCAAAACATTGATCAGACTTCACACATATTGTCAACACTTCATATTGAACAGGATGTATATTTATGAAACATTTATTATTATTTCCTACCTTTATATAGCACTTTTCTCAAACCCAAAGTTCTTTACATTTGGGAATTGGATTCAACACAGTGAGAAGGTCCTGAGTTCGAGCCCCGGGTCAGGCGCAGGGCCCTTCTGTGTTTCTTCCGGGTGCTCCAGTTTCCTCCCACAGTCCAAAAGCACACACTTTAGGTTAATTGGCGACTCTAAATTGGCCCTGTAAGGTGTGAATGGGAGTGTGATTGTGTGAGTGAGTGTGTGTGCCCTATGGTGTGTTGCTGGGCACCCGTAGTTCCCGGGATAAGCTCCGGTTCCCCCAACCCCCCGACCCCGAGCAAAGGGGAGTTTTTGGCAGCACCCGGAGAGCAGTGCTTGGGGATGGTACCTTGCTTATGAGTACCTCAGTGGTACCTTTACTGGTCCAGGACTTAAGCCGGTGATCTTACGATCACAGGGCTAACGTGAACCGTTACACTACCAACTGCCCGTTGAGCTCAAGAATACGTCAAATGATACTTTTGTTGTGATTTGATTTATTGCGTCATATTAATCATTGGCTCCTAAAAATAGAATTTGAAAACGTATCGTAGTGGATTTTGTGATATAGGCAAACCTTGATTTGTTGTAGACTGAATTGATATAACATGTTGAAATTTGTGACTTACAGCGCTCCTGAAGAGACACAGAGAAGAGAAACGTTGGCTGTTTAAAGGGAAAAAAATCCCTATAACGCAATAAACTTTTCAAGTAGTTCAGTACACTTCTGGAAACCACAATAATGGAGCAACAAATGAGGGAACACACTCGTCCCAAATGCTTTGAAACTGATGATCTGGGTTGAATTATTATTATTATTGTTATTGTCCTCTGGACAGCTTCAAAAGCAGACTCAGAAGAGTAATGGAGGAGGGTCTGCTGGGGTTTCTGTGTTCAGGAGAGCTGCACAGTTTTATGGAATATGGAAAAGGTGCAATATGAATTTTCAACCATCAAATTTTTTCCAGCACGTCCCCTGCGCTTACAGGCGTCATCGCCGTGTCACCGGGTTTCATTTCAGAGTTAGGTCGAGTGACTTCTTTTGTCACAAAAGTCTGCACACTGTCTCCTGATCGCTTCTGTCAGCAGCCAGATATCGCCACTTGGATGGTTTCGTCACTATTCCTTCTCCCTCCATCCCTCCCTCCTCTTTGCATCTCTCCTTCCACCTGTCAAGCCACAGCGCCCCTCAGCCCTTACCGATGACAGCACACAAACACGAGTGTGTGTCTGTCTTTTTATGTTTGTTTTAGGTAAAGGTTGTCTTTCCTTGTGTTGATAGAGGATAAAACACAACTGACAACTAGTGGCAGAGTAATGAATTGCTTTTTATTTCTTCTTAGGAAATGTACCATTTACAACTTTTACTATTAATCAGAGCCTCCAGGATTTCGCGATCGCAACTGTTAACACAATTTTAAACAATCCCTGCAAATTCATTACTACCGTGTAATTTTGACCAACCACTGTCGTTTCCCTCGCAACGTTGAGCCGTACGTTAGTGAACTCACTCCCTTGTTACGTTTAGAAGACGCAGGAAACGTGTTTGAAAGAAACGCCTCACATTTGCCTTCAAGAATAAGGTAGTATTTTAACTCATTGTTCAAGAATCATTATAAAGGCAGACAAACTCACAAATATTTCTGCAACTTTGACTTGCTCCCGCAACTTTATTGCAACAAAACGCCTGCATCTTTCATAGCAACTTTTTAGTAAAGCTGCCGGAAAATCAGGCATTTTAGGCTGCAACAATCTCCAAAAAGGCCCTGAGGGACTGATTAATTTCATGCGTCTCAATACAACGTCCACTTAATAAAACTCTTCACACATTCACCAAATCCAGGAACTATATGAGCTAAAATGAGAATACTTTCATACTTGTTTCATACAAAATGCATTCAAGTACAACTTCTTTCAAAATTCATAAATACCTTACTCAGTTAATGTTCATCACCAGCAAAATTCTCTACAAATTCAACATTTTTTGCAAGACATTCAAATTAGATTATTCTTTATTTAAATTCTTTATTTTAGTTAAAAGCTTCTTTTTGAGCATCAAAAAGAAAAGATCAAAAAGATTGTGGTGAGCATCAAATATTGTTATCCAATTTTTAGTCCACACACTTTTCCCACCGCTACTCCTCCTACAGTTTTTGCTGTAGAAACGGTGTTCCAACTCTAAAACGTGCAGCCTATAGCGGGGTGGTGTGCTTGTACACACGTTTTTGATACCCACACTCGTTGGTGAGTTTTGTCCATTTTTTCAGCTCTTCTCATCCGTAGACTTTTTCATCCTTTTTTTCTGTTGTTTATTTTTTCCATGGGAACCCATTCATTTTCCCTCATAGCGAATACATGGGATTCGGGATTCGAAAGCTTTCCTTCACCTGTTTTCACACGACGGTCAACACGGTTCTTATGCCGCCTCAGACCACCTCACTGAACACGATCTGTTTCCACCCGCACTCGTTTTGTCTTACTTTTATCATCGTTCTTTCCCCATTCACTTCAATGCATTTTAATCAAAGTCTTTCTTCCTGGCCAGCTTTCATGTCACAGATACAAAACTTGAGCAGTCACATTAGCATTTTCTTGTGGAAATGAATCTCAGTATTATTTTTTGTACAAAAATGCTGATGTTTACTGTATGTGACCCGATCTGCCATAATAAGTCGGAAGTCGGCGTTCTATTTATTTAGATACGGGCCGATTATGTTGAAAAACATCACAAAAATATCGATATTTTTGATGTTTGTCAACATAATCAGCCCATTTCTAAATAAATAGAACGCCGACTTCCGACTCTTTACGGCAGATCGGGTCACATATATTAGAGCTGGGCGATTCATGACTCACCTGGGTGGATCACCCGGATACATTAAATAACTCACGAGTCATGAATCTGAGGTCTCCATTAACCCGAATCCATCGAGTCCTAACTACACATGACACATGACACATACCTCTTATAATCATTTCAAACTCAATACAGATCAATACAGTCATAGTAGCAAGTATAGCTGCTGAAAATGTCATTTTGGTTTGTACCACCACACTCAAAACAGGGATCCTAACAACTTCCTACACACAGTTGAATCCTCTTTGTAGACTACGGGACTCGTGTCAGTCGAATCAGTAGTGAATCATAAGCGAATCCCTTGGTTAACTTCCTCTAGTGACACTTCGCCTTCTCTTGATACTTTATCATTTATTTGGAAGTTCCTTCATTCTCATTTATGACAAGCCACGTATACCTTCTTCTGTGAAAAACAGACGATTCAGCTGGCGATTTGGCAAAACTGACTCAAGTGACTCGCACACCTCGATCAGTTTAGCGAGTCACTCAGAGGGAGCCGAATCCTAAAAAGAAACCAAATATTACGGCTCTACTATATATTATATACAGTATTTGCACATTTTCCTCTGATGTACGGCAAGTGAAAACGTGATGTCGAAACGTCAACTGGAAAAGGAATCAGTTTGTAACTAAACCTGCACCAATCATTATTAATACTGCAGATATCTCAGCTGCAAGACATTTTATACTTAAAGTCCTTCAGATGTTACCGCCCAAAATATCCGGAGTAATCCAGCAGACTGAGAGTGTGTGTGAACTGAAGTTGCAGGTGCATCTCTCGTGTGTCAAGAAGAGGAGGCTTAAGCATGTGAAAACTGTGTTAAAACGAATGTAAACTTCAAGATTCTTTGGCAAATACACAGTTATACATGTACAATATGAAGTGAAATGAACCCTGAATCAACAATGAGACTATGCAGATATGTATATATGCAGACTATGAGATTATGAAAAAATATATGCCAAATAATCATAATTTGGCATAATATCTCAGGATTTATGAGATCTGATCAATGTATTCATTTTAAATTGAGGATATGGCCTTAGAAATGAAAACAAAACATTTCTGCTCTTTTAGTTTTCTTTAATTCATTTTAATACAACAGCTATCTTATTAAAAAGCAAATCAGCATGTCAGGTAGGTTTGTCCTCAATCTGCAGCTACTATTTGTCCCCAAAAGTTGTCTAGGTCAGAAACACACACACTTATAAACACATACACACACTCTGAGTGATTTAAGCAGTTAAGATGAGCCAGATAAAGGAATGCAAACACACTTTGATGCTTGACAGTGATTTAAAAGCCTCCAAGTTCGTCATTTGGCTACCCATCCACGCGTGACCGGTGAGATATTGTATCAGTCGCTCTGTAGGAATGTCTTTTCAAAACACGTACCCCTTAAAAACGCTGTCACCTCTTGAAGAGCGCAATCACTTGCCACAGACCCTAAACATCCCGGGTTATTGTTTGGTGACTGGTGTTGGTCACAGTTTTTCTCCACTATTCACTCACTCAACCGCAAAAAAGCGTTTCCTCGCAGGTTTAATCAGGTTTCACCCCGATTGCACTCGCTCCAAACCATTAAGCAATAATGAATTCAAACACATTTCAGCACACAAGAGAGCGAGACATGACCGGCGTGCCGCTGTTCCACTAAAGTGAGAATCTTTTGTACTTCCCTCATTAGTTACTTGGGAAATGGCTCGATACGCATCTGCAGATCATCACACAGGATGTGAGTAACCCACATTCACCCACCATCAGGGCTGAGCTGATAGATGATGAGGCCTCGCTTGGCCAGCGTGTGTTTTATTTTTTTTAAAACAGACTTCGTCCCGCTTCACACGGCTGAGGCTGAGGGCAGTTTTACAGACACATAAATACTACCATCATATCTCCGTTTCACCGTGCTGGTTCTTAGCACCTCAAGTGAGGCACTATCTCCTCGTCATCTTCAGCTGTTTGCGAAGGTTGGCTTACATTACCAACACACTCTTTGATGATATTAAAGATATCGCCTTTAAACAGATCGGCCCGCTGATCCATTATGATCCTCTTTCCTGTTCATTAATCCCAGGTTAGGCGGCAGAAAAACAGAAGTGGAGTCGGGGGAAGAGGGAGGGGGGTTGCCGGGTGGAAAATAGGAATGCTGTCAGAGTTGTGACAGCAAGCACTGGGAGATAAAACAAAGCGTGCATGAGTTTCTTGCAGGTTAATTAAACTCAACTATGGGTTAAAATGAGCTTTTGTAATCAGATTCTGTGTGGAGTTTGTGTGCTCTCCCACAGTTAAAAAGCATGCACTATAGGTTAATTGGTGACTCTAAAGTGGCCAGTAAGGTATGAATGTGAGTGTGTGTGCCCTGTGGCAGTTCCCGGGATAGGCTCTGGTCCCCTGCGTCCCCAGTTGGGATTAAGTAGTTTGGATAATGAATGAATGAATGAAAGTTCCTCATAGTAAAGAAGCATTAGTCACTAATCAATTTTGGGCGAATATGAACGTTGCTACGTAGGTAAAATTAAGTGGTGAAAATGCAGGCGGTACTTTCAAAGTTCGGATGCTGTAGGTGTAGCGTTGAAGCACCGTCCACTACTACAGAGCCCCTACCCATCGACTGTAAAACACATGCACTTTTAATAAAGATCACTCTAAAGTCGCGCAAGTAAAACTTCGTAAAGATTTCCCTTGGTGCACCTTTGCAATGTACGCTTCACTGGAAGGGATGAAGACAGGGACAGGATAGTGAGCACAGTCTGGGCTAATACGGAATACAACACGGGATAATGGTGGGGAAATATTTAAACAGGAGGACAGCGGGGGAAAGACTAAAGTGACAGAGGAACGCTGAAACATCCAGAGCGTTGATGGATTAGAGCAGATAGTTTACTAACTTACATTTTACCATGCGTTACACCGCCGCTATAATTCACATCTGAGCTAGCTCATACGGATTAGCTGCGTGTTCTCATGCGTCCACTAATCATTTGGAAGCTATGCATTTGACCCATCCCTGAAGGAGCTGTGGGCAGTCGATGTGCAGTGCCCAGGAAGCAGGGTCTGAGGATGGTAAACAGAGTTTTATCCACCTTAAATGCATTTTTGAAAACACCCTCCAAAGTTAATATTTTTCAAAAGCTGGATTCTGTGGATACATGTAAACAAAAGGCACAAACCTATTAAAAATATATTTATAAAGTATGATTATGTTTATAAAAACATGACTCGGCAAAACCAGTTGCTTGTCGCAAATTTTCAAAATTGAGTTATTATGTTGTCATGAAAGGGCATAAATCAAGCTTCAAAACGATACCTATATGAAATGAATGGGACGACATATGACTGAGATATCAACATTCAAAGGAGTCGGGTTTCTCCTGTCACGCCAAGTGAGAAACGGAGAAATCTGCCTTTGAAGTTGACTATCGCCGTAGCACTCACAGACGCTTGGTGCGGTCGCGGCTACGTTTGCATTTACGGTAGCCTACGCTGCATTCACAGCCACACGGATAGCCTACCTGCGTTAGGTTAACTGAACTCGGGAGACGAAGATGGATTCCGGAGAAATATCTTCACGCTAGTCAACCAGTGGATTTACCGTAAATATTGAAGTAGAGCGGTCAAAACAGAAACTTTTAACATTCTGCTGGAATTGAATTCCTCACCTCAAGAAAGTCACATTTTTAGGATGGAAAGGGTAAGTTTTTCAGCCAAATTTATTCACAACAGTACAGTATAGACCTTCCACTGTTTCAAAACACCAAAAACAAAAAATCCAAAATTTTACCCCACACAACGTAAACAGACGTTTTTCTCGGAAACCTCTGTTGCGACAAGCGACTGGTTTTGCGGTGGAGGGTCACATATGTGTAAACAGGCTCTTATACATGAGCTCTTCCAGTCATCAGGTGAACGCTCTACCGCTACGCCACCAACTTCTGCACAACCTTGCCCACTCTTTAAAATGTCTTCTATTTATTCAATTTGTTCAATATCCATATTCTTCTCATTTTATCTCATTTATATTAGTATCGTCACATAAATATGAGAAATATCAACCACCAAAATGAATTACATTTTTGTGACAACGTACTTGGCAATCACCTGATTCTGAATATAAACCATTCAAGAGATAAATATGACTTAAGCTCTCAGATTTTCCCTGCTCTCTCTCTCTCTCTCTCTCTCTCTCTCTCTATCTCTGTACTCGTCTTTTAGCTTCTGTTCATTAAAAGCCGTCAGTCATCTCCTTCGCGCTGGGGTTTTGATTGTGGTTCAGAGCTGTCAGATATAAAACACCTCGACCGAGCTCTAAAGGTTTCACCTCGCAGTGGTGCAGCTGTAGTGACAGAGCTCCAATAGCATTAAGCTATTCCGTCCCCCCTTTACACCCCCCCACACACCCCACCAACGTGAAACGCGTTTTCCAGCACTTCGACTGCGGCCTAATGTTGTGGCAGAGCCTGTCAGAGGTGTATTTTGTCTTCTCCTTTTACAGTCATCTCCTGATATTCAATCAGCTCTTATACGGAAAGCCCTCTTCCACTGCCATTACAGCTTTGTTCGGCCAAAGTCAACACTGATCCGATTTTCAGGCTCTGTGTCTAGTATATTAGATGGTGAAATAATAATAATAATAATAATAATAAATTTAAGGTTGCTTCATAATAGATACATTAAATCATTTACACACAAACAAAAATACAATCACAGGGAAAAATGATCATTAAACAGAAAGATTCACATTAAAGTTCATATTTAAGGTCACAGAATTAAGAGCAGTTACTGAGAGAGACTGTCTGGGTTGAGCACTAATAAGTAAATTCTTAATGTTCTGAGTTCTGAATGTTTCTGAATGAATTTTTCTGAGAAAACAACAATTTGCCTAGTTTTCTAAAAAGTGCAATGAAAAAGTTGCAGTGTTTTTAGCCGTTTTTTGTTGTAATATTGTTGCAGGAGCAACTTAAATTTGTGGAACAAAATGTGATTTTGTCCCCCTATATAATGATTCTTTAACAATGAATTACAATGAAGGGAACAAAACCACTATTATTTTATTAACCATTAATCATTTAGTTATTTTTGAAAGTAAATGTGAGGTGTTTTCATCACACGTTTCCTGCGTCTTCTAAACGTAACAAGGAAGTGAGTTCGCTGACGTACGGCTCAATATTTTGTGGGATATGAGAATGATTGGTCAAAAATAGCCATAATTAATTGAAATCGCACAGTACTGAATTTGTTGGGACTGTCTGAATTTGTGTGAATATTTGCGATCTCAACATTGTGAAATCCTGGAGGGTTTGATAAACAATGGAAACAGACCGTAGCTGGAAAGTAGAAAAATAGTTTAACGTCTACTTCTTGCTCACTGCATTCGGGAACCGTTCTGGTCGTTCGGCGTATGCTGTGAGCAGGTTTAAATAAAGCTCTGTAATTACTAAATGCAGCCATGGGATGAACTGCAAGCTTGCATGCAGCAGGCCCGGGACTAATGAGGCGGCAGCAGGTATGTGCAGCGGGAGCTAACGCGATTTAGGCCTCGCGCTCAGCAGATCCTATGGCGCATAAGTGGCTATGATGGATGAGCTAGCCGCTCTCTCCGGTCTGTTACACTACACACACTCTTACACACACATTACACACACACACACCACCCCGAATCGAGTCCGCCTGAGCGGTGCCGACCCCGGTGTGACATCACCCGGCACTGCAGATTGTTTCTGTTGCCTGTAAGTGCTACCCTTGTCTCCGGCATGAATAATGCAGCGCGCTGAGCTGTTGGGGCCGGCCGGTTTCGGCTAGCGTGAGTGCTGCAATTAAGGCAGAACGGCCTCCTAATCGTCCCAAAAAGCAGCCTCCGATTCTCAGCCCTGAGGCCAGGCACTCTAGAGCCCGTCCTCTCAAGGGCACATGTGAGAGAAAGAAAAAGAGGGAGGGAGGGAGTGCGGTTTAAACAGGGTGACCAAGGGCCATCTGGCAGGGGAGATCTGCTGTGGTAACTTGACCAAACATTGGCGAAGAGGAGATGGTTCGCAAGCACTGTTGTCCATTAGTAACAGGGATGTTTTCAGAAAGCACTACAGCTTTATCCCACTCCTGGATCTTTGACAGCGATGCTGAAACACAAGCGCGGCGTAAAGCGGGCAGACGTCAAGCGTGTGGTTTGAGGGTTCGTTAAAGCCTAATAAGAGCTCCGTAGCTATGTGTGAAAGAAAATGTATGCAAAGTCTGGTTGGCAGACGTCGTTGGTGAGTCGCTAGATAAAAATACAGAACATTTCCAGTAGCTTATCAGTAACAAAGCTACTTTTAAAACATTGTATCTTGTCTGCAATTAGTGAAACAGTGTAACACAGCACTATAAAGATAGTCCCCGGGTTACGATGGTTTAACTTGTGATTTTTTCTATCTTATGGTGATGATAGCGATACGACAAAATAGTAAGACATGTTCGTTCTGCAGGCAAACATAGCTAGTTTTTGACGTTTCTCGACTTTTCAAGTTACGCTCGGGTCATTGGAGCGCATCTCCATTGTAAGTCAATACATGTATTGTTACAAAATATACTATAATTCTATTTGAAATACTTTACAAAGTATTTCCAATTACTATTGAATTGGCTGAAGTGGCATCTCGTTGCAACACAGCACGATCTTGGTAGTTGCCAGGTGGAGTCGGAGGATGGAGTAAACCATGGTCAGCAAGGAAGCAAGATGGAAGCAAGAATCCCAGGACATTCTGCTGTGAGGCGGCAGCGCTAACCACTGTGTCACGGTGCCGCCTGGATTTGACATTACATTGTTAAAAAATTTACATGGAACAGATAGATTTTACACATTTAAGCTTAACTTATACTTAAGCTGAAAATCGAAACACTCTCTACCTCCAAAATCTCATTGAAACTTTATAGTGACTTGACATTACATTGTTTATAATATACATTTTCATATTACTTTACATCATTTTTCACATTGTGTGCATTCTAGAGCACAAATATGAAATATTACTGGATGAAACAGCTTGGATGTCATTATCTACTTTTTCTCTTTAGCTTGTAATGTAGCTAACTACTACATTAAAGGTCCCAAATTAGGAAAAAAATCACTTTTTCTATTCTTTGGACATCCATTTGGGTCTGTACTGAATCTACACACAAGTTTGATTTTGAAAAAATGGTCAGTTGTCTTAGTATTAATCAACGAATGTCAGAAGTCGTGTACTTAAACGAGCCGTTTAGATTTCTCCTCTACTTCTAATATCTGAGAAGCTCCGCCCACCAGGTAGAACCCCTAGCGCTTCCTGATCCGCCATGTTTTCTCTCCAGCGCTAGTGTAGGAATCACAGTGAAGAAGTCTAACGGCAGAGTGTTGTGTTGAACATGTACGGCTGTATGGATGGTCTGATAGCAGCAGCCATGTTGATTATTTTCACATGAGGTAAACTCTCGCCGTGCCGTCTACACTACACCCAGTTCTGGAGTGAAGGGCGTGGCCAGCAGCGGCTCATTTGCATTTAGGAATACTAATGAGGAATAGCCTGTTCCGAAAGGGACTGAAATAGAGGAGTAAAAAGCAGGTGAAAATGCCTAATCTGAGAGGTGTTTACAGCAAGTGGAGCTCATAGGCCTGTTTTAATTTGTTCAAAAAATGCATAATATGGGAGCTTTAAAACAGTATCTTGGCTGTAGCTTAACTACTTTCAATCATAAACAACCCGTTTAAAAGTAACTTCCTGTCAACATGCTGGCAATTTCACACTGTAAACATAACACAGCAAGCAAATGCAGCAATCTATCATCTCTGATGCTGATCTTTCATGGGAACTCCTACTTGGAGGCCTAAAGAAATATTTTTCGCAGAAAGGAATGTTTTGTGTAGCTTGTTTGTTTATATCAGCTGTGTTGCAGATTTAAATGGAAATTACCCAGGTGTAATGATTTGCATCGCCACAGTTTGGTGTTTTATTTTTCAGCGCGTGCACTGCGAGTCAGAAACAGTCAAGTCGTGTCAAACAAGGTGTTGCATACCTCCATGGAATTCTACTGAACAAACTGGAGCAGGTGTGTCTCTTCTGAAGATGTCAGCTGTGGCATTTTGCAGTTGCGCACCACTTACTTTTTGGAGTGTGTGCACAAAGAGTATCAATCATTATGCTGTATTTTTTCTCAGTTGCTTTGGTACATGTCTTAAATAACAATTAAGGATTGCAAAACAATCTTTCACACCAGTCGTCCACTTGTGCATAACAGAATGTTATACTTCAGCTCTTCCTGCAAAGTTCAATATCTTTAGATATATAGATATACTATGTGCTGTGCTGTGGTGTTTACAATGGCAAATATTTCTTTCCCCTTCCTTCCACAATACAACAACTCATCTCCCATTTCAGTTGCTAATGTCCTTCATACCCAGCTTGTCCCCGTTCCAAATGATATTATCCTCCATCACTGATACCCAGCAGAATACCTCCATTCCAAATAGTGTTGCCTTCCAAACCCAGCACCCAAACCTCTTTCCAAATGGGGTCACCCTTCATTCCCAGAGACATTCCAGTTTCAAATGGTGAGACCGTTCACAAGCAGCGTTCCCCCAATTTAAATGGTATTATCCCCCATATGCAGCACAACTCCATTTCAAATGGTATTACCCTCTATATCCAGCACCACTGTATTCCAGTCGGTATAGTCATCGATTGAACCACTATACCATTCCATGTAGTACTACACAATAGGGGCGGCACGGTGGCGCAGTGGTTAGTGCTGTTGCCTCACAGCGAGAAGGTCCTGGGTTTGAACCCCGGGGACGGCCGTAGGGCCTTGTGGACTCTGTGTGGAGTTTGCATGCTCTCCCCGTGTTTGCATGGGTTTCCTCCGGCCGCTCCGGTTTCCTCCCACAGTCCAAAGGCATGCACTACAGGTTAATTGGCGACTCTAAATTGGCCCCGTAAGGTGTGAATGTGTGTGACTGTGTGTGAGTGTGTGCCCTGTGGTGTGTTGGCACCTGCCCAGGGTTGGTCCCCGCCTCGCGCCCGAAAGTTCCCGGGATAGGCTCTGGTCCCCCCGTGACCCTAGTTGGGATTAAGCGGTTCGGATAATGAATGAATGAATGATTTCCTTCAATACATAGCCACCATCCCAAATAATTTCACTCTCCATACGCAGCATCTTCATTTCAAATGGCGTTAATATCCACCCCCTCCCCATTCCAAAAGGTGTTACCCCCCAAAATGGAGACACCCTCCATAGTTCATGCCCACTGTTCCTACTCAGAAGGGTCAAACACAGAATTGACATGCTGTGATTCACTGTGTGCTGCGGCATAATCCTAAATCCTAACCCTAACCCTCTCTACCGTTAAAAACAGCTCGTGTCTTGAGTTGATATTGCAACATTCAATCCGTCTTTAAGTGGTGTCGTAGTATTTGTTAGACGGCTGCTTTACTGTATTTCAGAGGTGACAGTTTCTCATCAATATTTCTTATTGAGTGACAGGCCACTCTCTGCCACCATCTGGTGAAAGTCTCACTAAACTTGACCTTTGCTGCCCAGAGGCTTGACCTTTGATACTCAAGTGTAACCCTTGCAGTGTGGTGAAATTCAATGGAGTAAAAGTTTCAACTGTACAGAGGTCAGGAACAATCAATTTTGTGGAGTAATACTTCTCAAATTCAAGTTAATATGTTGGTTATGATGGGCATTCACCCTTTAATAGAAATAAACCAACGATAGCTAGAGAAATTGAACTTATTAGGAACATCAGGACTAAGAATGGATTTAGCGCTCACAGCTCTCATTTTACCAGTATATAATTCACGAGTTCTCATGAGATTTTTAGAAGTTAGGAGCGACATTTCTTTCTTTCATTTATTAAAAGTGATATCAAGCTAAAGATTATGCCCAGAATGTATTTGTTCTTTTAACTTTTTCACCTGAAGACATGGAGATTTTTGCTGTTCTGTTCCTGTTGTTTTTCTCACTGCATGAGATGTTCTCTGAGACACTTCAGCAAAGCCGAGAGGCTTTTAATTAGACAGAAACACATAACCACACACACACAAAGCGAGACAGAGAGAGAAAGAAAGAGAAGGGAATTTTCATTAAAAGTTGTAATAACGTTACTGGGGAAACTTTTACCGCTTTTTGTCTTGTTTTCCAATTATTGTGGTATATGTAAATATATGCAGGGAAAATTACAAGGAGGTTTGTGTATCTTCCCTCTGGCCACCACCTTATATGTCCAACTAAATTAATTTCATTGAAATGATATATAAAGGCTGAAGAAGTGCAAACACAAAAGAACGTTGTTTTACGCTCGAGATATACCTTGATGACCTACGTTAAGTACTTTACCCACCAAGTCACGTCTCGCCTAATGAATATATAATACCCAAAAATATTGCATTAGTTCTCAAAATGAAAAACATGGAAACTTTTCATGATTTTATTACACAAATTTTAATGAATTAAATATGTTTGCTCCTCAACTGGCAAGTCAATCTCTCTCTGAAATCATCAGACTTTATTAAATTCTGGATTGATTGGCCGAGTTTAAATAATCCCTTTAAAGCGGATACAGGTTTAAACATGCAAGGTGGGAAATTAAGGAGAAGCCAGGATGAAAATAAAAGAATGGCGGATCAAATGCTGTGTGCATGGCAACAGCGACAATCACCGTGATAATCTGCCAAGCGTCACATGGAAGAAATAAACTACAATAACTCAGTTGCTAATGGTCAGTGCAAACAATGCCAAATCACATTAAATTTCATTGAGATTGCTGCAATAAACCTTGTCAGACATAAAAAGGAGCCTCAGTCGCCCCAGTAGAACCATTCGGCGGTGGCAGCAAACATGATCCATGTCTCAATACCGTCCTGAAGAGCATGCTGGGAGTCCGGCACTTTAGCGCCAACTAATTAGACCACCATAATATTAAGAGCTGCTGGAAGCAGTGCATCATGGGAAACGTTTACACTATTAGTTCTGTTGGTTCGTCGGAAATTTAATGGCTCATAGGAGTCACATGACGTAGCGTTTGATGGCTGCTATCGCTGTCATTCGACTCCTCTGTTGATTCTTTATAATTTAACTGGGAGCCAGGAAAAAAAAAATCAAATCACGTGTAATTGTTACATCACAATAGGGAAATAAAGCAGTGTGCTACAAGGGGCTGCTCCAATTACTGTTCTCATTAAAGCAATTGAAATGACATGATGATATTATAAAATTCTAATGTGTGCGAGCGATACAGCCAAAGCTAAACAGAGTACCACAGTTAATCTTAAGAGAGAGAGAGAGATTCCTGTGACGAAACATTTGAAAGAGCTGTTAAATTGATATTGTTGTTGATGATAGTGAGTTTCACTGTGATTTAAAGATTTTTTCGTAAAAGGTCTACTGCAAATGCTTCATAAAGACACTGCAAGCATTTTCCCAGGTTACCTCATTACAAGCGTTGGAATAAAAGATTTGGTGTGTGGGTTTGTTGCATTGTAGAAAATATAATACTTATTTCATTCACTTCAACTTAAAACAAAAATCTGTGCAATTTCAACCCAATTTTATCAGTTATAACTTAGCTTATGACTGTGTTTAAATGTGAACTGTAACTAAGACTGTGTTTAACTGTAAGTTGTAATTAATTACGCTTGTGTTTAAATGTAAATTGTAACTACAGCTGAGTTTAAATGTAAGTTGTAACTAAGACTGAGTTTAAATGTAAGTTGTAAGACTGTTTAAATGTAAGTTGTAACTAAGACTGAGTTTAAATGTAAGTTGTAACTAAGACTGAGTTTAAATGTAAGTTGTAACTAAGACTGTTTAAATGTAAATTGTAACTACAGCTGAGTTTAAATGTAAGTTGTAACTAAGACTGAGTTTAAATGTAAGTTGTAACTAAGATTGAGTTTAAATGTAAGTTGTAACTAAGACTGTTTAAATGTAAATTGTAACTACAGCTGAGATTAAATGTAAGTTGTAACTAAGACTGTTTAAATGTAAGTTGTAACTAAGACTGAGTTTAAATGTAAGTTGTAACTAAGACTGTTTAAATGTAAATTGTAACTACAGCTGAGTTTAAATGTAAGTTGTAACTAAGACTGTGTTTAAATGTAAGTTGTAACTTAGACTGTGTTTAAATGTAAGTTGTAATTAATTACAGTTAGGTTTAAATGTAAATTGTAACTAGAGCTGTGTTTAAATGTAAGTTGTAACTAAGACTGAGTTTAAATGTAAGTTGTAACTAAAACTGAGTTTAAATGTAAGTTGTAACTAAGACTGAGTTTAAATGTAAGTTGTAATTAAGACTGAGTTTAAATGTAAGTTGTAACTATTTTGTGTCTAGTTTTAACATTGTATTGCTCTTTATAAGAACTTCTGTTTGGTGCTTCACTTACGACTTTATATCCTACATGATTGTAAGATGCTGTATATTATAGTTAAAACACAATTTCAACAGAAAGTTCCTGTGTGGTGTATTAACACATTCACTCTTAAACATGGCCATGCAAACTCAAAAAAATGAATTGAAATCAAGGTTTTATGTTGAATTGAATGAAAAAAGTATGTTATTATAGTTTACTGATAAAATCTTTTTTGCATGTGTGCGAGTGTCTTTGCGTGAGCATGGTTTGCACGTGTGTGTGACCACGTTTAACGTGTCAATAGCTCTTCCTTTAGCTTATTGATCTGTCCGATCTCAGCCATGTGAATTTGGGAGTAAAGCGCTCGTGTTTCCTTCAACAACTGTGGCCAATCTGCCGCGTTCCCGAGTTTAGAAACCCTCGGACATAAGAGAGGCGGAGAGGCAGGTTGTGTTCGTGATCTCTGGTCCCTGAGGGTGCAGAATGGAAAAAAAAGAAGTGTACATCAATAAAATGGAGCGTCACACTTTGCAAAGTTACCTCAACTCATTCATAGAAGCTAAAAATATAGCAGTTAACTACACTATGGGCTTCAGGAAAAAAGTAACAAACTACATCCAAACTATTTTGTCCAGTAGCAATTAATGTTTTAAGTGAGTGATTATTTGTCATTGTGAACATAGCATAGCACACATTGCACCACAGCCAAATGTGACCTCTACTTTTGACCCGTCTTTGAAGAAGCAGCAGACAGCTTTGCCAACACAGGTCAACATTTTTAAAACAATGTAATGTCAAATCACAATGAGCTGTCAAAAGCATCTACATTTTGGAGATCAGGAAGTGCTCACATTTTTAGCTTGCATGTGTTAGTTCTGTCAGTTTCTGTCCATCCTACATTGGGGTCGTTGGTAGTGTAACGGTTAGGGAGTTGGACCCATGCTCAGAAGGTCACCGGTTCAAGTCGCTGACCTGTAAAAGTACCACTAAGGTACTTATGACTAAGGTACCGTCCCCAAGCACTGCTCCCCAGGTGATGCCAAAACAAGGATCCTTCACAGTTGGGTCTAATGCAGGTTGTGGTGCACGGTGTGGCGAGCTGTGCCGTGTTCACCACGACAAATAATCACTCGCTTAAATATATATTTAGCATTTCTCACAACGTTCAATAACTTCCACCAAAAAGCATCCAGAAGCAGTAAACAATAAAATGTTAATTTACGACCAGATTCTACAGCAATGATCAATTGTTGCAATTAAAATGTAATTTTGCAATTGCAAGTTACAAAGAATGCTCCAGAATGTTTTTACATGGACACAGCCACAAAGCGTCATCAATGAAGCTTTGTTCTGGATATACGTATACATACTGTATATATATATATTTTACAACTTTGGTTAAAGGTGAAATATAATAGTTGCAAATTTAAAGAATTGAAATTTTTACATTTAAACTGTTCTCTTTCTCTGTGTTTGAATACTAATATGATTTAATATAATATAATATAATCATAATCATGAACATGATCATAATCAGTATGATCACTGGTAGAATCCTCAGTCCTCAATGTAACATTGCTTAATACACAGCAATATACTTGTCATCTTTCTAGAGATGTGTGTGTGTGTGTGATAAGACAGCAACACAGAACAATTGCATTAAAATAAGAAGTTGGCATAAGATCATGATGAAGAGCTTTCGCCCAAGAAAGACATGATTGATCATATGGATGATTGCACAAAAATGGGGCATCCAGCGTGTCTCTTAAAGACGTCTCCGGGGAAACATCATCCCCACCTCTGGCCACCGACTCCTCCAGCGTAACGCTATCCACATTGGAGACGCGCAACCATTGATTTAGCACTTAGCTCTCGCGTCCCTCATGAACGCTTATCATTTCTGGCCTCGAGCCAGAGTGAAGGCGTCAAAGTTGCCGATCAATTTTCTGAACTTTGAAGATGCGGAGAGTGGCAGAAGGAGGAACGGGAGGGAGGGAGGGAGGGTCACATTTGTTTGCTTAAGTGACAGGGCTGAAGGGGTGGGGTGTAAAAGGGAGGGTTGGAGGACGGTTTGGGGTTCCAGGCAAAAGACCAAAGCAACAGATGGCATTTCCCCCCTCTCACTCCCATCACATTCATGACATTGACTTGATAATAATCTTTCCACACTTTTCAAGAATGCACTTCAAAGTCAATGGTAAATCAATGGCGAATTTATCTGCAAGAGATGTGCTGAATCTGGAATTTGTGCCGAGGCATTAATTAAAACAGGCAAAATAATAATAAGATAATAATACTCTGGACAGAGAACAGTTCATAAGGGATAAAGATTGCTAAAATAATGGCATTTAGATGCACTATTCCTGGAGAAGGGCGGCACAGTGGCGCAGTGGTTAGCACTGCCTCCTCGCAGTGAGAAGGTCCTGGGTTTGAACCCGGGGTCGGCCTTAGGGCCTTTCTGTGTGGAGTTTGCATGCTCTCCCGGTGTCTGCTTGGGTTTTCTCCAGGGATTCAGTTTCCTCCCACAGTCCAAAAGCATGCAATATAGGTTAATTGGCGACTCTAAATTGGCAACGTAAGGTGTAAATGAGAGTATAATTGTGTGAGTGTGTGCCCTGCGGTGTGTTGGTGCATAACAGTTGTTTCTTGATCTCTGCGCATAAGGATGAATCAAACAAGCAAATTCTTTCACGTTTACAGAGTAAGCGCTCATGTGAATAGACGCGCTGTTGGTTTCATAGGAAATATTCCGAATGCATTTACCAGGAATTCCATTTGCCTAGAACAGACCAATACAATGCAGTGAGTTGAACTGGGGATTAAGTCCATTTCTGCACGTTATGAGATCTTATGATGAGATATCAGTAGAGTGCACAATACCAGATAAGTCCTGCTACTGTTACTGCAGATATTTATAACACTACTCTCACTTCCATGTATTATTTAAAGCTGCGTCTCTTAATAGCTTTCCGGGAGAGAATAATGGCAATAAAGTTATAGAGGATGTATCAACATGACGTGTATAATGGTGTATGCGTCATGTACAGTGTCCCTTTTTATATCTGGTATTTGTGTGAGTTATTGCATATAGCATTAATGCTGGAGAAGCTACTTTTAAAAGGTAGCTACTTGGGATTGAAAGTAGTTAAGCTAAAGCCAAGCTCCTGTTTTAATATAGTAGATACAGCTACACGGCAAGCCACACAGAAAATGTAGCGAAAACTACACCCAAGCTGTTTTATCCAGCAATACTTAATATATGTGCTATATATGGCAAAAAGCAAAAATGTGAAACATGAGGTTATAAATAATGTGAAAATCTATATATTTTCAACAATGTAACATCAGATCACAACAGGATTTTGATGGGTTTTTAGTGGTGGACCGTGTTTTGATTTTCAGCTTGTGTAAGTTCTGTTTGTTTTTTAAATATGGTCACCGATGTTTGCTTCCATCTTGCCCACGGTGTCACATTAGTGCTGTGTCGTGTCACATTTGTGTTGTGTCACAGTTGGGTTGTGTTGTGTCACACTTGTTTTGTGTTGCATCACAATTGTGTTCTATTGTGTTGTGTTGCATCACACTTGTGTTCTATTGTGTTGTGTTGTGTTGTGTCACACTTGTGTTTTGTCACACTTGTGTTGTGTTGTGTTACACTTGTGTTTTGTCACACTTGTGTTGTGTTGTGTTACACTTGCATTCTATTGTATTGTGTAACACTTGCATTGTGTTGTGTCACGTGCATTATGTTGTCACACTTGCTAAGTCACACTTGCATTGTGTTGTGTCACGCTTGCATTGTGGTGTCACACTTGCGTTGGGTTATGTCACACTTGCATTCTATTGTGTTGTGTCACGTGGATTGTGTTGTCACACTTGTTAAGTCACACTTGCATTGTGTTGTGTCACACTTGCGTTGTGGTGTCACACTTGCGTTGTGGTGTCACACTTGCGTTGGGTTGTGCCACGCTTGCATTCTATTGTGTTGTTGTGTCACAATTGTACTGTGTCACATTTGCATTGTGTTGTTACATTTCTGTTTTGTCACATTTGCGTTGTCACTCTTACGCTGTATTGTGTCACACTTGCCTTGTGCTGTCACACGTGTGTTAAGTCACCCTTGTGTTGTGTTGTGTCACATTTGCATCGTATTGTGTTCGCAGTGTTTGTGAAGTTGCATGCGTTGTGTGTATTTGCCGTGCATCTATGTGCAGTGTGTTTGTAAAATGTGGTGCATGTGTTGTCACTTTTATGAAAGTATTTTCAGAATTTTTGTAGCGTCTTCATGTTTTATCAACTTGATTAATCTGTTATGTTGCTTTGCAGCACGTTTTTATTTTGAATTGCGTTGAGCTCTCTCGGCCACCGTAGTATGGCATTAAGTGTGTTCCATACATTCCAGCTGATCAATCCTCCTTCTTCTACCATCACGTTGGAAATAATTCCTTGTGTTCTTTAAATCACAGAGAGAAGCACTCAGAAAGCAGATTGCAAATCATGATAAGCTCGTAAGATGTTATTCAACGTCAATATGTGATTTACGCTTCATGGGAGTGAAGTCGTTAACAGCAACAGTCTGGCTTCTCAGACAAACCATACAACAACGAGCCAAAAACAACACACCAACACAACGTCACAAAACGTGTGCAGATTTTTACATTTTCTTTATTTTTTACCTCAGGCTCCTGAGCTTTTACTCGTGCTCTTCTCCTCCCTTCTTTTCTTCTCTCCATTCCGCCGTGCTCGTGGCTCCAGCGTCGCTCCCCAGCCTCGGCCCACAGCCATTACTCTCCATAAAGGATGATGAATTAAAGGCCGGTTCGGGGAGCGGCTGCAGCGCCGCCGTCTCTCCTTCGCTCATAAGAATGATAAAGTGCACTGCATTGCCCCGGAGCCCGAACACTGCACACGCCCTGGGGGGGTCAAAGCGATGGCGGGGTTTGCAGTGCTGCTGTTTTTCTGGAACGCAGGTTTGAAATCTCTTTCCAGTTGTGCTGGTCGGCTGTAAATCTCAAGGACATTACAATTTTACATAAATCAACATACGTGGATGTACTTCAAACCGAGTACCTAACTACAAACGGTAGCGCAACTAATTTAACTGCTTCTCTCAGTAGCAAAGCTACTATTAAAATGCTGTAGCTTAAAAAAAAAAGAAGCTTTTATATGTTATAGTCTGTGTATATATTTTGCTTATTCTATGTGACTTAAAGAGATGACAAAGTTTAATTTGACTTGATATAGGCGTGGCATACGTATCACACCGTTTGAACCCAGTTTCACCATTTCCATCGGATATTTCTTGAAATGATGTATGAACGCAAAACCTTTTGAATCCACAATCGTTGTTGTGGAGACATAGCCCTAGGTTATTGAACAGTAACAGGTACTTATGCAGTGCAGACATACCATAAATTAGGGCTTGTGCGCTAAATTTGTCTTGGTAAATAAAACGTGCTAATTTTTTTTCTTTTCTTAGAATATTTGGCTTTTTGGATGCGCCAAATCTGACTCGAAGCCTTCCAAAATCTCAAGACGGTCACCAGTGGAAAGTATACAACCACTTTCTTTTCAGTCCCTCCTATCTCAGCTGACAGGGTTCACTTCCCTTCCCTTGCCATTACCAAACCCTCCTTTTATCACCAGAACATACAAATCCTGCTCAGCGTGATTGACACGTTCACATCTCATAGTTAACTTCTGTCCTTAACTGTTTTCCTTGTCACAACCCCTTTATAATAAATGAAGGCATCTCCCACTCCCACTCATCTTGCATCCATCCATCAGCAGCAGCGCTCCTCTTCCACTAAATGCCGCTTTATGCTGTTATTTGTCACTCAGATGATTAATCTCTTAAAATGTAATCGTCAGGCAAGCCGATACAGCTCCGGTTAGCGCGCTGATGGGGGTTCGTGCCCTGGAGGAAACTTAAGTCTGGAAATGAATAGTGTGCCATAGTGAGTTTTTTTTCTTCCTAAGAGCTGTTATTTATAAAGTAACGCGACAAAGAAGAAATTAAAGAACCATTTGTATGATGTCAGATTGCCTGTTTATAGCGCCACGACATGGAAGAGTTTTACATCTCAAATGTGTTGCTGCAATACTTTGAGAAATGACATATAATCAGTGTTGGGAGTGAAAGTGAGTGATTATTTGTCATTGTGAACACACCACAGCACAGCACACAGTGCACCACAACCAAATGTGACCTCTGCATTTAACCCGTCCGTGAAGGAGCAGTGGGCAGCTAACAAGCGCCCGGGGAGCAGTGCTTGGGGACGGTACCTTGCTCATGAGTACCTCAGTGGCTCCTGTACCAGTCCGGGATTCAAACCGGCGATCGCTGGACAATTTTTATGAGAAACATAGCAACTTGGTTTGCAATGGTGGTAACTTTACCAGCCCTGGATTCTAACCTGCGACCGTCTGATCATGGGGCGAACACCCTACCGTTACGCCACCAACTGCCCCGTTACAAAAGTGGCACTAGTTACAACACACTTTTATACCCAAAAATTAGTGCGGTTTTGTTTTTATTTAAAAAAATTACCAACACCGCAAGACCATTGGCACAAGAGAAAAATATTGTGAGTAAAAGAGCTATTTCCTACAGTGTGTATGTCTACAGTCATTATGCTACTCCACATCGCCCTCCACTGCAGTAAACTACATTTCATCATTTTACAATACCAAGTCCTACTTACACACTTATTTTGGTGAAAGCACTTAAAAGTAATGCAGGAGTCGTGTAAGACATTACAATTCAGAGACAGTAATATTGTAATGTAACTAATTACTCTTGAGGGCCCGAAACACACGACTTGAAGGCTGCGGTTATCTTATAAAGTAGCTGCAGAGCGCACCCCACCAGGTATATATCTCAAAGAAATCATAATAACTACTAATCTACTACTGTTCCCCAACATTGTATATATTAAAAATGACATTTTTCAACACTTATCCGTTTTTGCAATCACAAGAATGTTCAAAGTGAGTGATTATTTTGTCATTGTGAACACACCACGGCAAGAAAATGTGACCACTGCATTTGGCCCAGCCGTGTAGGAGCTTTTTGGGTAGCAGTAGCTTGGGGTCGGTACCTTGCTCATGAGTACCTCAGTGGTACCTTTACCAGTCTGCGTCTTGAACCTGCGACCTCCCGGGGTTGACTGGCAGGGGGTCAACTCCTTAACCATTAGCCTATCAACTGTCAACCCTTTCGCGTCGACTGTTTGATCATGGTGTCAGTGACAGAATTTTTAACAATCTTTGAGATTTGAAAGGTATACTTTTAAGGTGTGGTGGCCAGTATAAAAATCACCATCTTGGAGATTTAAATCTGAATGCAACAATGAAAGAATTTTGAAAATCCATCAACATACGCTAAAGTTATGGATAAAGGTTTAGAGATTTCTATTTAAAATTACAGTGTGACGTGTGTGCAAAATGTAATACATACCATATATTTTATACTATATGTGTGTTTTGCACACTTATTAAAGATAGTAACTAAAAATACAAAAGCAGTCTATACTTTGTATTTCTCAAACTGTATACCATGCATATTACATATGTCATACAGTATATTCCTGTCACGAATTCCAAAGAGATAAACCCAATAACTGGAGTACTCACAGTTGAAGCAGAAACGAATTGGAGAGCGGGCCAGGTTGACTCAATGGCAGAGCGGCATGCCGCAAAGAAGTGAAACCTTTTATACCCTTTGAACCACGACCGGCCACGGCCCAATCCAACTACCGGCCGCGGAGCGGAGTGCGCGTGACAATTCCTGTGATTTTAATAGTAGTTTTATGATGTGGTTTCATGAAATATCTCTTCATACCAGCTGTCACTTATTCAAGAGTATCACTGGGCCACTGCTCTCTCCATACCATTACTGTCTCACTAAATCACAGCAATAACAATACACCTCATCCGTCTATGTCATAATCTGGAAACGTTTCATAACCGCTCACTTTCCCCCGCTTTCTTCATATTCAGCATCTCACCCTCTCTTTCTGAAGGGCCTCATTGCATTGCAACCTTTTATCAGGAGGTAAGTGCTGTCAAACGCTGAGGCAAGAACGGCTCGGAGACTCCCGACTCCAGATAAATGACCTTTTGCAGGTTTAAGTCAACACCAGGTAATCACGACATGTCTTCGCTTTATTTGTTTTCCCGTTGATGCAAGCCCGGTGTTACGTGCAGAGTTATTCATAGCTGCGTTCGTGATCTCCTTCCCTCTGTCATCAGATGGAGAATTTAGAAAATAAAATTCCTTCTTCCTTCTTTCAGACAATTGAGTGCAGCTCAAAGTGCTTCCAATTAAGAATAATTTGAAATCAAGCAAGCACTTGGTAAGGCAGAGGCAGAGACTACAAAATATATGAATCTATATCTATTTACATTTTCTTAAACTGTGAGTCACGCTGCTGCTCATTAAAATGCACTGTGAATTGGGAAAGAACGAGGGATGATAAAAGCAAGAAAAAGACGAGTGTGGGTTAAAACAGATTGAGATGTGTGTTCAGTGAGGTGATCTGAGGTGGTGCAAAAACAGGCGAAGGACTGCTTTCCAATCCCTAATCCCGCGTATTGTTAATGCAAGAAAATGAATGGGCTCCTATGAGAGAAATAAACGACAGATAACAAAGGATGATAGGACGAGTGCGGATCATGGCGGTTACAGAGCCCTCAACTCACCTCAATTTTGGTGGCTTTGTAAAGAACAGCGGTCACGCAGTAAAACCTCGAAATATGAGCTCCATGTAAGTCTATGGGGAAAAACAGATGAAGAAATGAAGTTTCTGCACAAAAAAATGAAGGAGGATTAGCGGTCAGAAAAAGCAGGGAATAAAAACACAGATAACAACACTTTTGACTATTTAAAGATTAAAAAATTAATAAGTCTATATTAAAATCTGCTTTAAGAGTGCTTCTGCATTTTGAATCTCTTTTCACGTTATAAGCTCATTTCTAGAAGTATGTTGTAACATTATCTGTTGCAGTAATGTCATTGTGGCTGAAATGGACGCATGATTTAGTAAGTTTAGCCATAAGTCGTATAAAAACTTTTTTGCCAGTAACATAAAACTTATAGTGAACTTTTGGTGACAAATTTGGCAGGTGCATAAGTTTTCCACAAGTTTGCCACAAACCTAATTTACACGTAAAAATGCGACCTTGCTGCAAATTTGCGGCAATAAAAGTTAACGGCAACTGTTTTCCAGAACCCTAAAATCTTTGTAAGGGTGATACATTTTAAGGTACTTTAGAACATAATGACATAGTAGTTTAATTACAGCATTTAGAGCGAAGCTTTTCTTACAAAGCGAATGCGACGTTCGTAGACTTTTTGTTAATCTTCATCAAGCTATCACTCATTCCTACACACACGCACATAAATACATATGCTGGTGTGTATCCTGCACACATTCCCACATACCGTAGTGAACGTCCTCACTCAGTCATCCGGGCCGAAGAGGATGATGGATGAGCGTTTGGGCGTTGCGCAGTGTTGTGCATGTGTTTGCTTAAGCCTCTTAACTCATAAATTCATACATCAAATGTCTTCAGGCTCTCTGGGGCACTTTAACCTCCACCTCAGCAGAACTGCTTACTTGGCGTCTGATCTGTCTGGAAGTCACTTGCTACAGACACACACACACACACACTTACGGACAGGAAGGAGAATGCGAACAATCTGGTTATCTACATGCAACAGTCACGCTACGAGACCCCATGAGTCATTTGAGCCTGATCTTGCTAATGTCTTTTTACAATGTTTTTTACAGTCATTTTCAAGATTATATTATTGGTCATTATATTTGGTATTTTGCTACCTTCCAGAATTAGACATTTGGACCAACCCAATGTCACCTCACAGGGAGAAGATCCTGGGTTCGAGCCCCGGGTCAGCCGTAGGTCCTTTCTGTGTGGAGTTTGCATGCTCACCCCGTGTTCTCGCGGGTCTTCTCCGAGTGTGCCGGTTTCCTCCCACAGTCCAAAAGCATGCAGTATAGGTTAAATGGTGACTCTAAATTGGCCCCTTATGGCATGAATGTAAGTTTGATTGTGTGAGTGTGCTGCGCTGTGGTGTGTTCGCAATGACAATTAATCACTCACTTTCCATAAGCTATTAAAGAAAGTAGTTACATTAGCAGCCTCTCTACTTTTAGGCAGCTACTGCTTATCACTCTATATGTGATCTGTATATTAAATGTGATCTGCTATTAAATGTGCTCTATAATTACATTTAACTTGACTTGACATGCCAATTTGCAGCCTTCTAAATAAATAGCTTGACGTGAGATTCTCAAGAATCTTAAACAATGAGAAACCATGTCGTACGACCAACCACACACTTGAGAAACTTGGATTTTGCCCTGTGGGAAGTCAACTTCTGTGTGTTTACTCAAGACGCTCTGTAATTACTACAGCACTTCTTTTGAAATGGGACATAAATAGGGCTCTAAAGCTCCACGGCGGTGATTTAATGCTGCTGTTTTGGCAGCGTTATGCAAATCGCCTCTAGCCATCTCCCATTTGGCATTTGTTAAAAATCAGCCAAGTGATGAGACTCAGGGTTGTAGAGACGGGAAGAGCCGAGCTGGTTTCATCTACATCATGCTGGGCCTCCGACTCTCCTCTCGATGACAGATGCTAAGCCTCGTGGGACACAGTCGTCTGCAGCGTATAAAGAATGAACAGGAAAAAGGAAGTCGCTGGTCGCGTTGTGAGGAAGAATCTCGACACGGTGGCTGACAGAACATCACTAATAACGACGGAGGAATAAGGATGGCGTCTAGCTCACCAGAAAATCGGACATAGGAACTTGACACTAAAGTTGAAACGTCAGGATATTCTCCTTCCGCAAGTGTGCGGGGGAAACGTAAATCAGATGTGAAGTTAATATGGGTTCACCCTGTAAACAAAATGAAAATGTAATGATTACAAGGTAAACAATGTTCCTAAATTCTCCATACCACACCTCGGTCTTGAGACATGGTCTAAAACGTCTAAAACGTGGTCCACATGGTCAGGTCTTGGAGTCCTCTCGGTCTCGGACCTTCAGAGTCTTGTCTCGGTCTCAGTTTAGATGTTCTTGACCCCAATTCTGCTGCTCACATCAGGTTTAAACTCTTAACACTCACCTTTAACTGCACTTCCTTACTTATTAGCACTGATCAAGTGTCAAGTCACGTCTCGTTCTCTCAGAGCATCAGGTGCTGCTCGTCTCGAACCTCCGATACTCAAAAGAAGAGGACAACCTGCATTAAGACTCTTGGTAGTCTTGACTTCCTCCTGCCATCAGAACTGAGTCCCTTGCTGTCTTCCTCTTCAAGGAGTATCTAAGGAACTAACTACTTACACTTTACACTTTACACTAACCCACCTCTTGTTGTGTACACACTAACTTCTGACTTTTCTCTAACAGGATTCGTTATGGTGTGTAACTTAGTTGGCGGTAACTTAGGTTCAACCAAGGAGATCATTCAGTTATAGATTGACAAAAACAAGCTGTCTTTAGTGTGTTGGAGGAAGCCCGTCGCTTGGTCGTTGGTTCCCTCGTCTCTGAAGCCGGAAGATCTGGCTGGGAGACCAGGCAGGAAAGCGAAGGAGCCTGCCCCGGACCAAGACGGGAAGCCGAAGGTGGTGGAGGGGAGGAGGCGGGCGAAATCGAACAGCTGTAATGGCAGAGAAGAAGGCCTGCTTATATACAGAACTAGGAGTTATGCGATTGGACGTGCCGACACTCATTAGGTCTCCTTGTTTGAACTTCCGTATTCACTTTCATTTCTATTCGAACAGAATTAGTTTTACATGAGGACGTGGAGTGATGTTATTTTACCACAGGGCGTCTGTAATATTAACTTCCGATTCGGAGGGGTTAAGACATCACAGGGGTAACACGATTTACCCACCGACGTCACTGGAGGCCCACAGTCTTTATTTCCAGAAGGTGTGCAGCGAAAATCAACGTCATGGAACACGCATGGTTCAAAACCAGCAGGAACATGAATGAAACATGACACATGAGAAATATGTCTGATTCAACCAGTTCAATTCGGGAGGAAAAACTAAAGAACAACCAATAAATATGAAACAACGAAAGCGAGAAAGACAGGAAAAAAGAAAGAACTTAAATATGACTATTACATTTACGTTCTGAGATTCAGGCATGCTGTTTGCTGACGGTTCAGTCGTTCAGTCGGCGGCGTTTTGAGATGTGTTGTGTGATGTGATGTGTTGTAATTGGCTGTCGGTGCACGTCTGCTTTAGGTACCTGTTTTCCTTCCTCCCGACTCTCCCAGCCTCCACTCTGTCACAACAGCACATGTCTCTACAATGAAGATAGATTACTGTGCAGACGTTATGGGGGAGGGGACGGATGGAGAGAGGCACGCAAATACACACACACACACACCCAAACACACCCACACATTTACTTCACTTTTGGGAATTTCTATTGACATAATGATAACTGTAGTTAAATAAGCCTAAGGCTGCTTCTAGACCTAACCCTAATCATTAGTTTCTTGAACACTAGTTTTCTTACATTAATTTTACATAAAATATGTAACGATCATATGCTTCCTCTAAAGGCAGCTCTGTCCCCAGTCTACAGGGGTAGAGTTTGAAATTTGTCCCCAAAATAAGTCATGAGCAAGGTTCCGTCGCCAAACACTGCTCCCCGGGCGCTGCCGAAAAGCTGCCCACTGCTCCTTCATGTGACATTTCGTTGTGGTGCACTGTGTGCTGTGCTGTGGTGTGTTCACAATGACAATCACTCACTTACATTCACTTCAATCAGAGCAGCAACAGCATCATGTTCACTAGGAGTGTAACGATATATTTACAACGCTACAGTTCGCTGTTATGATGTTTGCACATATTATCGAACTCCTCACATAGTTAACTTAGAGTCTATAAAGATACTGTTATTTTTAATACATTGCCAGATTAGAATGTTCATGTTGAACTGCTGCAGATCTTATGCACAAGACAATTCCAGGACCGTAATTGTAGTTTGAATGCCACATGTAACTGAACTGCACACTCTCTTTTCCGCCTCTAATTTAAAGTTTATATTTTATAGTATTTTATATTATTCAAATAGAAGCTTGTATTTTCATGTAAAGCTCAGGATAAAAATGTCATGATATTTTTGCTGCTTTTTGTCATTTGATTAGAAAGGAAATGATTGTGTTCACACAGCACATGATATTGTCTCATATCGATCATATCGTTATAGGACTAATTATTGCGCATTATAGGACTAATTGTTTGGATAACTACACAACACGCACAGACGTGTATAGCCGATGCTAGAAATTAGCCGTGAGTTAACGTAGCCCTCCTTCGCAGCCGTCTCGCAGCACATCTTTGCCGTTGTAAAATGTCAGTGATCTGATGAGGATATAACAGAAAGCCAGACGTTCACAATCTGCCAGCAGCCGGGTTAGGCGGCAGTCAGACCGTTCGCGATTCGGACAGAGATCTGGTTAGGATATGAACCGAACGCCAACTTTTCACAGTCTGCCAGTGATCTGGTTAGTATGGAGCAGACCGCTACTTCATTAGCCGTTAGCCCGTGTAGCGTGGTGGTTAACCCAAACACGGCGGAGAGCGTATGTAGGATTGCCATGCAAATTGATCTAAGAACTCTCTGACGCGAAGAGCTAGGGTTACCACAAATAATCTGCGTTCTAGCAACACACACTCGGTCAGAGAGATGAACCAAATAACTGAGAGTACTCACAGTAGACGCCGACAGGGTCGGAAGGTGGGCCGATTGACTCAATGACAGAGCTATGCGCCGCGAGGAAATGACTCCCTTTATACTTCCTGAACCGCGACCGGCCACTTCCGGGTCCTACTATCGGCCGCAGGAGGCAGTGTGCGTGACATAAAATTACTAACAACATATTGTAAAACTGTAACTGTAAACTGCAAACGTATGTAACTGTGTAAACCATATTGCTATAAGGATGAGGAGAACAATCCCAAGGTTGCGTACTTACGCTTTGGGCTTCCCGCTTCACCCTGTCCCACACGTCCAAACGGTTGAACGAGCTTAGCACACGTGGTTTTGTTTACAAATTCTGCTCAAATTTCTGCATTTTATTGTGTCTGGACCAACGCAAGTGAACTACCGGTCCCTCCTGGTGTGAATACAGCCTTCACCACTAGGCCATATAATATTGTGTTGTGATGAAACTTGTGGTTTATAGCCCTCATGCTCACAAGTCCTTTAGCTAATGTTTGCACGCCGGTACGTTTCTATTTCAGCGGTGTTATAAAGATGAGACGGGGATTTATCATACTGCCAGACTATAATGTGATACAGTTCATTTCGTGACTTGCTCTTCATTGAAATGGATTGAACATCTCAGGCATGGTGATTGTTTGTAGAAAGGGATTACGCCATATTGAAGTTGAATCGTTTTTAGATGTTTTCTTTGGCTCTTTCTCTTAACTGGTAAAGCGAAATGTTTAGGGGCGAATAGTTGTGGGAGCACGGTGTTGTTTTAGATTAGGAGAGGCTTTTGATAAATTAGAGTTTTAATGACATATAAGACTGGTGTCTAGAAATCAGATCCAACATGACTATCAGGGTTGGGAAAGCTACTTTTAAACAGAAACGTTCCAGGCTGCAAGGTACTTATGATTAAAAGCAGCTACAGCCAAGCTCCTGATTTAATATCACTAGCTACACTACAAGCTACAGTGAAAAAGAGCTAACTAGATGACTCACAGTGTAATATATAATATATGAACTAGATATATTATAGTAATACTGAGATGGCAGTTTTAGGAGTTATGTTAAATTTGTATATTCCTAGAAGTGGCTAAAACAACTATTTTTCAGTTGTGTTGCTCATTTTTCTTAACTACTCCCCAGCACCGGCTTGCATATAGTCATCAGTACTGTGGTAGTAGCTAACAAAAAATATTGACCCGTTTTCAGTTGTAATTGTAGATAGCTGCTCCCTAAATACTGATGATTACGTGCAATTTAGCAACTTCATATGAAGCGTCTCCAGTTGGGCAACTGTGTGAGACTGAGTATGAGAGAGAGAAAAGGGGAGAGAGAGGGAGAGGGAGAAAGAGAGAAGGGGTGTATGTGTGTGTGATGAAGAAAGAAAGAAAAGGGGAAAAAAGAGAGAGAAAGAGAGAGAGAGAGACTGGGTAAATGTGGAAGGAGGGAGAGAGAGAAAGAAAGAGAGAGAGAGAGAGAGAAAGAGAAAGAGAGAGAGAGAGAGAGAGAGAGAGAGAGAGAGAGAGAGAGAGACTGGGTAAATGAGGAAGGGAGAGAGAGAGAGAGAGAGAGAGAGAGAGAGAGAGAGAGAGAGAGAGAGGACTGGGTAAAATGAGGGAAGGGAGAGAGAGAGAGAGAAAGAGAGAGAGAGAGAAAGAGAGGAGAGAGAGAGCGCGAGAGAGAGAGAGACTGGGTAAATGAGGAAGGGAGAGAGAGAGAGAAAGAGTGAGGGAGAGAAGGAGAGAAAGAGAGAGAAAGGAGGAGACTGGGTGAATGAGTAATGGAGACAGAGAGAGAAAGGGAGAGAGACTGAACAAATGAGGAAGGTAGAGAAGGAAAAGGAGAGAGAGAGAGAGAGAGAGAGAGAGAGAGAGGAGAGAGAAAGGAGGGAGACTGGGCAAATGAAAATGGATGGAGAGAGAGAGAGAGAGAGAGAGAGAGAGAGAGAAAGGAGGAGACTGGGCAAATGAAAAATGGATGGAGAAAGAGAGAGAGGGAGAGAGGCAGAAAGAGAGGCTAAATGAGGAAGGGAGAGAAGGATAGAGAGAAAAAAGGGTAGAGGGAGAGAGGGAGAGAAAGAGAGAGAAAGGAGACTCAAGGGTCAGAAAAAATAGAGAGAGAGAGAGAGAGAGAGAGGCAGAAAGAGAGGGAGAGAGGAGAGAAAGAGAGGAGAGAGGGAGAGAGGGAGGAGAGACCAAGGAATGAGTACGGAGACAGAGAGAGAAAGGGAGAGAGACTGAGCGAAATGAGGAAGAGAGAGAAGGAAAAGGAGAAAGAGGAAGAGCAAGTGAGAGAGAGAGAGAGAGAGAGAGAGAGAGAGAGAGAGAGAGAGAGAGAGAGGGAGAGAGAGGGAGGGAGAGCAGCTTTTAAAAGGATTTTGTCGGTTATTGACTGGTTGCACTCTTCTGCTAATAGCCATTTAAAGATTATAGGCCTGCTGGTGGAAATCAAGGCCTCCATTGTTCTCCTTATTGCATTCTGGCAGATGGGGGCTGACACAACAACACTGTCCCTCCCTGCGGGCAGCGCTCGCTCCGCACATCCCTCCATCAGCACCGCCTTTTATCAGTCCGGCCCTTGGTTAACTTCGTCGCACCAGTTAATCTACATGTGATATTGAAGGCCAGGAGGAGGAGGAGGAAGGGAAGCTCCAAGATTGGAGTCCAGGTGCCATGCCAGAGGAGAAGGAGGAGGAGGAGGATTTTTCTGTCCTGCCCCTGTAAACGCTTCCCAGGGTAGTTTTTCGAAGGCGGCGTATCTGGATAACGGGCGGCGAAAGCAGGGATAAAATATATATCTGGCTAAATGTTTGTGTGGGTTGATGAAATGAGACATCCATTAGAGAGTGCCCGGCAGTTCATGTTTCCCGGTCGCCGAGAAGGACCGATATGAAGGTCGACGCTGCTGTGAGCAAAGCCTTTTCATTCGCGGGTTTAGTTGGCAGGAATACTGGTTAAGATCAAAAGGGACAGACAACAGTATTTATATCAGAGTAAGAGGATCGTTTTGGTCGTTCATGCGAGCAAATATATATTAAATATTTATAGCGACGGCCAACTTATTCTCTGCAAGAGAAGTCTTCTAACAGACGCGACGGATTTAAATTATTCTCGATCACGTGATGTCGTAGTTCCACCGAGTCTGAATTTCAGAATTGCATGGCTGGTAGCAACTCTATTTTTATATAACCCAAAATTAAATATGCAAACGGCCTGATGAATTCGATTTTCTCGTAGTGCAAATCTTGAGAATATAACGAACAGTGCCTGAAGAATCTTCTGGAAATATTCATTAGATAAGAGCAGGTTTAATTGCTAGAAAATGCAGTTTGCTCATTATCGCCCTAGAGTTTGAATCCAATTAACCCACAGCACACAGTCAGATGTTACATAAAAAACAAGCAAATTAGGGATTACTGGGTATTAAAAACATAGAAAATCATCTGTTCATTCAGCATAACCACTTAGTCCCAATTGAGATCGCAGAAGGAACCGGCACATCTCGAACTTCCTGGCGAAGGCGGAGAACAGCCCTGGCCAGGCACCAACACACCACAGGGGACACACTCACACACTCACACTCTCACTCACACCTTATGGGGACACTGAGCCAATTAACCTATAGTACATGTTGGATCAGTGGGAGGAAATCGAGCACCAGGGGAAACCCACAGAGAGAGCAAACTCCACCCCCAGAAACCCCACCACATCTCCGGCTGAACCTGCAACCTTCTTGGTTGTGAGAGGCAGTGTTAATCACTGGCACCACTGCGCCCCCAATTCCAATTCAGTTCAATTCACCTGATTTATATAGCGCTTGCACAAACAGCATGTTACAAAAGCGCCACATAAAAACCGGCCTAAAATCTCCATCACAAGTCTGAGGCGACAGAAGAAAAATCTCTAGCAAGAAAGAAACCTTGAGAGGAACCAAGACTCGGAATGGGACTCCATCCTGCTCTGGGCAAACGATAAACAAGATAACATTAGTGCAAGATTAATTGTGAAGTGAAGATATACGGTCAGTCCCAAGGACGTTGCCTCACCTGAGTCGTTGTTAAAGCCACAGATCCACTCAGCAAATATTAAGCTAAAATTAGTATTAAATTAATATTTAAATTAATATCAAATTTGGATTCGGCTCAGTCAATATAGTCCGAAAGAGTGTCCAAGCTAACCAGAAGATGGAGTCTCTGATTTATTAATGGCAGGTTGTACCTTTTTTAAGTGAAGATATAAAAATAGTCTGAGGGACGCTTTCGGATTCAAAAGACTGTTTATGTGTATTTCTGCTGTTTATGTGACCTTGTGGGACCTACAATATTCTTGACATGAGCTAGTGAGGTTGTGGTTGAGCTAGTGAGAAGAAACACGACTGGACTGAACATTTTAAGATATGGGAGTTTAAACCTCGTGACTGGAAGGTTGCCGTTCCAGTCAAGGTACCACTGAGGTACTCATGAGCAAGCATTGCTCACCGGGTGCTGTCAAAAAAATCTGCCCACTGCTGTGCTACGGATGGCTCAAATGCAGAGGTTTGTTGTGGTGGCATGTTGTGTCACAATGACAACAATTATCCTGTATTTCACAGTGTAGGGTGGGTGCTCGCCACGTGATAGTTAGGCTGCAAGGTTCAAATCCAGATCCGTAAAGTTACCACTGAGATACTCATGAGCAAGTTCAGAATGACAAATAATCACTCACTTTCACTTTCAGTGTTGTATCGTAAAATATAAGAACAAGGAATGTTCCTGATCCACTGATACAGTTGAGTTGTGCTATTCAGCCATACGCATAATCTACTGTAGTGAATGAATCCACATTAAAATACATTACTTTTAAAAAGGAAAGAAATACAAAACATGACAAATAGTAATGACTAATTATGATAATTGATGTTTTTACTGTAGTTATATTTGTTGAAATGTGAAATATATTTTCATTTCAAACTTTTTTGTTAATTACTCCAATCAATGCAACGAATTCCTCGATTTAGTCTCAAAAGTCCAAAAGAATGCATGAAGTGTTTTGAAAAAGTCAACATGGTATTGAGGATTTCAAATGTTTGTAATATTAACACCAAAAAACCAGCTTAGTAAATTGTCAGTAAAATGAAAGGACAGCAGCAAGTGTATGGACTATAGACTTCAATATTGTTTGATTCTGACAACAGCTCTGAAGATTCAGTAGTCCGCAGCTTGAGGTCCGAAATATTCTCACTTCACTTAATGCAGCTTTGGTTCAGTTAAACATCTGACTTCATCCAGAGAATCTAATGGTGCACAACTTCAATAACGCTTGGGAGCAGCCAAAGTCAAGACATAAATCGACTTGAGTTATTCAGAGGAAAACATTAAAGAATGTGGGCTGCCCTTGCTTTCAAGCACTCAAAATAAAGTGACAAAACAAGACAGGCTTCGTGCATATGGAAAAGTCTCGGGGAGGAATGAACATGTCCCCTCGCTGTAACAGTAAGAAGAGGGAGGGAGATGAGGGAGAGGAACGCATGGGGGCATCTCAGAGCTTTATGAGCGTGTGCTTCGATCAACACCACTGAAGCAGATGTGCTGCTGGATGGCTGCCACACGCCCAGCCCCTGCACGAATGGCACCACTGGACTCTGGTGCCCTGTGTGTGTGTGTGGAAGCTTACAGGGTGTGAGCATATATGTGAGCAGGAAGTGAAGGAGGCAACGCCTGGGGAATTGAACCCCAATTCAGCATGTCAGAGAGAAGCAGCAAACCAGCTTCCCTCAGACCCATTTGGGGTTAAATGGTGCCTGTGTGTGTGTGTGTGTGTGTGTGTGTGTGTGTGGGAGTCTCCCTCAAGGTTTGACAAAGAGAGAGAAAGAGGGAGAGAGAGATTTACAAGACAAAAGAGAGAGAGTAAGAAAGGAACGAAATTATAGAGAGGAGACAGAGATTACAGAGATGAGTTAAGGAGTGATTTGAAAAAAGAGAGTAGAGATTGATCACAACATAGAGGCAGATGAGCATTTAAGTAGAGAGTGAAGAGATATGATGGGACAGAGCTAAGAGACAAAGAAGAGGTGGATGTAGAGAGAGAAGAGAAAGAAAGTAGAGGGAGTGAGAGAAATATATAGCAAAGAGGAAGAGAGAGGGGAAATGAGAGAGATAAAGAAGGGAGAAGAGAGAGGAGGAGGCCAGGAAAGAGAGAGAGGGGAAAATGAGAGAGATAAAGAGAGAAGGAGAGAGAGGAAGAGAGAGGACAAGTGTTGTTCTCTAGGGTTGATCATAGAAGGGAAGCGGTGTGTGCTGCAGGCCAGCTGTCGCCATGTCACTTGGTGATCAGACTGACATAGCGAAGAAGACATACATTGATCTAAAGTCACCCCTGTTACACGCCAATGCTAGAATGCAGATCCTCTTTAGGTCCGAAGGAGTTGCAGCCCACTGCCCTGAAACTCTCGGAGGAATTCATTCAATAAAACAGGGATAACATGGGTCAGATCACATCACTGCAGATCATGAAGCTGTAGCATTGATCCAAAAATAAAACATCACAACACATGCTGTAACGGGCCACCATGAGAACAGATTATTTAGTGAAAACTGGGGCAAAGCCAGTGACAGTTAGGGCCATCCACACTAGACGTCCAATCAGCCATTTTTTCTTGGTGTTTAGTATATCGAATTGAAGATTTGTAGATGAATCACAGATCGCTTTTTCTGGAGGGAGGGAATCAGAGCACCGCGGACTGCGCCGGTCAGCGAGCGCTGGGAAGGCGCCAAAAACGCTGCAGCGGCCATTTTCCTGGCGTTAATCAAACCAGACGGTAACGCGAAGAAACGCCGCTATTGGCGCTTACACAGCGCTTTGGTTGGACGTGCTGGAGTGACCAATATATCCCATGATCTTAAACCAACTGCAGGTACCAAAGACTGTCCTTCATGTGCCACAAGACTTGGTTTTAACTTTATATGCATGTACAAGTTGTTTTTAATTTTAAATTCCAAGTGACGTCATTACGCCAAACCAACAGGCTGGCGTTAAACAGTGTCAAAACCAATGGCCCCACTGAAGTCAATCAAGGCCAACTAAAACGCAACAAAAACGTGTTCCGCAGAGCGCGTTCATTTATCCAAGATTCGAACAACTGCATGGAATAGGCCTTGAGGAATTGGCTCTGTGATGGGAAGGTCACCCAAGTCTAAACTGACCGGTAAAAATTAAATCAGCGAACATGGTACCCCCAAGCACTTCGCTCCCCGGCACTGTTCATAATAAATAGCCCAATGCCTCAATGATAGCTAGCAGAGGTCACATTTTGGTTGTGGTGCACTGAAGCGGAAGTTGTGGTGTTAAAGAGAAAGAATTACTCATCAACTCACCACTAATTCTAGGGGTAAGTACCACGCTGGATAAGCCATGCTTGTTATTCAAAGCTGTTGATATGGCGTGCGGTAATCCTAGACCACCATCGTCTTTAAGATTATCTTCCGGCGTGTATCGGCATCTTCATGTTTATGTGGAAGAACGCGTGTTTTTGTCATAATGAGTTCCCCCTGCAAGTTATTTAATTTTAACGTCAATCAAGGTTTTAAACGAAATAATATTGTGTGTTTTGCTGAAAGAAAATATTCATGATTCATTACGGTCATTTTAGAATAACCACATCTGTTTCTTTAAAACAAAACATCAGCTTGGTATTCACAATCTGGTTTTCATAACATGTCAAACATCAATTGATATAAAACCACGCTGCTGGTTAACGTAGAATTGTCGCTTCTTTATGTTTAATAGTTTTGTCGGAAGTCTGAATAAGACGATCTTCATATTTTCCAAGATATATAGGTGATAATGTTCTGGCGGATATAATAACTTATCTGATGTCCGGGTTATCAATTATGCTGGCATTGCGAAAAGTGTAACGAAGGCCGGAGGAAACATTGTTACCGTATAAAACTGATCAATTGAATGGGGACATCAAAATGAAAATTTGAAGCACCTAATTTTTCCGGGTTTACTCCTTCTTGAACACAGCATAAAGTGCTTTTTGGTCAAAAGTAGTGTTTTTTATGCATCGCAGCTGGTGGGCCTGGCATGCCATTTGAGAGTGTGAATGACGGGACACATCAGGCCTGAGTGAATTACGAGCCTGTTAAGCCGGGCTTTTTAGTGCCATCCACAGCAGACACATTTTCCTGCCTTTTCCTACCTTTTTGAAAAGCCTTTTGCTGTAATTAAATATCACTTTTTTTTCCCTGCATTTTATGATAAACGCCCATCGCCTTCACTTTTTTTGCCGAGAGTAATCGTGATTGGTGCCTCGCTTCCAACCCAACCTCAATTCTATGCCTTTTTCCTTTCAGATCGCTTCTCTCATTTCACAAAGACGCACACTAGGCCTGCCAACCCCCCCTAATTCGAAGATGAAACCACGGAAAGCACTCTAAAGCTTCAATTTGCGCATCAGGCAAGTGCAATTAATATCCAAATTTCGAAACTAGGTCCTCCAAAAACAATAAATAAATAATAAATAAAATAACTCGTCACAGCGCGTTATATGCCGCGAACCCTGCCGGATTGCTGATGTCCAGAGTCCGTTACGTGAGGAACATGCAAATATATTAATTTTATTTCTTTCTATTTAACGCAAGGTTGAGCTGTGGAAAACAGTGACAGCTGGCGAAAAGCGAACAAGGGCCATTGGGAACACGACGCTGGATGCCGCAATCAGATGAGTTTAATTGGTTCGGTGAATGAGAACTGCGGACGCCAAACGGAAAAAATGGCGGCGTACGATTACATTGTTAGAATGATGCAGCTTTATCTCCTTGCTGTGAATGAGTAACTGCAGTGCTTAACAGCAGGCTGGAGATGCCACTGATGAGTACATTTGGCTCAAAAAACGTTATCTTTATGCCTCATTTATCACCCGACTTTGAAGATTGAAGTTGCCCGGCCGGAAAAGGTCATCTGTAACCTCAATGTGTCTATAATATCTATAATCGCTATGCAGGCTGCAGTTATCGTCGGCCTTGAACCTAAAATTCATCCCAGCACAAGGAAAGCGGAGTACTGTGGTTCTTGAACATGTGGGTGGAGGCGCAAAGGTGAGAAACGAACTGAAGGATGTGGCCATGAGCATTTGACGGAGACTACAAGGAGCCTCGACTCTACCTCCAGCACTACCATCAACTGGTCCCTGAGCAAGAAACCTAACCTCAAGTTTCTGCAGGGAGACTTAGGAAATATGGAAGGTTTTGGATAACAACTGATCTTTCAATTAGCTTAAAATAAAAGAGAAATGAAGAATCAAAACAAAATAAAAACACATAGAAAAATGATATCTGAAAAATAGACATAAAAATGTAAACAGTAATATATGAGGTTAACTGAACAGAAAGAGGGAAATACCTTCATTAGCCTCACATGAGGCTAACGTTCACTTTACATTTACCTTAACAACGTTTATCAGAGGTTTATCTTGTTCTTGCATTTCCTAACTTTGGACTGGTTGGGATTCAGCGGTTCGGATAATGAATGAATGAATTAGTTAAAAAGGTGAAATGATTAAGGCTGTGTGTAGATGTTTTCGTGAATTTTAGTTAAGTCAGCACTTAAACTCTGAGCTGTTGAATTTATATTAAGCCAGCATCGGCATAAACACAAGAAAAGTAATAGCACAGTTCTTCTTAATAGAGACGCCCTCTTATGGGCATAATAGGGAATGACAGCTTTAATGATGGTCAAAATAAGGAGCTACATTTTGATCTTAAAGACAGAGGAAAAACATGGTTACAGTTAAGCTATTGACAAGAAACACAATAACCCGGGTTATGAATGCTGTCTCTGTGACAAGTTAAACTAAAAAAAAAAGTGTGAGGAAGAAAAGTGATTTTAGGTGATTTTAGGTTCTTAATTAATCCATAATGTATTAATCCTTTATTTATTAAATGCAACCTATAACATCTAAGTGAAAAGATATAACTACAGTTTATTAAAATAATAATAACAAAAAAAAACCTCACACACAAAAGAAGAAATTAATAAAGGATCACCCAACCACCGACACCCAAAAATGTGGAACCAATTTTTGATTCTATCTCAACAGCGTTGTACATCTAGAGGAAATAGTAGTTACATTTAAAATTAGTTTCATCACACAGTGTGAGTCAGACTTGTCTCATCAGGTGTGGCGGAGTTTGCCACTGGGCTCCCATGATGTTAGCTTTTATCGAGAATGACACACCCCCCCCAAAAGCACTCCAGACACACACACACACACACACACCAGACACCATCACCACCAGCCTCATCAATAATACGGTGATTCCCCAGTTCCCCCGCAGTGCTGCTCACGCTCCGCAGCACTGTCAGCAGCTGCTGGCTGATCAAAAAGAGACAAATAAAGAAATCAAATGACACTGCAGGTCAAATAGCAGCGCCGCCCCTCCGGGATCAATACACCTGCCAGTCATCACGCCCTGCCCCTGCACCAAAAACTAATGGGGGGCTTTAATAAGGTTTCTGTCTGGGTGTAAAACTGCGCTGACACCACTGTTTCTGTCTTTTATATACAGGTAACATTTACCATGTAGCATAACATATGGAACATTTACATATACATATATATATTACATATACATATTATTATTACATATTATTATTTTACTAATTAAATAACAATTTTACATTTTAATCAGAAACTTAAAACAACGTTTTTGCAAGAATGACTTGTTAATTGGTCATGCGTACAATATTTTCTGCTATTATTATTATTATTTGTTGTTGTTGTTGTTGTTGTTGTTGTTGTTGCCAGTTGTTGTTGTTGTTAAATAGCACCTTCCATGCATAAAATGCGGCTTTACGTCAAAGAACGTCAACTAGCAGTTAGATAATTACTAAAATGATTTTTTTAAAAGAACAAATTAGACAAATAAATAATAGAAATAAAAGGATCTTGAAAAAATTAAATTGTCACAAATTAGGAACAACTAAAAAGTAAGTGTCTTGTAACAGCCCAGTGGAATCTAACAACTATTACGTGAAAATTAGATGCTACTAATTAAATTAAAAGCTATATATATATATATATATTTCTAAAGAATTACGGTGCAAAATCAAGATAACTGTTCAGGCACAATAGTTTAAAATAGTTTATAACCATTCTGTTTTGGGTTTTGTTGCTCGTTTGTATTTTTCAGGGTTTTAATGCATATACAAAAAACACAAGTAAGCACTAGCAGCTAGGTGAAGAAGAAGATGAAGATGTTGATGCTGTGGAAAGCGAAGGGGTGTTATTGAGCTTAGAAAAGCATGGCTGGCTCAGGCCCTCTAGGTCCCCCAACGCCAGTGTGTGTAGAGCTGTCGGCAAGAGGAAAAATACCCATCAACTGAAGACCCCAAATCTGCCTCACTAAGTGAAAGATTCCATCCCCAGAGAGTAACCTACCGGAGGTTTCTATTCTTTAAATGATGCTAATGCTGCAAAGCTGGAAATGAGATTGACTATTATAAACAAGGTGAGGTCTACAGCTTTGTGTGCCATGAACAAATAAAATCTGATTGCTGCAGAAAGAAAGAAAGAAAAAGAAAAAAAGAAAGAAAGAAAAGAAAGAACATTTTTATTTAGGAATCATTTTATTAATATTTTGGTTTTATCAGTTTTTGGCTGCATTAATTAGTATGCTAATTTTAAAAAGTACATAGTTGTTATTATTATTATTATTAATATTATTATTATTATATATATGATGTATATTAATATATTATCATATTATTATTATTACATATTATTATTATTATTATTATTATCATCATTATTATAATTATTATTATTATTATATTGATTATTATCATCATTATATTAATAATAATAATAATAATTATTATTATTATTATTACTTAATATTATTATTATTACTTATAATTATTATTATTACTACTACAACAACAACAAGAACAACAATAATAATAATAATAATAATAATAATAATAATAATAATAATAATAAATAATAATATATATATGTTGTTGTTGTTAATTTTGTAGTTATTAACCCATATTAAACCCTACATTTAAACCAAATTACATCAGCCTTATCACGGCCGTTCATCACCTACACAAAGAGCGCGTCTTCTAAAAGTGTAATATTAATATCATTTAGTATCATAACTAAGCAACCTTCACAGTAAAAGTGGGAAATTTGCCGGTGGCTGCTGCGCACTAATGCGGCTGTCTGCCTTTTAAAAGTTTAATAGCTGCGACTGTGCGATTACGGCACATGTAAACAAAACACTACATCACCCTCATCAAGGGCTTAAAATCATTTGCAGCTCACATGAGCGGACACACACAGCCATTCTCAAGGTTTACACGTTCAGAGGAGGATAAGGAGGAGGAGGAGGAGGAGGAGAACCGTCCAGCTGAGAGCGCGCAATAACGCGCAGCTGTGTGTGAAGAATCGGCCTGCTTTAACCTCTGCGACGGACGGAGACAGAGACGTATTTCAGTCATTTGCGGCTTAATGAATATGGAACGCCATTGGCTCAAAAAAAACGTGAGACAACCACGTCTTGACTGGGCATTTTCCCCCTCTATACACAGCAAAAACATGTTTAGAATGTCAGATAATACGTCTTTAGTGTTGGGGCAAGTGACTTCCAAAATGTAATACATTGTAGATCACTAGCTACTGTTAGTAGTTGGTTCTTCAAAGTAATTTGTTACATCATAATATTAGTCTCTGAACTGTGATGTGTCTGTCTCTGAACAGGTTCGCACAATAATTTTGAGTTAGTTCCAACCAAATAACTGTGGAAGTAGGACATGACATTCTAAAATGCTATATAATGCAGTATACTGAAGTTGACCTAACATCCAAGCGGGGGCGATGTGGTGAATCATAATGACTGCAGGCATACAAGAATGTGCAGAATTGTTAGTGATGCCTTACATTACTGTGTTACGGCAAAAAAATAATACATTACTGCAATGGTGGTACTTTTGTAACATGTTACTCCGAATGTTTAAAAACATGTGTGACGTCATAAGCAAATATCTTTCTCTTTACACCACCATTTGTCAAGTATTTTTGCTGGAATTTCGTTTTGTACACTGTTAAAAAATATCACTGGAAATCACTGTAAATGGCTGTCAAACAGCGAAACCTAAAAAAACAAGAATCCAATATGGAAAATCACTGTTGCAGACATGACTAGCCCAATACTGAAAAACAGTAAATATATGAATGTCTTACTGTCATATTATATAGGAACTGCTTAATTTTCTGAATATGTAGGGCCAAAAGTGCTGACAAAAAATCTGATTTCTGTGATAGAGATTGGGCGCATGAAAAACAGCATTATACATTTAGCATAGCAATTAATACATGACTATATAAGACTGTGTCATGTATTTTGGAAATGTGTGTAGTTAAGCTACATACCACAAAGATTTGATAAGATGCAGCATGCAAATATAATATTCTTTTGGCATAGCCATTTTACAGCATGCATTTTTTCCGTCTTACACGCAAGATTTTTTGCGTGTTTTTATGTGTTTTTGCCATTTATAGACGCGAGAAGTCGCGCCTTCGTGAGATGGACATTTTTGAGGTACTGGCGTTCCATAAACGAGCGCGCCTTAAGTCTCTGATCTAAACGGCGTTGAGCGCCAGAGGAGCTCGTGCCGGTCCTGCACGCGCCTGCGGGGAACTGAAAGCAGCACGCGCCACCTGACGGCCAAAAAACCGACACGCAAATCCGCGCGAACACACCGGCACAAGCAACACCGCGATATCTCCAAAAAGTAATCTAGCTAACAACAACATGAATAACAACAACAATAATAATAAGAAGATATGTTTTATGCAATATTTTGCAACGTGCTAATGTTTTATTTACATATTATAAAACAAAAAATATAAAGTGCACAAGTGCTTAATGTTTGAAATTGTTATATTACATTATATTATATATTATTTATATTATTATATTATTATTATTTAACATATCAAAAACCTTTTCATAAAATTTAACAGAATTTATTTGGCACACACTTAAAATCTTCAGCATAAAAAAAGTAAAGTGTATAAAAATACTACTTGTGCTTGCATGCATAAAAAATCATGATTTGAGAATTTCTGATAACATTGCAGACTGCAATGACAGCAGCTGTAAGCTCCAAGAAACAAAGCAGCATGAAAATCAACTCAATAACTAGCTGACAGCCAACAGCTTTCTGTGAGTTTATTTTCCTACAGAGACTCTGCGGATCACCAGTCAATATCATCTCAGTCCTTCTCTCTCCTGCGGATATTCACAATGTATTCCATCGACCAGTCTGTATTAAAATGTCTTTCACAGACTGTCTGGGTGGGTTCACTAAATGTGCAGGATTTCCTGAATATCACCAAGGTGTGTGACACTGTTTCCCACTCACACACTCATCATAGGCATTTGGACACGTCATAGTGGCTACCATTTGGGCTTTTATGGTAAAATGGTTTGATATTAATATAAATATACATAATATAGTAGCACTCAGGGGTTTTATTGACCAGAATAACCTTGAAAAGCATTTATTTCGTTTTTGCAAATGTTATTTTAATTGGACAGTTGTGTATTATTAGAAACTGAGTTTATGTTCATGTGTCATATGAGCAGTAGGTAATTCAACTCTGTGCTTTAATGGGACGGAATTGAGCTATTATGAATATTACTACTAATAATAATAATAATTATTATTATTATTATTATTATTATTATTATTTATTATTATTATTATTATTGTTATTGTTATTGTTGCTGTTAATTATTATTATTATTATTATTATTATTATTCATTATAATAATTAAATGGCATCACAATCATTATTGTTACTATTATTGCTATTATTACTATTAATATGAATAAATATCACAATTAAGTATTTCTTTCTTTATGCAATAATAATTATAATAATAATTAATTATTATTACACACAGTAGTAGTAGTAGTATTTGATGCAATGTTAAGATATCAAATATCAAATGCAACATTTTATATGTTAGCATATTTGAAAAACTTCATTTTAACTGAAGACGGGTTCTGTATTATTAGTGTACATGTTAGGTAGATGTAAGCAGCAGGTAACCCAACATAATGCTGTATGGAGATTTCCCTTAATAGCGGCTTTCTGGCCATGACCTCTGACCCTGGCTGACCCCTGCACATGGTGCTACTGGACAGTCTGGACTTTTGACTGTCTCACTGATTTTCATCCTGACATTAGCTCACACTCTCTGGTTGGGGAGGGTGTCATTAGGTTTGCCTTGAGAAAGAGAGCCGGGGGGAAGCTTTACTCAGCCAAACACCGCCAGGAGAAATAGTGTCCATTCTAATATCCACAGATACAGTTACATGGAAGTGAGAATGAATCATCTTTTAATTGCATTCCCTCTTTTCCTGCCTGTTTGGATTTTCTTTCCATCTCCTCCTCCCCTCCCTCCTTCCCTCCCTTGGTCTCTATCTGTACTTATCTACTGAGGTATCTATATATGGATGGATAGATAAACAGACAGATGGACAGACAGACAGATTGATAGACAGACAGCTAGACAGACAGAGAGATAGATGGATAGATGGATGGATGGATGGATGGATGGGATAGGTATAGATGGCTGATGAATGGATGGATGGATGGATAAACAGACAGACAGATGAATGGATAGACAGACAAATAGACAGACAGACAGATAGACAGACAGACAGACAGATAGATGGATGGATAGACAGACAGATATATACATAGATGAATGGATGGATGGATAGATAAACAGACAGACGGACGGATGGACTGATGGATAGACAGACAGATAGATAGATAGGCAGACAGATGGATGGAAGGATGGATGGATGGATGGATGACGGTCATCGACGATCTATTAATGACATTCTAGTTTTAAAAGTGCATTTTAATATGCTCTCATCATACATACTTACATACTGCATTTATATCCATAGGTGCATAAGAGCACATCTTTTTAGAGACGGCTTCACTTTCAATAAACCTCTTCGACAGACAAATCTGAGAACCACTTATTTAAAATGATTGTTTCATTCATGTAAACATGTATATATGTGTGTATGTATATTATATATTGCATTCCTAGCTTTAAAAGTGTACAGTAATACCTACATCGTCCAAGGGACATTTAATAATTAATGCACTAAATGCACATTGAGTAAGAATGTGTTCGTAAATGCATCAATATTATATATATATATATGTATATATATATATATATATATATATATATATATTGTATGTAGCATTTATTTAACAAGGATATATATGCATTTAGTGAAGTGAGCACTTCATATTTCATTTTCGATCATTTTCGAGGGCGCATCACTTTAAATGAACCTCTTGGACAGAGGAAGCCGAGAAGAACCACTTATTTAAAATGATCCGTTCATTTTAAAGATCTGGGCCGGATCATTTACCTGGCTTTGGCTGTCAGTGAGCTGCAAGAAAAAACTCCTTACCTGCCCCACAAGCCAAACTAAAAATAACAGCCACGGCTGAAACTTTATATAAGCATTTAAAAAGGGCAGTGTTACTTTCTCACCCAGAACCTCTCTCTCTCTCCCTCTCTCTCTCTCTCAGCCACAGCAGACGAGGAGGAGGCAAGAGTCTTGAAAGCCAACACCACGAAAAGCCAATCCTCTCCTTGCTGTTGTCACCTATCTGAGCTCCGCTGAGCTCTCACCTGCACCGTCGTCAGGATCCCGGCTCGAACGGATTGAATTCTGATTGATTTCTGGCCGGGAAAGAGGAGAGAATTTAAAGGTCTTCCTTTTTAATTGGGTATTTGGTGTGTGCTGATGAGAGGACTGCCCTCGTCCCGGGGGATCCTTTATGGGGCAATAATGGCACTGCTCTACAGATTCACCTCCCTCTCTCTTTCTCTCTCTCTCTCTTTTTCTCTCTCTCACTCTGGAAGGCCATAACCCCGCATTTGTTCTGAGTGCTTTTCTATTATGCATTGATAGTTGAGTATCAATCAATATGGAAGAGGGGAAAGAGAAAACCCAGCGAAACCAACTTCTTAAGTGTAAAACGCCTCTTAATACCAGAGCTTTCAAACAACTTAACCTGTGTGCTTTTTGTTTTGTTTTCTTTTACTCCTCACCCTGATGCTGTGTCTCTTATACACTGCAAAAGCTGATGACTTTGAGAAAACTGATTGCTATAAATAATTAACATTTATGAGCTTGAACAATTTTAAAATAATTTGAATTAACTTTTTATATAAAGTTAGGGACACCAAATCCCTTCGCTCCTCTGAATTTTGAAAATATTGAGTATTTCCGCTCATGTGTAATTTTATTTTAATAGCGAATCAGTGCAACTAACCTGTATTGCGTAACATCCACTTGAAATGATGCAAAATCTTAACTTAAATCGACTGAGTTACAGCTTCACCAATTCAATGTTGAGTTGAGTATCGAGTACTGCCGGCGGGTGGCATGGTGGCACAGTGGTTAGCGCTGCCATCTCACAGCAAGCCCCAGGGTGGCCGTGGGGCCTTTCTGTGTAGGGTTTACATGCTTTCATGTGGATTTCCTCCAGGTGCTCCGGTTTCCTCCCACAGTCCAAAAGTTAACTGGTTAATTGGTGACTCTAAATTGGCACTGTAATGTGTGAATGTGAGTGTGTGTGCACTGCGTCTTCGGTCCCACCGCAACAGACGGCGACAAAGATTTGACTGTAGGGGTGATTCTAGGATCTGACCTTTAGGGGTGCTCAGCCCCCAGTGCTGACAGAGGCTCTTGGCGTGAACAATGTGGTTGCCATGTTTTGTCCAGATTTAAGATCTTTTAGAAATGACTTACATTTTCAAACAAAAGCTTGCTGGACGATAGGCTTACCATAAAGGCTATTAGCAAGATACCTATTAAAACATTTCTACACAAATCCAGTGCTGAGTTGGGCTAATTCATGAGAATGAGTGACCCCATATTTGTTTTGGAGTATTAATTAATGTGGGTGTTCTGTTGAAATATGCTACCCAATGAATTGTGCTACCGCTCTTAGAAAAAATGTGTCAAAATGGACACAAACTGTATCAAATTCTTACACATTAATGGAAGAGTTTTGAGACAACAATTCTTGTGTTAATTTTAAAACATTCACTATGTTAACAATTTTGACACAGTGAAAGTGTTAAGAAAGGTAACACAAAGATGTGTAAACGTATAATATTAACTCATGTGCTGTCCTTGGTTACACATATTGTGTTGAAGGCTGTGAACAAATGTACATGTTGTGTTTTTAAAACTACACAGAACTATGTGTAAAAGATCTGACTTTTTCCAACACAATTTTATTAAACATTAACACAAAATGTGTAAATTAAAGTGCTACATATGATTTATTTTATTTTTCTACATTCATCCTAAGAGTGCAGGCGGATATTGAAATTAGTTCCCACGCCCATAAATCCATGCTACTTTGGTGTTGAGACTTTTTATTGTTTATTTATTGCACCTTTTGACCAGTAAATATTTAAACATCTGCATATACATGCTGGCGTGGGTGCTCAGTGTAGAAATTAGATAATGTCGTTCAGCCGTTGTTATCACATTTGTTACACAAATGTTGCAACAAGTGCATATTTCTTAGCAATTTCTATGCTAAAAAACTACTATATGTACATTTAAGGGATTAATCGCTTTGGTTAAACATGCATTGAAGTGGTATTGTCACAACAAATCCCATCTTGGTGGTCTATCAATTAATGCTGCCTGTAAATCTTAAAGAAAAGTGATAAACTATGAAACCATGCTGCCCATATTCATGCAGTGCTCTTATCTGTGTGTTATCAAAAATATTAACAAACATGTCATAATACTGTGAGAGTTATACTGTTACAACATGGAAATACTAACTCATAAGGCATTTTTCGACAGGGTAGCATCAATCGATAGACTCTGCTGTCGATTAACACTAGCATAAATTGTCAGAACATCAGCTGATTAAGACAGGCTGTATACACTGCAGAAGAAGGAGAATTAGATCTTTACTAAAGAGAGGAGCTCAGGGAAATGATTATAGAAACATAAAATAAGTATTTATTTACAGTGCTCAAACAAGAGGTATTCACTCAAATTAAGACCTCAAATATAACAAAAGGAAAATCGCTAAACAGAGTCTACATTTCAGATAAACCTCACATGATGACAACTTTGTTAAGTTGATTTTTTTTTTTTAATTATCACGTCTCACAAGTACATATATCCACTTGCTTGTCCTTCGTAATCTTCGTCATCTTCGCTCTCGGCCTCGTTAATAAATGATCTGTGGACTTCATTTCTCGTCTTGGAAAGTTCGCTGTTTTGCTGAGATTCTGAAAGATAAGATAAGAAACTCCATCATGCTTTCAAGGAATAAATCATTTTTTAAGTTAAGACTTCAAACCTAACAGTCATAAAAGCGTGCCGGATTGATTTTGCATGAGTCTGTAAGAAAACACTTGCAAATGAGTCCTGTGTACAAGAATGTAATGATCTTTTCTTTGGCTCGTGTAGCAGCATTCAACTTGTTCTTTATAGTACATCATTGATTCTGTTTTTTCAAACTTCTTCTTTCCACCTTTTAGCAAGTAACTCCTTTATTAGTTGTCACTGCTCACCGAGAAGTGTGCTATTACTTTTCTTGTCAGTATTCCAACCGCATCCCTGCAGCCACCGACTTTTTGGGCGAAAATATTTCAAACTACTGGCTTTATTTTCTGTATTGACCTTTTCCTCAAATTCTACAGGAATTGTACATCTTGTTCTTCCTTCTTCTTCTTCTTCCACCACTTTTTTACCACCTACCTCCTTACTTAATTCTCCTTTTTACCATTCTCACAACATGACCTCTTTCCATTTTTTTCCACCTCGCAGCCATCACAAAGTTCCTCCAGGAATATTCAATCTAATTTCTTATTCTTCCCCACCTTCTTCCCTCCTTTAATTCAACTAGATATACTTTATATCTCCCTTTTTATCATACAGATATCACACAATTTCTCTATGAAACTGCTCATCTCGATAAGCTCCTAAAACCTCTCAGCTTTTCCATAATGCACAACCAACAGGAAGAACAACATCCAGAGTCACCTTTCTCCACCAGCAAATCCCAGAATTCATGGCGACGGAGAACATTCCGGGAATGGACGTGGACTCGCCGGGGGGGTGCATTGGAAATTCGGGGATTGAGGGGGTTGGGGTCTGTCTGTGGTATAGATAAGAGGCTAGAGTAGAAGAGCAGACCCCCAAGAGAAAGAGATAACAAGCAGACAGTCACAGCAAAAGGGCTGCCACATAATACACACAATAACACACACACATATCTCGATTCCTTTTCACTCCATTCCTCTATACGTCCCTGCATCAGCATCTCTACATGGCCCTTGTCTCCATCCTCTCTCGACCTCCTGTCATAACTAATGTGACCCTCCAGCAGGAGAAGGCTGCTTTGGTGTAAACGTATCTGCGTTTCTCGGAAAAACCGAGTTCACCTTCGCCAGTGTGGAGATGACAGAGCAGATAACCGGTGCTGGAGATCGATTTGGATGCTTATTCAAACGGAGTGGGATTTGCTTAGGAGAATTGTGCTTTTAATGTTGATTACAAAGTTGTTTGTTTATTCATGCAAGTGTGTGTGTGTGTGTGTGTGTGTATAACAGAATGGCAGTCAGTCTAAATTTAACGAAAGGGAACTTTGCTTCCGGACCATCTGATGCAGTCGTCAAAACTATCTGTTGTTGTCGAGGATACTGTCTGCTACAATGAATTACAACACACACTTCAGAACACAACAGCGAGAAGGATCCTCCTCAACATTAAACAGGTGGCGACAAAACAACAATGGACTGGACTAAGGATGCAAGGAAAGTTGGCACCCCTTGATTTTTGCTGGCCACTCTGTTTCTCACTCTATGTACAGAAATGCTGCTGTATGAGAGGATATTCTCTGTTTCACTGTGAAGACCAGATTACAGGGGCTACCAACCAAATACAACCTGGTGTTATACTGAAAAATATCACCCACAATGCATTCTGACTCTGATCAGTACCTTGAATCTGGTGCCCACATTGTAAATGGTTGTAGTATGTACAACGGACTCTATACTGCATGTCATCTTACTGCCAGTACAAACACTCACGCATAGTGCCAGATTTGTTCAATTGCTCTGATTATGTTTTGTAACATCCCTAACACTCTTTACAGTATGTTGTGTTCTTGGATAGAGACAGAAGGCAGGTGCCGGTCCTTGAAATAGGGTGTGTCTATGATCTGTATGGACATGGCCTTTTATCCTAAGATGATCAAGTATCAGCCCATTCTTGCAAAGATCAGCAATCTAAGCAATGGACATAAATTGGCAGCATCGATATTTGGCAGCCTGGGACATGTTCACAAATGAACTATTAGTGGGTTACAACTGGCAGGGTTGTGGAAGGGAAAAAAAATACGTAGTTGCTCTGTATCAGCAATAATTGGCTGTGTGGCGCAGACAGTGTTTTCTGTACCCATAAGTCAAAGCTGTATTTCACCTTTGAAAAAAATTTAATCCTGTGAATGTGATTGTAGGGTTCAAATAAAGAACTCAAATGTGTGTGGGGTGTGTGTGCATACGTATTTGTGAGTGTGTGTGTATGTACTGTATGTAACAGTAAAGAGTAAAACTACTTTTGATGCCTAAGGTTACAACTGGGGTACAATTATTTGTGTGTGTGTGTGTTCATGTTCTCTGGTGGATGTGGGAGACTAAGCCCTAAATGTGTGTTTTCTCAGACAGCTGACCTCTGACATTGTTTCTAATGGCTGTGTGAGTGTGAGAGCTGAGAGTGTGTGTGTGTGTGTGTCAGACATACCTTTATGGATAACCCGTAATCTTGCGGAAGCCGACGCCTCACCGAAGGCGTTTCTGGCAAAGCACGTGTACACGCCTGCATCATTTGGGCCGACCCGGTGTATCTGGAGCCAGCCGGTCAGCTCGAAACGCCGCGGGCCGCCGCGCGCCTACAATTACACACACAAACACACACCACCTGTAAGGATCTAGTGCAGCCATGCAAACCTGTACGCTTTCCTCAGCACTTCAGGTGGATAAAACACCACCTCACAAATAAGGTTCCCTAAAAGTAGCGTTCATAATTACATTAACACATTCACAATGACATTACTAATTACCAAAAACTCAAATACTTCACAGTGTGTGCATTCAAAAGACTGACCCATAAGATCAGCCATAAGAGGTGCTTCATTTTTAATATTGCTTAAGCGAGCGGTACGGTGCTGAAGTTGTTAGCGGTGTCGATAATTTAGAGTAACCAATCAACCTATAGTGCATGCTTTTGACCGTGGGGGGAAACCAGAGCACCCAGAGAAAACCCACACCAACATGCAGAGAGCAGACAAGCTCCACACAGAAAGACCCCACGACTGAGCCAAGGCAAGAAGGTCATGGATTCGATCTTTATGACTTTGAGAGATCTGAGAGGTCAGGATAAATTTCTACAACAGTCAGTACATCAAAAGATTTGATTTTACCCTTATCCCGAGCAACTTTCACTTTCTTAACTTTCAGGGACAGTCTCTCTGAGAGCAACTTGGGTTTTTAGGGACCCATTCAGGGACTCAGTGATAGTAGTGCTGGAAGTAGGATTCGAATTCATGATCTCTTGGTCCAGAGACGAGCGTCCTAACCACTAGACGCCCATCAAAGAACAAAGTAACTGTGTGTTTATGTACCTGTACAGCTCTGCTCGAATCGTCAGCCGTGAGGAAAATGCTGTCCCCCTCTTTCCTCCACTGGATAGAAGCCAGCGGGTACGAGGACACTTCACAGGAGAGGAGCACATCACTTCCTTCCAAGGTGATTATGTCACGTGGGGCGTAGGTGATGATTGGCTCTGGAGAGTTTACAGTAGACAAAGACGGCTGCGGTTAACACAGGCTTCTAAATATACACCAATATCAGGCTGCAGTCAGCACGCACTCTATCAGTTGGCAAAAATCAATGTGGCCAAAAAGGCAGAATTACACCCGAGCTGAGAAATGGGAGGGACTGAAACATAGAGTCCTGCAGGCTATACATGGACTCCCACAATTGAGACAAATGTGCCATTAGCATTGGCATCCATCAGTCTTACAGGTTTAGCCTATTGAGGTCAATGTGTTGCCTATGCATCTCCATCAACTCTGGCACTCATATGCAACACAGCTCTATCTCTGCTATTGTGTTGTTTACGAGCCTGCAGCCGAGAGTGTGGAGCAAGAACAATAGGGCTAAAGTAAACAATGATCAGCTAAACTGACAGTGAGACAGTGAGGCTAAAATAAATACTAGAATTATTCATATATACTGTATATATTGACTTTGAATGAATTATGGCAAAATAAAGAATGTTAAGTTACACATTAAAGAAAACAGATGGTGAATTCCAAAAGAAATTGCGAGATCACTGTGTGCTGAGAAACGTGGAATTGAATAAAGTGGTGAAAAGTGTGAAAATAAAGTTTTTAAAATGGTTAAAAAGGAAAAAAATAAAGTAAAAAAAACCTGTGGAAGGAGTTAATGCCAAAAAATGGTGAAAAGGTTAAATGGAGTCAACAAAAAATACAATTTGGCAGCAGTTTATTTTCTCCTTTTTTTACCTGTTTTTTCAATGTGGAAATGTTAAAAGGAGGGGTAAAATATTGTAATGGGCAAATGTTCACTTTCTTAGACATCACGACTTTTTCTTCCCAAGTAAATAAAAAATTAGTCTTAAAATGACATTTCAGTATTCTGAATGTCTACTTTTTGGATTAATATGTCCAATAATTAATTAATCCCCACACTATATCCATATCACAAGACCTTAATAAAACCTTAATTACATTCTTCATTTCCTCATTACATTCTTAACTCAAACCCTAAACTTTTTAAAATTTCACAAACAAAGAAATAAATATTGGACTACTAAATAGCTTCTACTTCTGCTGCTTTCGGCTTCTCCAGTTAGGGGTTGCCATATATCGAATCGAGTCTGCATGTTGAACTGGCAAAAGGTTTTCACTGGATGCCCTTCCTGACGCAATCCTCCCTATTTATCCAGGCTTGTGACTGGCATTATGAGTTACACTGACCTGTGTATCTCCAGTGGTTGGTTTTTTATACAATAAATAGCAATGGCTAAAAAGTAACTTGTACGGTGAGTAGTTTTTGAGAAGAGTATGTTGCACTTTTACTTAATAACTTCTTTTGACACCATACTTCTACTTGTAATTGAGTATCATGTCAGCAACATAAAAGTTCTCATAATTAATTACAATTATTCAGTACTCTTTCCACCACTAACAATCACTGCTCACTGTCCCATTCTTTATTAACCCAAAACCACACTTACTTGCTTTGCAGGGCCCGTGATGCCCCACCGTGATTTTTGGCCGCTCTCCCGTCCTGCGCTGGGCGGCTCGAAGCTGGCACACGTTCTCATACGTCCTCCCATCGGAACCGCACAGCATCTCCTGCCTGCTGCAAACGCAAACCGGTTTGGGCTCCTCCTTCGCTGCAGGGTCTCGGCTAGGCGCTTTACAACGCAGTCCCTCTGCGCAACGGCCAAAAAACGTGGAGCTGCTCCAGGGCTCTGTGTCACACAGCTGGCCCTCTCCGTTCCCACACTCCCAACAACAACCGCACGGGTCACGAACCCGGCCTGAAACGCAGCTCTGGAGCAGGCTGGGGTCTGGGCACAGTTCCGGCTGGCATTTGGTCGGGCAACGTTCGCCCGGGCGCAGGCCTCTGTGCCAGTCCAGGTGTCTCAGGTGCTCCAGAGGGAGAGGTTCGGAAAAAGAAGCGAACAGCAGTGCTAGTAGTGGTAGTGGCATCGTTGTCCAGCTTGCCATTGTGTGTTTTTTAAATTTTACGCTCAAACGGCAATTTTTTTCCCCAGCGCTTTAAACAACAAGAGAGCTTTTTATGTCAGAGCAAAGTGCGAAGCAATCGTTTTGGACAAGCTCCTGACGCTGATGAGTGATCTTTAGCAGTCTCAGAAAAGTCCCAGAGTGGCGTTGTTGAGAACTGGCAACAGGATTCCCTCAGCCTAAAGCAAAGCAGCTTAACCGCCTTCACTCTCCCAACCTAAAACTCTCCCTGTAAACAGGCCGGAGAGACGTCTGTCCAGCAATCTGTGCCCAGATGAGCATACGGCAGAGAAAGTGGAGGAGGGAGGATGAGCTCAAGAAAGGGAAAACCAGGTTTTAAAAAAAATACATGCGCAGGGATTAGTTGGGAGGCTTTTTAAACTGGAGGGTTTAAAAAGGTGAGCAAAGGGGTGAGCAGGGGGTTCGGGGACAGCCAATCACAGCTCTGGTTTAGGGTAAAGAAAAGAGGGGGTGGTGATGGTGATGGTGGCGGTGGGGGTTCAGTGAGATGGTGGGGGAGTCGGCCAACTCAAATGTGCCAGTCAGCAGAAAAGGTCATAAATTCATCTCTACACACCTGGTTTCCTGTAAATACCCGACTGCCTGCAGGCCCTTGTGGTTTTACAGGTTCAAGAGGGCTAGTAAAACACCACTGTGTCATGACCTGAACCTTTTTGTTTTAAAAAGATGAGACGCACAAATCTACAGTTTGACACTTGCCAAGTCTGGAAAATAGGCAGTGATTAAAGATGAAGTGACTTATAAATTGTACTGTGGCTGTTATGTGATCATTTTTATGTGTCTGTGCAGGTCCATAGTCGTCTACGATGTGGTAATCTCCAGAGCTTGATTTGAAGACAACTGGACTCCTTTTAAGGTTCTTGACGTTTGATCTCTCGTCCCTCAGTGCTTTAGAACTTCACTTGTTTGAACTGAAAAAGCCTCTCAGATGAGAGATGAGTGAGTGATTATTTTTCATTGTGAACACACCACAGCACGGCACACAGCACACCACAACGAAATGTGACCTCTGCATTTGACCCATCCATGAAAGAGCAGTGGGCAGCACTTGGGACAGTGCTTGGGGACAGTACCTCATGAACATAACTTTCGAACCGACCAATCTTTGAATCATTCGGATCACGGGGTGAACTCCCTAACATTAGCTTAGTTCCCTCTGATTCAAGCTCTCAAAATCCCCTTTTCCACTATGAAGTATTCAAACACACAGGAGGGATGATCAAAATTTGGAAACAAAGCAGCCCACGTCTACAGAGTCAACGTTATGCTTTCACCTAATGGCTGTGAATAGTTTCTTTACACTTTATTCAGGACTGAGTGATTGAGAACGCATTTAGTCCTCCTGCTTGCTAATCTCTGCATTCTACCTGCAGTTCTCACCTCTCTGCATTAGTGCAAAATAAATAATTAGGGGGCCATTAAGGGCCCATTGTTAATTGTAAATAATCCATCATTAATATTGATTAGCTGCAGTGTGCAGATCTCATTCAGCGCATGCCTCCTAATGAGTCGGCTTTAGTGGGGCTAATTGCTTCGAGCCATCTCAATGGAGCCCTGCACTGAATGGATTGTTTCCGAGCAATGCAACGTGAGGTTACAAGCAGCTCTACGCAGAGCCTAACTGCTTATGGTTATTATTTTGCACTGCAATACATTCAGACTATCTTAACATTTTAAAGCTGGGTTAAAACTTATCTTGAAGAGGGTAAACATCAAAGCATACAACCCAAACTTCAAAGCAGAAATAATTATGGGATATCCATTTTGGTCAGATAAAGTTTTGCCTATTTATGTTATTTATTACTATTTTTAAAGAAGTTTCGTTCATTAACTCTTTGTTTAATCATGTTATCATTGTATTTACACTGTGGTGAACACAGCTATAAATACAAAGGATTACAATCTGCTGCAAATGTGAAAAAAGGACTTCAAATATGTCTAATGATTCTGATTTTTTGTTCATGATTTGTTATTACGGAGTGATAGAAGTAAGAAGGAATTCAAGTTTTGAGATGTTTTGTGTTAATATTATGTTTGTATAGATTAAATAAAGGAGTAAATGCATTTATTTTGAAGTATGTCACACTTCTGTGGAACATTTTTGTCTAGTGCATCACAAAAATAAACGATATATTTGCAATTTCCTTTCAAACCAGAAAAATGCTCCACCTATCATTTATTTATTTATAAAAGGTTTTGGTAACAAGGCAGTAAACGTTTTTTATAATGGCTACTTGCCTCTAATGGCTCATTTTCAAACAAACGCCCAGTGTCGAAACGATGAAGACATACAGTATAGCATTATCCCATCTCCTCTTTCCTCTCTCTCTGTCTCTCTCTCTCCAGTGTCTCTCCCTCTTGCCTCTTATAAAAGCAATATACAAGGAGGCAAATAGGAGGAGCAGGCTGACAGTCATCGCGGAGCCGCCACAAATTCAATTCTTTTATAAGTGTGTCACAGAGGGGAGGTCACAGATGGAGCAAACGCTTGTAAAACCATGAAAGCTGGATGCTGTGTAGCACATGAACTGCAACTGCATTATGGTTAGCAGAAGCAGGGAAGAATACCTCTTACACTGGGGATTTTACACACTGCCATGACATAAAAGCCATAATCCAATGAATAGGAGAAAAGACATAAAGGCATCATCACTACCGTCATTAAAAAAAAAAAGTATATTTATGTATTTATACATATACATATTATACAGTATACACACATGTATAGTGTTTATTTATATATATAGTGTAACATATATATAAATGAACAATAGGGCTAAAGCACAAGTATAATTATTATTATATATAGTATAATATATATTATTATACTTATTCACACTTACATATACATTGTATATTTATAATAATAAATTCCAAGTTTAAGTGCCAGTTTTTTTAATGACATTATAAACAGCCTGACTGATAAAATTTTATTTATTTATTTAACTATTATTTTAATATTTATTTATTTATTTATTTTATTTATAAGTGTGAAATTGTTAAATAAAGTAAATCACTTAAAACAAGCCATATAACCATTTAATGAATCTTAAGAATGACAAATAAAAATATTTGAACAGCACTCCAGAGGCAGTGTGATGCTTATCTCCCATTATCTTACTCGGCATTATTTCATGAGAAATAGCTCATAATCGTACAACTTTCCAAATTACCTTTAGTCATTACCCATTATTAAGCACAGTGCATACTGTTATATTCCTCTAAAATTGATTTAAACTGCAGCCTTTTTCGTTATTGGAATTAGCCCCCCAGCATTAGCCAAGGTTTGGGGATTCTGTGCGAGTGAAATAAACTGTTAATCACGGATGCTTTTTGCAAAAACGCAGTGTGATACAACTGCTAATCTGCAAATAACTGTCAGTGCTGTGTGTTTTAATAGCATAATTCATCTCGCAGCTACATTAATTGCCCCAGTATATAACAGGTATGGGGCGTACGCGTGGTATTTCCCAACACATAATACCTAGCTAGAGACACAGATAATTAAAGTGATTATTATTTATACAGTACTTCATTTGAAGTGCTCTCGCGTATTTGTTCCCCGGAAGAGTCTGGAAGCAGGAAAAGCAGTACTGAAAACTCTTAATAAATAAAATAAGCACTCCTTTCATCCCTAATGAGGCCAGAAGATATACAGCTCCTTACAGCTACTATACAATTCTTAGCAAGCATTCTGCGTTATTATTATTATTGTGTGTGTGAATGCATTTAGGGGGTTGTGGGAGCTCCCCCTTAAAGAAGAAAAACTAGGATTGTGGGGACATTTCATGGTTTTGTGGGGACATGTGAAGACTGGACCCCATTAGGGAAAGACATTTGCAATATTAATGTGAAAAACAAAAAAATATATATTTGCATTTGGTTACTGAGGTTAAGATTAAGTTAAGGTTAAAGGCTTCACAAAGACAGCAAGACAAGATTGTGTGAGTGTTCATGTGTGTGGTGCTAGAAGTCTAATCACCATCATTTTCTAGATTTTTACTGTTTTGCAGGTTCTGTAGTTTGCTTCATTAGCTGAGGCAGTTTGGTCTTAGTTGAAAAAGGAAAACTCAAGCGGCGTGAGGTTTGTCAGAGTGTTGTAATGTTATGTTGGTGTAAGAAATGAGAACTTCTTTATGTTGTGTTATGATTCAGGTGATCAGGTGTTACTAGTGTTAATTGGAGTCTAGAAGATCAAAAAATATATAAGAACAGTGAATGAAATGTGGCCCATTAAAATGTCACATAGAATAGCAATGTATTTCGGTTATAAAATATAACCATAAATATTGGGACATCGACACAATTCTAATCTTTTTATTTCTATACACCACCACAGTGGATCTGAAAAGAAATGATCAAGATGTGCTTTAACTGCAAACAGCTTTAATTTGAGGGTATTTACATACAAATCAGATTGACGATTGGCCAGGAATTACAGCAGTTTGTATATGTGCCTCCCACTTTTTCAGGGACCAAAAAGTAATGGGACAAATTAGCAATCATAAATCAAACTTTCTTTTAATACTTGGTTTCCAAATCCTTTGCAGTCAGTACAGCCTGAAGTCTGAATGCATAGACATCACCAGACACCGGATTTATCCTGATGTGAAATGCTCTGCCAGGCCTCTGCAACTGTCTTCAGTTGATTGCTTGTTCTTGGGCATTTTCCTTCAGTTTTGTCTTCAGCAAAGTGTCATGCTCATCAGTTCAGGTCAGGTGATTGACGGCCATTGCATGACATCACTTCTTTGCCTTAAAAATTCTTTAGTTTGCTTTACTTGTATGCTTGGTCATTGTCCATCTGCACTGTGCCTTTTAGATCAATGAGTTCTGGAAACGTTTGGCTGAATATGAGCAGATAACATTCCTCAAACACTTCCAGAATTCATCCTGCTAACGTCAGCAGTCACATCATCAATAAATTCAAGGGAACCAGTTCCATGCCCACGCCATGACACTACCACCACCATGCTTCACTGATTAGGTGGTATGTTTTGGATCATGAGGAGTACCTTTCCTTCTCCATACTCTTCCCGTTCTCTTGCCATCACTTTGGTACAAGTTGAGCTTTCTCTCATCTAGATCGTGAGATGTTGTTTGAAACTTTGTGGCTTTTTAGATGTTGTTGACAAACTGTAATCTGGCCTTTGTTTTTGAGCTCACCAATGGTTTTATCTTGTGAACCCTCTGTAATCGCTCTAGTGGGAATCTTCTCTTGATTGTTGACTTTGACACACACATACACCTACCTCCAGGAGAGTGTTCTTGATCTGGCCAACTGTTGTGAAGGGGTTTTTCTTCACCAGGGAAGGAAATTCTTCGGTTATTCACCCGATTGTTTTTCCATGGTCTTCCAAGCCTTTTGTGTTGCTGAGCTCACCAGTGCATTCAGTCGTTTTAAGAATGTTCCAAGCAGTTGATTTGGCCACACCTATGTTTTTGCTATAAGCTCTGATGGGTTTGTTTTTATTTTTCAGCCTAATGATGGCTTGTTTCACTGATAGTGACAGCTCTTTGGATCTCATATTGAGAGTTGACAGCAACAGATTCCAAATGCAAATACTTTTGCCAGAAATGAACTCTAGACCTTTTATCTGCTCCTTGTAAATAAGATAATGAGGGAATAACACACACCTGGCCATGGAACAGCTGAGCAGCCAATTGTCCCATTACTTTTGATTCCTTAAAAATTGGAGCTTTATACACAAACTGTTGTAATTCCTACACCGTTCACCTGATTTGTATGTAAATACCCTCAAATTAAAGCTGTCTGCAGTTAAAGCACATCTTGTTCGTTTCTTTTCAAATCCATTGTTGTGGTGTATATAGAGCCAAAAATTAGGGTATTATTAAATAAATGTATTTATGGACCTAACTGTATGTGATAGAACTTTGTGTGGGTAAAAATACACCTAGACATTCATTATTCCCTTTGTGTACCAAAGCCATAACTTCATACTTTAGAAAAACAACACAGCTGTTGTTATGACTCACTAAACTGCCGCTGATTAGGCCTTAATGTCCAGGGCTGGCTCCATGCATGCGAGCAGGAAATACCTCGAGATTAACGCAAAAAGCAAACACTGACAAACATCAACCACCCTCCTGGGAGGCACCGACCCGGCCGGCACTGAAGTTCTACAGTTACACAGCTTTGCTTTTCAGCATCCAATCAACCCCCCTTTCTATAGCATACCTGCATCTGTTTCCTGAAATCTGTTTCACTCTGCGAGCCAAAGCCCAGCCTTTATTGAGATGTAATAGGCGCTATCAGCTGAACCGCCAAACCCAGTACTGCTTTAAAAAGGAGGCACCCCAGCTAATCATGGCCGTCCTAACACAGTTGGCTGTGATGAAGAGGCGGGATGAAGCAGTTAATGGAGGAGAATGATCTCACAAATACAAAAAAACTCAATTCATTTCTCTGGGAGGGCAATCTGTCCGATTCAGCTCTAATGGAGTGGAGTTTCATTAGACTCGGGGCCTAAGCAGCCGTCCCATCTCCTCTTATCCACGCCAATGACAAATGCTACCAATATGCATTGTGAGTCTTCATTTAGGTTGCATCTAGAAAAGAGCTCACTTTTATGAGACAAGCAAAAATGTCTTCATTGATAAACAGTGGTCTTGTGAGAACATGTTTACAAGGCTTAAGACTAGAAGTAATGCAAATCTTGCATTTTGTAAATGTTTGATATCACAAAAAGTTGGAAATAATGATCACAAGTTGCTAGGCGTGTAATCATGATATGATGTGATATTGATTCAATGGACGATTCTTTATCTGCGTTATGACAAAAGCTGCTATGATGCGATTCCGTGAGCCAGCATCTTGTACGTAAATAATATCATATGCGGATATAACACTATCAATAATAACACTATATAATAATCACTCACTTCCTTTCTGTGATTTGACATGAAAGAACGTAGTGGTGTCCAAGAACCAAATATCATTTACCATTTTTTAATTCTGAGCTCCAACAAACATTGAAATAAAACTCGTCTTCTCTTTTAATAGGCAATAATAGTATAATGCTGATTAATGTCTAAATTTTGGATCGATCTTCGTGATCACTGGATGATGTATCATACAGACTGATGTATTGTTACACCTATAATTTGCACTGCACAGTTACACAGTTACAGGCATGAAGTACCTTACGTTAATTAATTTCAAAAATTTCAAAAAGCATTGGATGGAAGGATAACAAAAACGATATGCATGAAAACATCAGAAACTCCTAAAAGAAAAGAATTCAGGAGATCCTTTACTATACTTACTACATTATATGAGTGTAACGTAGTGAAATGTATCCTAATTGATTCCTAAAACCATGCAAACTGAAATATAAATTAAAGAATAATTGATTAAATTAAAGAGATTAAAATCTCTTTATTCATAGCTATAAGCTTATAAAACACCAATCCTGCTCATATTCTATAATTTTATTATTAATAAGCAAGATGTGCTCACCGGAAAAGCACAAATTACGAGAAGCTGATCAGGTATGCAGCAGCAGCGAGCATCAGTGTGGCACAAAGGCTTGAAGGAGCAGAGAGGGGCAGTGTTGGTCGGGCAGAAACCGAGCCAGGCCTTACAGACGGACATTAGGCCCAAGCTGGGTTAAATCCTATTAGTTTGAGTTGGGGAATGGGATTATAGATGATAGAATCCTTTCGTCTGGCAACTAGGGTCTGGTACGCCAATCAGGCAGTATTGAGGGAAGGGCTTCTATTAGGAGGCTCATCCACTTAGGCTAATGAATGGGGCAGATTCAATCTCTTGCTGCAGAAGAGACATATTGGGGAGGTACAGCTGGAGGCAATGCATGGCACTGAAGAAAGCACCACTGTTATTCATCAATGCAAGATGAAGCAGATGGAGACTTCAGTTGGGGAGCGGCGAGATTTAATTTCAACCTTTAAAATCACTTCTGCGTGTATGGATATAATGCACGTTGGAATGATCATAATTATAAGACACCATGCTTATTGCGGCTCATCTTTCATGCCATTGTATTGCATGCTTACTGCATTATTGTTCACGCTTAATGGCAAAAATAGATTTTTTCTAATATTTTATTTTTACGAGAATAATTAGGATAAATCGCTTCTAATTATGTTTTTCGTACCCTTATTCAGGATCCTTTAACCGATAAAAAGATGAGAAATATATGAAAGATAATTGTGCCCTCTAGTGAGTGAAAATAGGCAATGCTTTCATTCTTTACAACCCATTTCTGCACATCAGCCTAACTTCTGCAGTGAATAGTAAAAGGACAAAAGCCAAAGGTTCAAAACTGGGCAAAAAGAAGTTAATGGTTCTTCTGAGCTCTTGTCCTGCAATAAAATATAATAATAATAATAATAATAATAATAATAATAATAATAATAATAATAATAATAATAATAATAATAATAATAATAATAATAATAATGCAGTGTTGGCTCCTGCTCAGCAGTAGTAGTATTTTTTCTTTAGATCTATACACTCATGTATATAAAGTCCTTTCACAAAAAACTCATTCAGCAAAATTACTTAAAATATATACAGTATATATGCCAACACAAGAAAGTATAAGGTAAAAAAAAAATCACAAAAACAATCATATTTATAACTAGACCATAATTGTAGGCTGAATACTGCATGCAACCCAATTATCTCTCTTTCTACTTCTAGTTTAAAGTGTATATGTTATATTCTATTTACATATTGCCTATTCTATGTGCTTATTTATTATTTGTTCCTTGTTCTTTGTTCTTTGCACTGTTAAAACTGGAGCTACTGGAGTATACTTGTACAGTACATAGCAGAGCTGACAATAAAGTTTACTTTGACTTTGACTTTGAAATAAAGAAATCAATAAATAAAGAAATAAATTGATTGGATTAAAAATAACACACACATGCCAATATAGATCTTAAACAAGTTTGTTAGTTGGTTAAATTTATTAAGCTGGATTTATTTGGAAGGTGTCCTTGAGTATTACAAAAGGCGCCTTTAAATTAAATTAAATTAAATTAAATTAAATTAAATTAAATTATTATTATTATTATTATTATTATTATTATTATTATTATTATATGTTGCAATGTACACATGTTCTGTGTTAACGTATCAAATATATATTACACATTATAATATTGACATAACCTTTTCATAAAATAATTTATATGGCACAGACTTAAATTATTTAGCTGTATATTATTTAGCAGGTTATGAATTATTAAATGTTCTAATTTTTACACATAAATAAATAACTATACAAAGATCCGCATCAAAAACCATATTTGGTAAATTAATTACTTTACAAATGTGTTTACTCTGAAACCAGGGCAATACTCCTTAGCGCTAGATGTCAGTCTGACCGAAGTAAGAAGTGGATCATAAAGGCTGAGCTGTCCTTTATCATGTAAACTCATATACAGTATGTAGTACCACATTTACACTGATCTGGAAGCAGTTTTTCAACCCATCACATGGTTACGTTAGTTTGGATAGAGCTGATCCTGAGTCAGCGTAAACTCACGTCCAGAGCGTTTATTTTAAGTACGGCTGCGTCCCAAAGCGCCAACCAGCCTACTAAAAGGAAGCATCGCATCAGAAGGCCAAGCGATAGTGACGAGCGGGTGTATCGCCCTAAGTAGTAGGCTAGTACGCAGTTTGGGATGCAGCCGATATCAAGATTTCAACATGGCGATGGAGGTGCTGCGGATAAATATCACAAGCTAACCAGCAAGTGTGAAGAGTCTAATAAGGCGTTATAACACGTTAAGGAATAGTATGCATGAGACGAACAGCAAACTGGAATGATGGAAACGCGAGGTATAGAGCAGATGTTTGACTTCCAGAGGTAAGGTTTGCATGGAGTTAGCATTCGTGCTAGCTGTGCTTACAGGTAACTGGCGGTGCGCTTAGTCTCTTAGCGAGCTAGTTAGCGGTCAGTTAATGAACACGTAGCGTTGCTAACGAGCTAACTTACGTTTATTTCACTATCAGCCTGATGCAAAGGTAACATTTTGAACACGGTGCCAGAGTAAACCTGCTGTCACCTAAACACGTTAGTTAAGAGAGTTGGTCCACATCCGCTGCCGTTTGATTGATGCTGTCAACTGGAAAATGACATTTAGCTTAGCTTAGCTTGGTTTAGCTTAGCTAGGCTGGCTAACGTTCCCTCATTTCGAAAGCAAAATCCGAGACACTTTATTATGAAGGGAAACACATTGTGAAATGTTTCATTCTTAAGACTGGGAAAGTGAAAACACAAAACGATAATAATATTAGGTTAACTAATTAAAACAATATTTAGGATTAATAATTTAAATTCTAGGAACTGAACCAGTTAATATCGTCATAAAAATGATAAATTTCCTATTTATGTGTTCACCTTTTAGTTTATGCACACTCTTGATTAGAACATTTGATCTGTGCCTTGTTCAGATTCTTCTTAGGTTATTTTAAGTTTACATTTAATGGTATTTAGCAGATGCTCTTCTCCAGAGCGACTTCCACTTTCCTCATTTTAGAGACAGTCTCTCTGGATCAACTCAGAGTTAAGGGTCTCGCTCAGGGACCCAGTGGTGGTAGTGCTGGATTCAAACTCACAACCTCTTGGTCCAGAGGCGAGTGTCCTAACCACTAGACCACCTCCACCCCAAGTGTAATGAAAGTAATATCATGCAATATCCCGAAGTAAGTCGAATGACAAAATGAAAGCATTTAATATTATATTCTATCCTTATCCTTATACTTTATCCTTTATTTTGTGGCTTCACAAACTACCCTGCAGTAATTTTTTTCATGGTTTGCACTAGTCACCACGGAAGGCACGGGGAATACTAAGGTGTTATATTTGTGCCTTTATTCTGAGGGCGCAGTTGAACTTTTACAAGCAAAATATGGTGCCTGTGCACACTCAACTCTGCCTGCATGCGTAATTGAAACACTCAGCGCGCTCAGATCTGCCTACGATGGTGCTCAGATCTCTAGAATGCCAAAGGTGCCACATTTGGTCTTAAAGGCACCTTACTAGAGCACCATAAAAAGTGCCGCCTTTTACAGTCATTTTATGTGTGTAAAAAGCTTCATCTGAACAGTGTTTTTAATGAATAAACAGGTGTAAAGGGTGTTTTACTGTCAATTGCCTAAAAATATCGCCCGTTCAAGTCCAAGATCACTGTGAGATCAAAGGTACCATTAAGGTACTCGTGAGCAAGATAACATCTCCAAACACTACCCACCGGGTCCTGCTAAAATTTCAATACAAGTGGTGCACTGTGTGCTGTGTTGTGTTCACAACAACAAATAATCTCTTACTTCATTTCAAATGAAATTATTCTGCTGAAATCTGAATGTGAGATTTTACTGGGGCACGACACATAAATCCTGGGGGAGGTGCCCGTGTAAAAGGGCTCTAGTGACGTCTGTGCCGCAATCTTATATCACAAGTTTCATAAGGAGAAGCCTGCATAGATATTAACCCCATTTAATGATTTGAGATTTCCAATTTCAAAGAACTTTTTGTCTTTGCAGGTTGCCAAGTGATGGTCTGATCCTGGTGCTGCTGCTGCTGTACGCCCCAGTTGGCCTTTGTTTGATGTTGCTGCGGATATTTATTGGTGTCCACGTATTTCTAGTCAGCTGTGCGCTGCCTGACAGCTTTCTTAGAAGGCAAGTCGTTTTCTAGTGAAATCAGTTTTCAAAAGTGCCAACTTAAAAGACAAACTCAGTCCTTTCACTGCATCATTCTGGGTTTGTGTTTCAAGTGGAAGCAATTCTTAAAGAGCTCCGCATACATTCTGTGTAAAGTTTATAAAATTGGTTTGGAATATCTCAGAATCCTGTTAACATACAGAAACCATGCACATACAGTCAGAATCACGAGAAGTTGAGTTTGACAGTAGTACAGAGACAAATGTAACTGCATAAAATTGTTAAAGTGGTACAGTTTAGTCAAAACTCCTATTTTAGCTGATAAATAACACCACCATCCAGCATTAAATTCACAATAGAGCTATATTACTTGATCTTTTCATTGTGTATTCCAGACACACGTCCATCGCATTATTGTGACGACCTGAGGTTGCGTGTGAGGGATTTGTAGGAAATGCAGTTCTCTTGCAACTTCCAAGGCCGAAAGCAGCTCATTTTAGAGGGTGAAATAAGTCCATATTGTCCGAATTAAACAAAACTACAGTATTTCTTCATTTTTAATTGATCTGAAAATATTTTTCCCCCTTCTATAATGTCAGAAAGAAGTCAATAGGACAAAATAAATATAGCAAAAGGCATTGTTGGATATCAAATGGATACCAAGTCGATAAAAAAGCGTTAAGTTCTGCCTCTCAACTTCCATCAATATTGGGGATTGTAGGAGTAGGGATTTGATGTTGAGGAATTAAGGTTAACATTGCTTACTTTAAAATCTTTATACAGTACTGCTTTTAAAATGTGCTTTCATTTCAGGTTCATAGTACGAATTATGTGCTCTGTATTGGGGCTGCATGTAAGACAGAACAGCCCTCGTTCAAGAGACAAAAATGTCAAGCTGTACATCTGCAATCACGTCACTCTGTTCGACAACAACATCATTAACCTCCTTACGTCCTGCAACACGGTGAGTGCCCGCGCTCTCTCTCACTGGGTGTGTTTGTAGAAACATCATGCATGTGTGTTTTTACTTGACACTGGAAGTTCTGGACTTTTACCCATAACTTTGCCAAATGTTTGCCCGTTTTTCTAATTTCTTTCACTGTAACATTCAGAATGAAATATGCACTGAAGTAATTGTTTTATTGACCACCGGCACTTTGGCGTGCCTTTGTCTGTGTGAACATGGGGCATTTTGAACATTCTTTGCAAAAACAGACAGTTGTTGAATTTGGTCATGAATTCATTTTTTATTGTTCACTGTTAAAGTTGTCATTTATGATTAATATGGAACGTAAAGTGAATTAAGTTAATTAATTATTTGTCATTATGAACACATCACAGCACACCGTGCATTTGGGTTGTGTGATATGACTAAAATCTCATATCCCAATAACGATATATATCACAATATAGTAGGTGTGATCGAAACACTGCATTTGTCTATATTTTTATGGAATTAACAGTAAAAAACTTTTTTATTTGTTAGAAACACCGCTCTAATATACCGGCACTTTTCACACAGGTTTTACACTGTTTTTGCTTATGAAAGTTTCACTGCAAGCTCGGAATTAAAGCACAAATATAACACAGTGGTATTCTCTGTGGTATTCCCTACATGCATGTGGCACCGTGTTAATTACTGCACACCCTCATTCAAACCATGAAAAATATTGCCATTAAGTGTATTTTGCCATGCTAAAATGATAATGTATAATACCAAACGATAAATGTTTTAATTTTGTCATCCAGTATATTTTGCAATATCGTACAACCTTAACCCCACAAGTAGCCCTTTGTGTCCTATGTATACAATGACTTAATTAAAGCTCCTGAAGTTCCTCAGAGGTTATGAATGAATAAATAATATCAGTGAATGGGTAAATAATGTTTTCTCACAATCTTGCTCCCAGCCGTTGTTGGAGGGCTCATCAGGTTTCGTGTGCTGGGCGCGGGGCTTCATGGAGCTGGGCACCGTGTCCGGCAGCAGGAGCCAGCTTGCTGACGGCCTGCACGGATACTGCTCCAACCCTGCAGCTCTGCCTTTACTGCTCTTTCCAGAGGAGGACACCACCAACGGCCGAGCGGCACTCCTCAAATTTAGGTGAGTCATTGCACACTAAACCACTTATACATTCAGTTCTCAGGAAGAGATCAGAAGGTCGCGGGTTCAGGTTCCGGAACGGTAAAGGTACCCTAAATATATGAATAAGTAAATAAATACTGCAAATCCAGAACAGCAGTTTTAAGAGTTCCTGATCTGCACAGTCTTTGAGAACGTAATTTAACTAGTCATTAAGGTTTACTCACTATAACGAGCCCAAAGCCTTTAAATAGCTCTTGTAGAGCTGTAATATTCGGTTCCTCTTTAGGATTCAGCTCCCTCCGAGTCACTCGCTAAACTGATCTGGGTGTGCGAGTCAGTTTTTCCAAGTCGCCAGCTGAACCGTTTGTTTTTCACAGAAGAAAGTACATGTGGCTTGTGATGAGGATGAATGACAAAGTATCAAGACAAGGCTACCAGAGTGGCAAATATTTATTTTCAAGTGGCACTAGAGGAAGTTAACCAGCGGATTCATTCTGTATGTGGTTTGAGGAGCACTAACCCGCTCATGTATGTGATTCAGATTCGGCCGTACGTTTCCGGCTCTAGAGGAAGTTAACCGACAGATTTACTCATGAATGTATGTGCCTTGCGCCGCGCTACGACACGAGTCCCGTAGTCTACAAAGAGGGTTCAACTCTGTAGGAAGTTGTTAGGATCCCTCATTTGAGTGTGGTGGTGCAAACCAACTGTAAGTTATGACATTTTTAGCAGCTATACTTGCTACTATGGCTGCACTGATCTTGTAATGAGTTTGAAATGACTATAAGAGGTATGTACGTGATGGGGTTCATATTTTTGTGGTGTGTAGTTAATAACTCGTGAGTTATTTAACAGATCCAGGTGAGTCATGAGTCACTAGGCTCTAATCTCTAGCTTTTTTGCACCGTTGTAACATGTCTAAGTCCGGTCAGATAAGTTGTTATTTAGGAAAAACAAGGAGATAAGGGGGCTGAAAAGTTTTATGAATGTTTTGTAAAGATTTTCTGTTTGAAATCTGCAAATAATATAACATATTTCTCTCCTTCTTAAAGCTCCTGGCCTTTTTCTGTGGCAGATTCTGTACAGCCTGTAGCCTTGACAGCGACGAGGCCCTTCTTATCTGTGGTAAATATCTCTCACTTTTCTCTAATGAGTCTCTCTATTCTGAAGACCAAAACTCATTGAAGAAATGTGTTCTTTAATTAGATATTAATTAATATTAATTAATTGGTACATGTGCCAGTCACAGCCGTTGTTTATTATATGCATAAAATATACAATTTATTATTTTCCAGTTGATGATTTTATTGCGTTTAGTTACTGACAGTAGAGTTGTGTCTTACAACAGGGGTTTTCAACTGGCTCTGTCCTAGGGATCACCATTTAGACTAAGCGGTCGACTTGTGTGTGGAAAATAATAATAGAAATAATATTTTTTATATAATTTTTTAGATATTTACTTTAAAGTTGCATTATTCATAAAGATGTCCAAATCATCTGGAATTGTCATTTTGAATAATAAAATAAAATGAGATACATTTTAAAAAGTGATTTCAGTAGTGTAACTGGATTGCATGTCACGGACCACCTGCATTGTCGCCGTGGACCACCAGGGGGCCATGATCTACCAGTTGAAAACCCCCGTCTTACAATGTGTAAAACCAGCCTGACAAGCTTTCACCATGATATTTTCCCCAGCGTCTTAAAATCCACTGTTCCACTGATCGGACAGACTTTCCCCGTTCCGGTTTTATACTATTTAACAAGCATTAGTAGGAATTTACTTAACACATAGTAACCTTGGGGGTGTTGGTAGTGTAACAGTTCGCCCCATGATCTGAAGGTCGCCGGTTCAAATTCCCAGAACCGGCATTTTATTCATAAATTGAGGTACAGAGGTACCGCCCCCAAGCACTGCTCCCGGGGCGCTGGACTATAGCTGCCTACTGCTCCTTCACGGATGGATCAAATACTGTGCTGTTCACAATGACAAAAACTCACTGACGAAATAAAAGACAAGTGAGGAAAATAACTATTTTAATATGTTTGGAGCAGTTGGTAGTGTAATGGTTAGAGAGTTGGCCCCCTGATCGGAAGGTTGCCGGTTCGAATCCCAGATCGGTAAAGGAACCACTGAGGTATTTGTGGTGCTGGACTATAGCTGCCCACTGCTCCTTCATGGATGGCTCAAATGCAGAGGTCACATCTCATTGTGGTGCACTGTGTGCTGTGCTATGTTCACAATGATCACTTTACAATGATCACTTAAATCAGTGTTAATTTCAAGTATGAGTTAACTAAATAAAATTACTTTGTATGTAAAAATACAATGAAAACATTTAATGTTTTGTGTGCTGGCTAATGTACGTGGATTTGTTAAGCTGTTGATTTCTAACCTCAACACACATTCTCTTGTCTCAAGTGAAATATTAACTTGTTACTTGTGGAGAAAAGTTCCAGAATTCGTGCAATGATCATGTTGCTCCAAATCAACCCAGATGAATTGCTTTATAATCTTGCCATGAGTAACTCTTTCTGTCCTTTTGTGCTCCACAACGTTCATACAGTGAACGCTTTGTTTTAGTGGCTGCCTCATTAGAGGATATTTATAGAAGCTCGTAGACAAGTTGATAAGTTACACATGATGTAATCCTGTGAAAGCTGCTGAAGGTCAGCAGATCAGCTGAGGAATTTTGCTGTTTTCGTTCTCCGATTTTCCACAGAAAATGTGGACTAGATGGTCTTTTAAGGGCAGACACTGCTGTAGGAAGGTCGGCTGATAAAAAGAGGTTTAAATGTCATAGCACTTGTATTTATCTTCCCTTGGTGACCATCTGCTTTTTATCTTTTGTTAGAACATACCAGGCTCTTCATGGCTGACTGAGTTGCTATGGACGTTTTTTGTCCCTTTCACCGTGTATAAAGTAAGGTAGTACATGTTACTGTCTCTAATTCTGAAAATATTAGTTTTTGCTAACTCATCGGATCACTCCCGTTTCCAGCATTTAAAGACCCAGTAAGATCAAAGTAATATCGGCTCTAAGTTCCTCCTATCAGTTTTGAGCAAATATGAACGGTACTTTCTACGCTCGGATGCTGTAGGCGTGTCGGCTCACAGCGTTGAAGCACCGTCCACTACTACAGAGTGGACCCATCGACTGTAAAACACGCACTGAAAAAAGATCACTCTAATTTTTCCCTTGGTGCACCTTTGCAATGTACGCCTCACTGGAAGGGATGAAGACAGGGACAGGATAGTGAGCACAGTCTGGGCTAATACGGAATACAACACGGGATAATGGTGGGGAAATATTTAAACAGGAGGACAGCGGGGGAAAGACTAAAGTGACAGAGGAACGCTGAAACATCCAGAGCGTTGATGGATTAGAGCAGATAGTTTACTAACTTACATTTTACCATGGGTTACACCGCCGCTATAATTCACTGAGCTAGCTCATACGGATTAGCTGCGTGTTCTCATGCGTTCACTAATCATTTGGAGTTCTTTACAGCAGGTTAAACACATGCACATGTCATATTTTACACTTTATGACAACACAAAGTAGCTGAACGTACACTTGGTGGTTCAACAGCAGCCAGCGGCGGTGAGGGAATAGTGGTATTAGCTCTCTTAGCGAACTTGCCCAGACTAGCAGGTATACGCTACTGACGCTATGCAGGTGGGCAGGGTCAGAGCAGTAGATCTGGGCAGGACTTTGCTACATATCGTATTTTAGGGTGTTGGTGGCGTAGTGGTAGGACACTCGCCTTTGGACCAAGAGGTTGTGGGTTCGAATCCGACCTCTGGCGTTACCAACACTGGGTCCCTGAGCAAGACCGTTAGCCCTAAGTTGCTCTCAGGGGAACTGCCCCTGAAAGTAGGAAATGTAAGTCGCTCTGGATAAGAGTTCTGGTAAGCAGACTGCGTTTTAGTCCCACAGTACTTCGACCTACCGTGAAAAGCTGCACAACTCCACAACATCGTAAAACTGACTTCAGGGGTTTTCCCACATTATTTAAGACACACTTTTTTTTTTGACACATTTCACATGATACCAAAGCAAGGACGTGTTTTTCGTCTTACTGGGTCTTTAACGAAATGTTAGACGGCTGAAATGTTTGTTAGACATTGCATTTTTAATAATTATAATCTTTTTCCAGTAGTGAAATTATAAGGAATCAGAAATTCTGATTAAATACTCGTATGTACCTTTATGTTTCCCTCTGACCCATTTAAAATACCACCAGATGGCTGGCTCCGGTACATAAACAAGATGCAGAGTCACATCAGGAATTTGCTAACAGAGTCCAGGAGGTATGATTCTTTCTTTATTGAAGATACCTTAAATATGCTAAGGAAATGAGTGAAGTACTGATTCAGGTTGTGGTCATATTATCGAATATTATTAGTGTTTATAGGATCTATGCTTAAAGGAGCTACATGTAAGATTGTGGCCAAAGCTGGTCCTGCAGTCAAATTCAAAACACTGTAGCGCGTTGTTTCCCCTCCGCCTCCTCCCCAGACTCGAGGTTGCCAGATAGACCCAATGAGGACTCATATTTGGCCAATCTAGTGTCTAATGTTATGTTTCGTATTGCCATAATTAGCGTGCTAATGATACCACGCTGTCCCAGCGTAACACAATTGCTGATGTTAGCCATCACAAGTGACTGTTTTGGTTTCTCAAACAATTCAGTCGGTTCGATGACCGACCTGCAGATGCGCTGGCATGCTCTACCCAGGGTTGGTCCCCTCCCTGCACCCATAAGTTCCCTGAGATAGGCTCCTGTAAATTAAAATTTAAAATGTGAATATTCTGGCTGCACTAATTTCGTCAGTGAGAACCGTGTTTCAAATGAACATGATTTCTTAATCTCTGGTGTCATATTAGCTTCATTTTATGATTACTTGCCATAAATTTCTTACACATAGCTCCTTTAATATGAGACTTAAAAATGGTTTAATCTGAAACTGTGCTTTTTATTTGCGGCACATGTCTCGTCTTCTCGTTCATTTTAGACCACAGCTTTTAAAAAAGTATGCCAATCTATTATCCATGATGTCCATACAGAAATGACTTCACCCAGTTGTGGTTTGGTTTCATAGAACTGCTGAACAATGGCCGTTCATTGTACATATTTGAATGAGTATTGATCTAAGGGAGAGTAGTGTGGTAACGTCCACCGTCTTTGATCCTCTTTTATCCATTGTGCTCATTTCTAGCTTCTGGCCACTGAGCTGGGCATCGTCCCAACGCAGATCACCAAGGCAGACAAAGCTGAGTACATCAAAAGGAAAAGACACACACTTCCACACAACACACACTTGAGTAAGTGCAGCCTCCATGGTGGGAAAGGTACCAAGTCAACCTTACTGTGGATTAGTGCTGGGCGATAAAACGATCTCGATATTTTATCGAGAAAAATGTGATGACGATAACGATGATAAACTAAGCTATAAAATTTGATCATACTTGTTTGTCCACTATGCAACAGCGCGTTGAGATAGTATCTTTGGCCAATCACGTAGCTTGGCATAACAACAGCCAGTCGCGCCCAATGATGCAAATTTGCCCATAACACACGACAAAGCCGCGCAGTAAACATTATTGGTCACGTGCCGAGATATACTTAACGTTCAGAGCGCTTATGCGCGCACATCATGGCTGGCGCACGTTCTCAGCGTTCTCTTGACTCATCCGCTGAGCATGTCGTCATAAATTTATGTTTATGAGTTGCAGTACCTCTTGAAAAATTGGGGCGGCTGTATGTTTAAGTTTTGCCACGTGACGTCAGCATCGTTGTTTACTGTCAACACGGCTGAACGGTTTCGCCAGGTTTTTTGCACCTTTGTAACATCCGAATGCAAATAATTTTTTATCTTCCTCATTTCACAGCAAAATGTTTTCTCTCACTGCCGCTTTCTACTTGTTCTGTCACTTAACGGCAGACTGGACGCTTTTCTGGTGTACACTGCCACCTGTCGGAGTCCTCGAGATTAAGCACAAGCGCACCCGTCACGTAGCGTTAAGTATGTCGCGGGCCTTAGAAAAGATGTCGCGGTGAGTGAAAAAAGGCGATGAAAATGCAGCACTTTATAGTTACGGCGGACGCTTTGACAACAAATGCCGCCTGGAAAAAAACTAATAAAATACCAACGTGAAAGTACCAGATGACGCTTTTTGTAACTTAGCAACAACAAGCACCGAGAAAGCGCTCTGGAAGTGAGGTGTTGACAGCTCTCTTTAGCTGTTCTTTGGCAGCAGCAATTTTTTCCCCCCAGTTCTCGGGGCTCTTCAAGTAGAAATTTGTTGAAAATTATTTGTTTAATATTGTTTGATTACTTGTTCATTCAGTCTGTATAAGAATCCAAAAAAACAAAACATAAAAAAACACAATATGACAATATATTGTGATAATTATCGAAATCGATCAATATGACAAAAAATATCGTGATAATGTTTTTGTTCATATCGCCCAGCTCTACTGTGGATTGTTTTTTTTTTTTGTTTTTTTTATAAGTACGGTAAATGCCGAACGCGAATCATGTTAATAAGGGCCTGTGTCCACCAGACGTGTTTTTTAATACAAATCCTATGAGCTTCCGCGTTCTGAGCGCTAAACGCCTTCAGCGGGAAAAAAGACTCCGGTGGAGGCGCTGTTTTACCACAGCGCTCAGAGCTCTTTAAGTTGAAATCCGCTAGCCAATCAAAATTGAGGAAGAGTCAAGAACTCACTAACAATGACGACGTATCTGGAGCAGGTGGAGAAGCTTATTTTGGCTTTATTTAAATAGTTCGAATAAACTACAATTTTGGGTGTTGGTGGCCTAGTGGTAGGACACTCGCCTTGGGACCAAGAGGTTGTGGGTTCGAATCCGACCTCTGGCGTTACCGGGTCCCTGAGCAAGACCCTTAACCCTAAGTTGCTCTCAGGGGAACTGTTCCTGAAATTAGGAAATGTAAGTCGCTCTGGATAAGAGCGTCTGCTAAATGCTGTAAATGTAAATGTGATCAAACTCATAATCGGTGCTACTCTCCCAGCTGTTTACTTGCACTCTTTATCTCATGCACCCAAGCACGTTACAGTGTTTACATGAAATAGTAAAGACCGCGGAAGTGCCCGATGACGCCTTTCGGAACTTAGCAACAACAAGCGCTGAGAGAAGCGGCGAGAAAGCTCTCTGGAAGTCGTGTTTTGACCGCTCTCATGGCAAAAAAACGTGTTTGGTGGATACAGGCCCTAAATCAGGTTTGGCTCAAGTCTGATCTTGACGCAACCACGTAACCGTTTTTAAGGGTTACTGGGTCTACACAGATTTGGAATATACAGGCGGAAGGTGACATTCGCCAGACACGTCATTATAAAGGAGAATTTAGTGACTGAAAGGCACAAATAAACTAATGGTTGAGGAGAACAGCACGGCGCTGTGTTCAGAAATTTGTGTACGTAACACAGTATGATCATTTGCACTTACAAAGTTGTGTCCACATACTGCGATGATGACCTTTCCACCCAAGCACAACCAAGTTAAACTTGGGATCCACTGCTTTATAATGCGGAAGAAGACGTGTCTAATCTGTTGAACTTTTCCAGGTTTGGGTGCCAGACCTCGTACCATGGCCCAGGGTTTTCTGGGCTCAAGCCCAGGCAGGGAGGACCCTAAAATTGTGCAAATGGCTCATCAGGTGAAGGAGGTGCTGCCTGATGTTCCCCTCAGTGTTATCACCCGGGACCTGAGTAAGTCACGTGTTGTATAATGTTATTCTCCGTGAATGAATGAATCAAATTAAAACGTCTATCGTTTCACATTATACTCTAGGGTATATTTTATGGTGTGGCAAAATACACTGTTTACGGCAATACTCGTTCATGGTGTGGATGAGAGTTTGCAGTAGCCACCACGGCGACACCTGGATGTTGGCACAGAGGATACTAGGGCGTTATACTTGTGCCCTAATTCTGAGCGCACAGTGGAACTTTCGCAAGCAAAATCTGGTGATATATGGAACACCAAAGGTGCCATAATTCGTCTTAAAGTCAGTATTAGAGCACCGTTAAAAAGAGACGCCTTTTATAGACATTTACAGCGAAACACTGTGTTTGACTTTTCACTAGAGTGCCAGAAAGAGAGGTGTTTTCAACGGTGTAAAAATGGCATAAAACGAGCTCCACTAAAAATGGTGGTTTTAACAAATAAAACCAAAAATTGTTTTAAAATAAAGGTAAATTGTGGCACCTTTGGTGTTCCATATGACCACGCACGGAGCGCGTGTGTAGGCGGAGTGGAGCGTGCAGAGTTTGCTTGCAAAATGTCCACTGAATTTACAGCAAATGTTCTATATTGTGAAATATATGTGGGATATGAGGTTTTGGTCATATCGCACTGCCCTACAGCTAAATAAGGTTTTGAAGAGAAGACATTTGCTGAACATTTTTAATAAAAAAATTAATCACTTTGGCATAACCTTCATACAGCAGCTAAACAACGTTGCGTGTCGCAGCTTGAGTCCACCCCATGCAGAAGTTACCTTTATGCCATGAAGCTTCACAGCACAATTTGTGTGCAAGGAAGAACGGTGTGTAAAGACGAAAGCCTGATCCTGTGGAAAATGTTCTTTGCAGGCATTTGCTGTGTAAATGCGTTCCAAATGTATATTCTAGTTTTATTACTATTATTATTAAAACTTTGCAAATAATTTTGTCCATATAGTTTGACTGTTTACAACATTTTTAAAGGTCAAAATAATATTGTTTCCAAGTTCCTCTTACTAGGGTCCTATGATTTACGCGATGCGGAAAACGCAGACGGAATCGCGGAATTCAACAAGTAAAATGGAATCCGTTGTAAAACACGGAATGTCGTATAATTGTCTGATATCGGTGTGTGGGCAAAACAATGGTTTCTAATCAGTTTTGGCCGCTGCAGCCCCCTGTACGTGTTACCTGTTGAGACGGGACTCAGCTTTCCACACACACACAAACGCACAGACACAGAGGGGGAAACGTCAACGGTCAGCTATGGTGAAGAGGCTGAAACACCTCAGTCCTCAAAAAAAATGACGGAATTGGAGTGTCAGTGCTAAGTTTAGAGCAAAACAATACCCAAATGATTTTTATGAATCGGGAGAACAACTCTTTTGTAAGTTTTGCCAGCACACGATAGACTGCACCCGCAAGAACACGTGACGACCACTTACAGTCAAACACTCACATCAGAAACGATTCGTTTTGCACAAAAAAATGAATGTTTTTTGTTGTTTACAGGTAAATGTTTTACCAAAGCAGAAAATGTTCTGATCCCCAGCACTTTGTTGAAGTCGAATAACAGTCATTTAATGTGAATTTTTTTTCACTCCATAATTAGACACATTTTAGGTGAATAAATCTGATTGTAGCATAAAACACGGAATTCAGAAGAATAAAAATGTGAAAAACGGAATTCAGGAAAAAATAAAACGGAATTCAGGAAAAAACAAAACGGAATTCAGGAAAAAATAAAACGGAATTCAGGAAAAAACAAAACGGATTTCATAGAGCACTATCTTACCAAAGAAACTGTCACTAATCACCTCGTAGTATGATCGTTGTGTGTGTGTTTTATGTAATAAAGGTTTTATTCATAATTGTGTATCAATAAAAGTTGCATTGTCTGATCTCTTGTGCTTATCCTTGATATTCTTGTAGTGAAAACAAACTGCGTGGACACCACAATCACCAACCTGTTGGAGAGCACTGAGCAGTATCACACAGAGCCTGCAGGAGGACCGGCGTCAGGGCCGGCTCGAGCTCCCACCTCCGCTTCTGTTGCTGCACCTCCGGTTGTAAAGGTTCGAATGCTTCACCTCCAACCTCACTGTGCCAACACTGCTCAGGCTGCTACACGGGTACACGGGTTCTACGCTGTTTACACTGTTGTGCTGACATTACACCGTGCACATGAACTCTAACTCTATAACTTTATAACTAATAACTTTCAGTTGTAAATCTGTTCAGATCTGTATAATACTTCAAAGTTTAAAGTCAAAGAGGAAGTGAGTGATTACTTTAGGGCTGAAATGATTATTCGAATAAACAAAAAAAAGGTCGAGGCAATTTTTCTAGAATCGAAGCTTCATTTAATTCATTTCACTCGCCAAAGCTCGCTCCGCTTGTTTCACACAGACGCTTATTGGTGATGCACAGCATTTTTAGTGGCATCATCAATGCAAGACCTGATCACTCTCTAAGTGAAAGTATTTGTGAGATATTCCGTGCACAAAATAAAGTAAATGTGATAAAATACATTTTTCGCGATGTAAAGACACACTTTGTTTGTGAGCGCTCACGGCTCCGTTACAACTCCATTACTCGCTAAAACGCTCCAGTTCTGTCAGATGTTCCCCTTTAGACAAAATTCATACTTTAGCTGATAAATAACCACAACAACCAGCTCACAATACAGACATTTTCTGAGTGTTTATTTATGCGTCCATCTCATTTTTGTGACGCAGTTCTCTCCCGGACATGCCAAAAGCAGCTCATTTTATAGGGCAACATGAACCTAAATTGGCTCAAAATATTAGTATTTCTTCATTTTCAATGAATCAGATTGTCTTTTTTCTTCAATTTCATAATGTTAGAGTAGTCAATAGGAGAAAATAAATATAGAAAAATGCATTATTTGTTATCAATAAAAAATCTGAAGCTTGAAACCTGCAACCTTCACGGAACAACCGCTCTAACCCAGTGGTCCCACGTTATCTTTCCTCGAGAGCCGAATTATGTGAAGCAAGTCAGGCTGAGGGCCAGCAAATCCACATCACATCTCTCAACACCCAAACCTACCAAACCCTATATATTTAGGAGCCAAATTCTTTTTTTGGGAGCCATCATGTCCATCACATGGCAAATGTGAAATGAATAAACAATAATTATTGTTTATTTATTGCTTGGGTCTACCTCACACTGCCTTTTCTTTCTCCTAACTCAGCTGTTTGACCTCCCTGCTATTGTCTTCTGCACTGTCTTATAGATAACAGAGGAATAAATGACACGTGTGAACAGTTATTAATAAATTATTTTTGTATTAATATTATTAATAAATTAGTATTTATTTATTTATTTATTATTTGTTTTAGCTTCATGTAGTATAAAAGTGCTGAAACTGTAGACTACTAGAAATAGTAAGAACAGTGCCTGTTTTATTGACTTTATTACAGAGTTTTTATGCTAATATATAGCTGTTTTTATGTAGTTATTATAAGCTGCTTTTGGCCTTTCTGGAAGAGCACTTTGTTATTGCACACGATGGCGTTCCATATGAGAGTCGCGAGCGCTAACGCATGTTTACATTGCGAATAATGTAATTAATGTGTTTTTATACAATTCAGTTTTGTGTACGGAATTACTCCGAAATCATTTCACATACAGAGTAATGAATATAATGTGCGGTAAGTTCTGTTATCGCAACTGTTATCGTTAGGATTTCACTCACTCTTAATGACTAGCAGAGACGTCAACCCACTGATGTGGAGATCGCTAATCACAGATGGCGCACATGTCTGTTGCCAGTGTGACGCGAGGGGCCAGATATATTGCTTGCTCGGGCCGGATCTGGCCACTTGGGCGGCACTGCTGTAACCGTTACGCTACCAACTGCACCCAAGCATTTTAATATATACTGTGTATATATACATTTATTCATTTATATATACATTTTTCAGCTCGTTTTTTTTCTTCTCGTCTGCAGCCAGCTACCAAAAGCTTTGGAAAATCACCAGATGACAGACACATGTCTTTACAGGAAAGAAAATCAGCGTTGTATGAGTATGCAAGAAGGTGAGTCCCGAACATGTACAGAACAGTTTATCCTCATTAAGCAGTCGACTCTGCAGTTCGAACGCACCCCACATCACTTCTGAGAATGGTGATGTAAGAGGCAGGCACCAACAGAGACTCAGTAATAGTTTGGCAGGTCACCTGGTTACATTCTTATTAAGTTGTGTGTTAATATGGGAGCTTGAGAGAGCGTGGGAGGAAAGTCCCCGGTCATTATTGGGCTCTTCACTGAGTTCTTCAGTGTCTCATACATATTTGTGACCCTCCACGGCAAAAGCAGTCGCTTGTCGCAAATTTTCAAAATTGACTGAGATATCAACATTCAAAGGAGTATAGACCTTCCACTGTTTCAGAACACTAAAAACAAAAAATCCAAAATTTTACCCCACGCAACATAAACGCTCGTTTTTTTCGGAAACCTCCGTTGTAACAAGCGACTGGTTTTGCCGTGGAGGGTCACAAGTAGACTTATTGAAGACTGTTTCAATCACAGAAAACAAATCACTGGTAAACCGAGTTATTTTTATGCTCTGTCCAAAGCTGCTATTTTACACACAGGTGCAAATCAGACTTGACCGTTTATTGTAACAGTTTTTGATGAATTCTAATTGGATTGTATGACTCGGCTGCATGTCCCTTCGTCACATATCTCTGCTGTCATTTGGCTCCATCGCAAGTGAATGTGGAGAATTTTTGCTCAGTCTTGTGCTGGACTGATTACATCTTCCAGAGATTCTTTTTAAAATCCTTTTCTTTGTTTCTGGAATGAAAAGCAGCTTTTCAGCGATTCATATATACGACCTCATGCATTCCAGTGTCTGGGTTATGCAAGCATTGTAAATAAGCCCCGCATACACATGAGTTTGTTAAACACTCTTGCAAATGATTGATATTTAGAATTTTTTGTTTGTTGTTAGTTCACATCACACTTATTAAAATGGTGGCGGACTTTTAATTTACACGACTGTCAGCTGGGAAGATGGCTTTAAGCGTCAGATATAAACACCTAAATAAAAAACAAGATTTTAATTTTTTAATTAAAGATTTTAAGATTTTAATTATCATTAGTTTCAGGACTTTGCACTCACATGTCAAATCAAATCGAAAATTAATCGAAACCGACGTTCAGAACATCTAAACGCTGTTACAATGACAATTATTCTGATTTTTTTTTTAACATCTGTTTATACTTGAAGAAATTCTCACAAAGTTCTTCACTCTTTCAATTAGGAAAAATGTCTCCGTCTTAGTTTGAAATATGACTTCAAAAAAACAAACATTAATCTTAATCAAGACCGAGGCTCAATTAATCAAGATATGTTTAGATTATCGTGACAGTCTTAGAAGAGCTCGGATTGCTAAACATGTTAACACTGATTTAAAAAGGTGTCAGACAACAGTGGGCTGCAGTTCGATGTGTATGAGGCTGTGTAGGTTCTAGGGGTGGGAAATTATAAGATTTGATCAGTATCAATGCTGTCGTTAATTCTGCCGGTCAATCCAATGTCTTATTGATTCTGATTAGAAAAAAGTAGTTCTACACAGTCTTCAGCACCAAAAGCAACCATTTTATTTTTCCCAAAATGATGTCTGCACAAGACTGTGAACATCAACACATTGATATTCAGAGCTGTTACTACACAGAGACATTCTATGGTTTAATACTGTGAAGAACAATAAAGTTAGTGCAGGTGGAAACACTTCTTTATCCATTTGGAATGCAGATATAGAATAAAATTTTGATAAATGAAGGAAATGAAGAAATACTGAAGTTTTGGCAATTTTTGAGTCTCACTCTTTTTTGACTCATTCCTGGGAGAGAAGTACATTTTTGTCATGAGGGCGTTCCATATGAATCAAAGTAAACTTTGCCATCTCTTCTATATATTGTACAGATGTACAGAGAGACGAGAAGACGTGGCTCCAGTTTACACAGTGCAACAAGAAATAGAGAACAAAGAACAGATAAGGCACATGGAATAAACAATATGTAAATAAATAGGGCACAAAATCTACATTTTAAGCTAAAAGTGGAAATTGACTGACAGTTTTCAATATGAAAGATTTCGATATCCAGTCTATTAATAGAAGTGTATTCTTAAAAAGTCTGACTGAAATTTAAGTTTGTAAAGAGCCACGGCACAATAGCACTGTGGACGCGCGTCAGGAAGAAATAAATATCAAGTAAATGTCTGTACCCTATGGAAGCCCATTTCCGCCAGTATAAGAAAAAAATCCAAACGAAAACAAGTCGTAATTACGAGATAAAAAGTCATAATTGCAAGATATAAAGTCGGAATTATGAGAAAGGAAGTGCACATGGGCGCCAGTGGTGCTAAACTTGTCGATGTTACTTGCAGAGGCAACTTGTGAATCTGCAGGCAAATGCAGTATTTCATTTGTTGTGAAGCCACGTTTAAAATAGTCCTCGATGTATTTACAATCCATTTGAATCCGAAGTCAAGCCAAAAACGTCAAGTTTGCATCTGCAAGTGACAACGGCAGGTTTAGCACAACTGGCGCGCATGCGCACTTCCTTTCTCATGATTTCCACTTTGTATCTCGTAATTATGACTTTTTATCTCGTGATTTTGACTTGTTTTCGTTTGGATTTTTTTCTTATACTGGCGGAAATGGGCTTCCATAGAGTCCTGTGACTAGAACGCTGGTAGTTGTTATTTATCAGATAAAATATAAGTTTGGTCTGTAATAAATGGGAAGATTTAACCGAACTGGAAGGTTTTAGTGAATGTTGGTCTTCCCTGTGAGAGTCATGCGCACTAACAAACGCAGCGTGTGTTTACATCGCGAAAAATATCATTTATGTGTCATGATTCCTCGTTGTTGAAGGTCAAGTCGCCGAGAGTGTGACGTAATGTACCGTGACGTAAAACTTGGGGAAAAGCGAAAACGTCGTGCTGGGAAAAAGGAATCGCTAAGAAGAAACGATGACGTTGGAGGTGTAGAATTCAGATGGAATTGATCAATTGGAACCGATTCTGAGTCGGAACCGTTTTTCAGTTTCCACCCCTATTAGGTTCAGAACTACTTAATATTGCTCATAATGTTATGACCAGTGGGTTTATATCTTACTGTAGGAGTTAATTTTGCTGACATTTCTGATACACTGCATATTAGGAGTGTAAACCACAAGCTTCATTACAAAACATATCTGTTCTGTGTTTTCATTTTGGATCGATGACCTGGGACTTGAACTTGAGTGCTGAAACCTCAAAAATAACAGGAGCTTGGTTCTTCCACAGCTAATGGGGATGACCGTGGATATAACTTATGCCATGCACTATTATGTTATTTAGGCAAAGTACAGCTTAACAGCTAATTGTTTCTCTTCTTCCTTTGGCCAGACGTTATATTGAGAAACATGGACTAAATCTAGAGGAAGACTCATGAAAATGGACATCACCATGCAGCGATAAAAGGAGAGACAACTTGCACAGAGTGGCCCTGAACAAGAGATTACCGCATTGACTTTACCTGAAGCTTTAGTGTTAAAACATACCGCAAAGAGGATTTGGTAAACGTTGGACTTGAGCAGAATTCTTCTTTAGTCCTCTTGCATGGCAATCATGCATGTCTTTTTAATTTTTTCTCTCTGCTACAGAAAGATTATTTTGGTAAACAGTTTGTATTACACCCCCATAGACTTGTGGAACATCTCATTATTTTTATAAAGATCAGAATCAGAAAGCAAGGGGTTGGAATTACATGGTGCAAAATAAAACAGTTTGAGGTTAATATGTTATAAGGACATGTTGATTCAATAGTTGCTTTTAAGAACATTAAAGATAATTTATAAATGCAATATGGGCCCTTTATTTTTGTCTTCAGAGTGAGGTTGTTTTAATACCTTACATTCATGTGCGTCTGATACAGTAAGCTAATGGAAATGTGGCTGCTCATCAACTTCTTATCTTAAACATTATCTTGTTCTGATGTGATCAATAAGTTTTATTGTTGAACTTGATGGGAATCCTGAGAACCCTTGCAAGTCGCGAACAAACATTTCAGGTAAGCAACTGGAAAATCAGAATGTGCGTTTTTAATCAATAACCCAGAAAGTTAAACTTAAATACTTTTTAAGGATCTACCGGGGACACAGTAATAGTTGGAAGTATATACAGAAGATATACACAATTGATTGTGTGTGTGTGTCTATATATATATATATATATATAGCTTTAGTTATAAGTTATAACCATATACCCACAGTAACTGCCATTTCTTAATAACAGCTTGGTCCAGAGGATATATGTGTATATGTGTATATGGTATATGGTATATATAAGAAAGGTTTATTTTCATATTTCATCATAATATCTGTGTGTTTGTGTGTGTGTAGGAGCTGAAGGATCGTATGGATGAGCTCCAGCCTCTGATCCCGGTCCTGGAGCAGTACAAGACAGACGCCAAGCTGATCTCGCAGTTCAAGGAGGAGATCCGCAACCTGTCGGCGGTGCTGAGCAGCATCCAGGAGGAGCTGGGAGCGTACGACTACGAGCAGCTCTACCAGCGCGTCATCAGCCTCGACACTCGCCTCCGCGGCTGCATGAGCAAACTCAGTCAGTACCAACGCCAAAAACACACCTTCTTTAACCTTTTTCAGATTCAGCTTATTAGGATTATTAGACCTTTTTGCAATTATGGAAGTAGCTGAGTAGCTAATTGCACTGGAGAATATGAGCAAAAAAGGGAGCACGGCATTCTTTAGTTATAGTTTAGTATCTGGAGCATCAGCAGTTCTTTGTTTACAGGCTCAAAGAACGTTTGAAGAACACATTCATCATTTCCATTAAAAATCACTATTTCTAAACCACCCTTGCTCAAGGTTCGTTTTTGATTTAGGTTTGCATTTATTTACATTGTCTAGTGCTGTGACTTTCAGAAAAGGCGCTTTTATAAATAAATCTTTTACTTCGCCTTGTCCAGCACTTTTGAAAGTTTTTAGGGCTATGCAGTGAAACACCGCGTGTCCCTATTGTTATTGTGCCGATTTTTTTTTTTTTTGCCTTAAAACGCCATAGGAGAGAAAAACTAGAAGCTCCATAGCTTTGAATTTGGCAGGTAGGTCCGGTGTCTCCATCCACTCACTCAGGCAAAAAGAAAATGCACCGGTCAAGCTATTTTGTAATTTTCCCCAAAAAAATTAGCATTTTGTAATAAATGTTGAACCCAGAAGCCCTGGATTCTCAAAAAATCTTATATCATCTTTATTCTTTGGTTTAAGACTTAATTTTAGACCCTCAAGATCTATTTTGGCTATATTTGTTTTTTCGCTAATTTGCATAAAATGAAATCCCATCTTTTTTCAATCATTCCCTCGGATTTTTGTCCAATCTGCATGCAACTGGCATCATTTGAATCTCAAGACACTCTTCTTAATTATTATCGAGCACATTTAACTTAGGTCTTCATATTTTCTGTGGATTATGCATATAAATGGCTCTCGCTTGGCGAGATCAAACCCATACACCGAAAGTGTCATGGTAAATTGCTCTAAGGAATTCTGCAGGTAGGTCCTTGACTCTACCTAATACTGAGGAAAAATTATGCCCACTTTGCCCATATTTCAACATTTCAAACATCACGCACTTCTTCAAGAAAAAAAAATAATTATAATCTACTTAACACTTGGTATGCCATTGCTATTATAAGTGTCAGAATAACTTTTGAATCGTGAGTCTGATTCTGCACCCAGATATTATCTATTTCTTAGGGCTTCAAGACGAATTTGGTATGTAACTGGTATTATTTGAATCCCAAGATATTCTTTTCTTAATTATAGTATATTTTTTAATTTAGGTTTTCATTTGGCTGTATTTTTTTAAATAAATGTGTTCGGCTTCAGAGATAGTAATGCAATGCCACACACTAAATATCAGCGCAGAAATTCAGTTTCCTGGAGTGAGCTACCGCTAATTTTTCATAATATGAAATCAGATATTTAAATCTCAGCATATTCTTTCTTTAATAGTTATTGAGCGATTTTTCATTTACCCACCATATGGCTAATATGCAAATCAATACTTTGAAAGTTAAATCACCCTGCAAGACATATGTTTGAACAAGGAAACCTGACTTATATTTTTACAGTTTTTAGGACACTCTATAGTACTAGTTGTTAACATTTTCAGGTGGCTTTTATATGGCTGAAAGTTTTCACTTCAAAGTCGAGATCCCAATTTGTTGGCGCCATATAATAAACTATTTTAAAAGTTAGCCTAATAAGTTTTTGAACCGTAAATACGAGGAAAAAGATGAAAGGTATCACCCTCAAACATATATGTACTTCAATTGTGAAAAACTGATAAAGTTAAAACTGTATGGCCTCTGCATCACTGCTTGCAGTTACATTTATATTGATGTAATGCAAAACAACAGTTTTATACATTTATTTTAATATTAATGCAGACATTTTGCTGGCATTTTTCAATGCTAGGTATGACGGAATCACGGCGCAATTTTTTTCTTCTTTCATAATGTCCAAAAACGGCGTCATATGATGTAAAGAACACATTTTAAATATTATTTTCAGTCTTCTCGATCTACACGGACGCTGGGCTTGTGCTTGAAGGCCGATTGTCCAACGTCGTGCAGAATGAGAGAAATCGTTCACCTGCAGCTGGGATTATATGCAACCAACTAGCTAAGGGTGAATAAAGTTCTTTTATTCCTTTTTTAACCCGCTGCTAATAATCAAAATAGCTTTATAAACACAATATTTCCTATGATGGTATGTATAAATCCCTCAGATATTATATTATATTATATTATATTATATTATATTATATTATATTATATTATATTATATTATATTATATTATATTATTAATTTTTTTTACTTACTTACATATTTACGCACTTTATAAATTTTACTTACATGCGTTCTAAGAGTGTAAAGGGGATGGGGAATGAGAAAACGTTTGAACATAAAAAGTAAATATTCATCAGTAACAGTTACTACAGTAATTTTGTTTTGTTACTGTTTTATTAAATGATAAAAATTGTTAATAGATACATGAAAAAGTCACTATTTTCATCAATGGTCGTAATAAGAGAAATAAACTCGACAGTGCAACACCGCTCACATATATTAAAAATGACGTTAGAAGTTGAGAAAGTGTGTCATAACTTGCGAACAGGAGGTTTTCAAGGTCCAAGAATGACAGATACTAAAATGCTATAACAATGCAATAACTATAACAATACTTAACTTAAAACAATAGACAACATCGGCGGATATAAACATACACACATTCAGTGTCCTCGATCCACACGGTTGCTTCGATCCTGTTTAACTGGCGTTTTGTTTGTTCTGGAATGAGGGAGATTGTTCATTTGCAGGCGGGACAGTGCGGCAAACCAAATTGGTGCTATAAAAAATAAATAAATAAAAATAAATAAATAAATAAATAAATAAAAAATAAAAAATAAATAAAAAAATTAAATTAATTAATTAATACACACACACAATAATAATAATAATAATAATAATAATATAATAATAATAAATAATAGTCATAATAATTTAAAAACAGACATCCCTAGGACCTGTTTTTGATCCAGGTTCCAAGTTAAGTGCGTATTTTAATGCCATAAGTACTTTTTAATAAATACGCACTTAATCAGCCGCCTCCCAAAAATAATTTCATACAACTATAAAATTTCAAATTCTTGAGCCCCATATCAAGAAGCCCTCACATGGGTCTCTATAATTAAAATACAATTCCAGGAGGCCCCACTCCCACTTGGGGGCCCTGGGTGGAGTCAAATAGTCCCACCAAGACCCCACTACAAGGCCCATGTCGCCCAGTATAGAGGTATTTGCTTCTTCCCATATTGTGATGGCATATACATGGCTCAGCTGATGAAGGTAGAATCCCGCCCACACCAATGTCCTGCCCAAACAGTAAAATAATATCTGCATGTCCCCACAGACTCAATATGCTAAAATATTTCAATAAACCCTTGGTTAACTTAAGTGGTCATGACTATTAACCACCACAAGTGATTTTGCAAACACACTTCTGCTTGAAACATTTTAGACATTTTTTTAAGAAATGGCTGAATTTGGTGCATGTCTGATTTCTATTTGTTTAGTGTTTTATCAGTAGAACATTTTGTTGCCATGTAAAAGAAAAGATTTGCTAGACCCTTTTGCTCCCTTTTAGTTCTGGAAGTAATCAGTGATGAGTATGGTACAACCCTACTACAGTTATCATGGCGAAGGAAGATCTTCAACTAGAAAGAATTAATGTTTACTATAATGAAGCCACAGGTGAGATGTACTAGAAATGCTAAGAGAAAAGAAATGGGGACTAAAATCCCATGACGCTTTAAAAAGTAGTATTTTTTTAAAATATGCATTTATTCCTGTATTACCTCCAATTGCCAGTGGAAAGTATGTTCACGTGCTGTGTTGGTGGATCTGGAGCCAGGTACCATGGACTCTGTAAGGTCTGGACCATTTGGCCAGATCTTCAGGCCTGACAACTTTGTTTTTGGTAAGATTTGGTAAAACGCAAGACATCTATTATGGGCTGCAATTCACCTGCAGCTTCCTGCAGTCAGGGTTCACCAGTATCAATGTGCCCTTGTTTGTAACTTGTATATAAACTCCTTTCCTTCAGGTCAGAGTGGTGCTGGTAACAACTGGGCCAAGGGTCACTACACTGAGGGAGCAGAGCTGGTGGATTCTGTCCTGGACGTGGTCCGCAAGGAGGCAGAAAGTTGTGACTGCCTGCAGGGCTTCCAGCTCACCCACTCTCTAGGTGGTGGCACCGGATCTGGCACTGGCACTCTTCTCATCACCAAAATCCGTGAAGAAAATTCCCCATCAATCATGAACACCTTCAGTGTTGTGCCATCTCCCAAAGTCTCTGACACTGTGGTAGAACCCTACAATGCCACACTGTCAGTCCACCAGCTCGTAGAGAACACAGACGAAACATTCTGTATTGACAACGGCTCTGTACGACATCTGCTTCCGCACACTCAAAATCCTCACAATTTCTACATACGGTGACCTCAACCACCTCGTCCGCCAATTGGCGAGCGGGTCACAACCTGCCTGAGGTGTTCCCGTCAGTTTAACGCAGACTCTGGCAAGAAAGGACGTCAACATGGTGCCCTCTCGCCTGCACTTCTTTCATACAGGCTTTGCCCTTCTCACCAGCAGAGGGAGTCAGCAGTACTGGGGTGCTCCTGACGCAGTTCAACTCACCCAGGCAGATGTTTGATGCCAAAACATGATGGTCAAAGATATACCCATACCACGGCCGCTACCTTGACCGTTGCCGCTGTGTTCCGTGGCCGCATGTCTATGAAGGAGGTGGACGAGTAGATGCTGAATGTGCAGAACAAGAACAGCAGTTACTTTGTGGAGTGGATCCCCAACAACGTCAAGACTGCCGTCTGTGACATTCCACCTCGTGGCCTGAAGATGGCTGCCACCTTCATTGGCAACAGCACTGCCATCCAGGAGCTGTTTAAGCGCATCTCTGAGCAGTTCACAAGCAGCTGCTAAACCAGGCGTGTAAGGCCTTCTTGCAGGGCTGGTGGCCACAGGAGAGGGTATGGATGAGATGGAGTTCACAGAAGCTGAGAGTAACATGAATGATCTGGTGTCTGAGTATCAGCAGTACCAGGATGCCACCAGAGATGAGGAGGGCGAGTTTGAGGAAGAAGGAGAGGAAGAACCGACTAACTGATTTCTGGTTACATTTTCCATGCTTGACCTTCAAAGTTTCATTTGTCACTTTGTTTGTGTTTGTCGTGTATTGTAGGTCAGTCTTTTTGTACCTCTTCACTGAGACCCTCACACAGATATATTTTTGTGTAAGCACGCACACAATATGCCAATCCTATTTTTAAGCACTAGATTTGTGTTTCTATTTATATGTTTGAAATATGAAAATTCTGGGTGAATTTATATTCACTCCCCACAGGACAATAAACACTGAGTAGGGAGTTGACTTTGTACAATAATGGGTGTCATAATGTTTAGAATAAATTTAACCGTCTAATGCAGTTTTCTCCATTCAGATATTCCATGAAGGACTATTGTGCTGTCAAAATTTTAATACCCAAAACTGCACCTGCACATGCTTTATGCCCAACTCACCAGCAAGTACTGATGATACACAACTTACAGCTTTTGCTTCAGCGGCATAGTATTATGACTTGATAAATTTATTTTATCACACGTTTTCTCAACACACCTACATATTCCTTTTCATGACTGGAGATATGTTTCTCAAATAAACTAAAAATACAGAGTATAAAGGCAAATCATGTTTTTGAAAAACGTGTCATAAATAAACGTAATGGCTCAAAACAAAGTAGTCTTTTGTTGCAAATGTTTGCACATCTTTGTATCATTTTTAAAAAAACACTTTCAGTGTTATGTCAACACAGTGAATGTGTTAGAATTAACACAAGAAACGGTGTTTCAAAACATATCCATTAACGTGTAAGAATTTGATACAGTTTGTGTCCATTTTAACACCTTTTTCTAGGAGTGTTCAATTACCAAGATTTAGCCAGTCTAACAGCCAACAACAGCAGGAGAGCTAGTTCGATCGTTTATCAAGTGCAAAATCCATTGAGCAGACATTTGTGCGTTGACTTCATAAACAAATTAAATTTATTGCATTTAATTTATTGGATGATTCAAAAACAGTGCTAGAAACCTACTGCTTTTGTTGAAAAATTTCGGCGGCTTGCTTTTACGCCACAGTGCTTGGACTCTTAATCATTGCTGCTTGCAGTGATATTTTTATTTCAAATTTTAACCCAGATTTTGGACTCTGATAACTTTACATATCTATTTTAAAAGCATCTAGGTGCACAATGACACAGACTTCGCATGTTGTCAAAGCTCCGGCCTCATTTTTCTGGGAAGTTATACACTTCTTGTCCAGTTTCTAAAAGGGACGCCACAACCTTCAGTTCATCCTAACTTTGCTCTAAATTGTATTATATTTAAGTAATTTTTGATGGACCATGGAAAGGATAGTTTAGGAATTGATGCATCTGTCGCCCAATCATGATTTCAATTTCACCTCAGTTGCAAAAATGGCAAGTGAGCCCATTTGTCCCGCGTAAACGCCGCAATGTCAATGCGCAATATTTCGTCAGAAGGAAGGTTCATATATGATCTATATAGGTTTATATGACATTACAAGCATTCAGGGGAAAAAACGTTATTGCAAATAAAGTGTTTCAAAGTACGTTTTATGAATTCTTGTAACGTCATTACCAGAACCCCATATCTACAGGAGGAAGGTTCGCTGTTCCCACATGACGTTACAAGCGTTCTGAAAACGTCATTGCTGTAGGTCATTATTGCAACTAAATAAATGACTGAATTCGAAACAATTGATACTGCCCATTTGCCACAAAAGTCTCTCATTCCGTCTTATAGATCTTCACGGTTGCTGGGCTTCTGCTTGACGTGTGTTTGTTGAATTTATTCATTTCTGTTTTGTTTGTTCTGCATTGTTAAGGATGAGGGAGATTGTTCATTTGCAGGCGGGACAGTGCGGCAACCAAATCGGTGCCAAGGTAAAGCTTGTTTTAAAGCTGCAGTTCGATTATCAATTAACACTTTGCTGGAAATATTATAAATGAGACATAACGACTTTGCAGTGTTCAGGTGCACTGGCTCCATATTGATTGTGAAGCACGGCTATGAAAAAGCTAGAAATAATTGTGTGTTGGATTTTCAGGTTAAATCACCCATGTACTTTATTCTCCCATTCTCTATATTAAAGAATGTATTTGTTGATCATTTTGTTCCCTTAAGTTCTGGGAAAAGCAATCAGATGAGTATGGTAATGAATCTCTACTGGTAGTTAATATTTGCAGGACAGTGATCTTCAGCTTGAAAGAATTAATGTTTATTACAATGAAGCCACAGGTAAAAAATTAATGGAAATGAAAAGGAGAAAATATGGTTTAAAATCATGCAGCTTTATTTAAAAAAAAAACATTTTATATGACGAGAAGACTTTCAGGTGGAAAGTATGTTCCGACGGTTGTGTTGGTGGGATCTGGAGCCAGGCAACATGGATTCCCCAGAGGTCTGGACCCTGGCCAGATTTTTAGACCCGACAACTTTGTACTTTTTATATGTTTTTTTTATTAATATGTAGCAGCCCAGTACCTTGCTCATGCAAAGGAGAACACCAATTATAGTCAAGAACCATTACCCACAGTGCATTTTTAATTGACTCTTGTTTTGCCTTTGCATATAACTGCATATAAACTTCTTTCCTTCAGGTCAGAGTGGTGCTGGTAACAATTGGGCCAAGGGTCACTACACTGAGGGAGCAGAGCAGTGGACTCTGTCCTGGACGTGGTCCGCAAGGAGGCGGAGAGCCACCGATTCTGCAGGGCTTCAGCTCACCCAGCACTCCCTCAGGCGGGGTGGCAATCAAATGATCCGCACTGGCACTCTTCTCATCACCAAACTGTGAAGAGCAATTCTGACTCTAATCATGAACACCTTCAGTAAGCAGTTATCTCCCAAAGTCTCCGACAATCAGTGTAGAACCTCACAATGCCACACTGTCAGTCCACCAGCTGGTAGAGAACACAGACGAAACGTACTGCATCGACAACGAAGCTCTGTACGACATCTGCTTCCGCACACTCAAACTCACAACTCCCACATACGGTGACCTCAACCACCTTGTCTCCGCCACCATGAGCGGAGTCACAACCTGCCTAAGGTTCCCCGGTCAGCTCAACGCAGACCTGCGCAAGCTGGCCGTCAACATGGTGCCCTTCCCTCGCCTGCACTTCTTCATGCCAGGTTTGCCCTCTCACCAGCAGGGGAGCCAGTACCGTGCCCTGACGGTGCCCGAACTCACCCAGCAGATGTTCGATGCCAAAACATGATGGTCGGCAGACCCGCCGCCACGTATCGCTACCTGGACCGCTGTCACAGGTTCAGGGGTCAGCAGACAAGCCTATGAAGGAGGGTGGACGAGCAGATGCTGAATGTGCAGAACACGAACAGCAGTTATTTTGTGGAGGATCTCTCATCAACGCCAAGACTGCCGTCTGTGACATTCCACCTCGTGGCCTCAAGATGTCAGCCACCTTCATTGGCAACAGCACTGCCATCCAGGAGCTGTTTAAGCGCATCTCTGAGCAGTTCACAGCCATGTTCAGGCGTAAGGCCTTCTTGCATTGGTACACAGGAGAGGGTATGGATGAGATGGAGTTCACAGAAGCTGAGAGCAACATGAATGATCTGGTGTCTGAGTATCAACAGTACCAGGATGCCACTGCAGATGAGGAGGGTGAATTTGAGGAAGAGGAGGAGGAAGAACCTTAAGCTGTTTTTTCTAGCTGATTTGAGTATGTTTACTCTTCAGACCTTTCTTATTCCTGTGTTTGCTACATGTAGTCTTTTACACCTTTAAGGAACTGAGATATGCTTTATAGTTGTAGTAGTATCACAGAATAGTTCTTCCATTAAAACATGAAAAGGCTAAAGATTGTGTGGAGTAGGCCATAATACTAAACTATTACAAACAAAATTTGAACTGTCTACACTAGACTGTCTAACAGAATGTTAAATGCACAGGAATAATTCAGCTTTAATGATCTTTTTGAAAGTCCTGCCATCAAAACAAAACAGCATAACCAATCAATGTAAATATTTCCATATTCAATCAACTGGCTGGCTTTTGCAGGTCCACATCCAGCATTAATTAATACTGAGCCAATGCCTGATTCTTATGAAGTTGGCGAGTTTTTTTGATATAAAGAATGGGCGTCGTGCTCAAAAATTTGGCCCCAAACAAGCCAGGGATACGCAGAACCTTTTTTCCACTGTAGGAACATTTTGCAATTGTCCTAACTGTAAAGGGTGTGATGAATTACATTTAGAATAATAACATTTTGGGCAATTCCAAGCAATTAGTAATGACATGTGGAGTGACTTTGCACTAATTTTTGTTAGGCAGAGGTTAGGAAGCAGAAACCATGATTGTAAGTTTACCGATTCAAGTCCCAGACTGGTAAAGGTACCGCTGAGGTACTCATGAGTAAGGTACCATCCCCAGGCACTGCTCCCCGGGTGCTGCCAAAGCTTCTCCTTCACAGATGGTTCAGTTGCAGAGGTCACATTTGGTTGTGGTGCACTGTGTGCCATGATGTGCTGTGTTGACAATGACAAATAATGATTTAATTAAAGATCCAATATTCTTTATCACATACATAATAAAAATACACCATGTAGTGAAATGCAACATTTTTGTTACCCAATAACTATGGGGGCAGAAGGCAGTGTAAGATTTAGGGATTTGGTCCTGTGATTAAAAGGTTTGTTTGTTCAAGTGCCAGACCAGTAAAGGTACCACTGAAGTACTCATGAGAACAGCACTGTTCCCCAGGTGCTACCAAAAGCTGCCCACCACTCCCTAATGGATGGATCAAATGATAGTGCATTTTGTGCCATAAAGTATGTTCACAATGACAAATAATCATTAAATGGAGTTTAGTGAATACTTTGACTGGAGAAATTACTACTAAGCTCAGCCTAACATCGTGACATAAAATATCACTAACATTAAACAAAAACATTACAACAAAAAAAACTATCGGACTGTTAATCGTTAAGAGAACATTTCAAGTTCGTTGAACGCGCCAACTTCCCGCACCAGCTCGACGATGTTATAAACATCCACCAATCAAATCAAGGAGTGGGCGGGTCCGTGGTGCTGAATAACCAATCGTAATGGCGGAAATCTAGGCTGCGCTACCGAGTGTATAAATTGACGTCGTTCTCGAGTTGCACCTTCATTGTCGTTGAGCTCAGCTTAGCGGGTGTTTCTTCCAGTTCGGATTTTTCGTGTTTGTTCTACAGCAGGCAGAATGAGAGAGATTGTTCATTTGCAAGCAGGACAGTGCGGCAACCAGATTGGTGCCAAGGTAAGAAATGACGGTCATAGATTTTGGCTTTTGTTTCAAAACGGCGGTGATGACGTGAAGAAAAGTCGACACAAAGTTAGGCTCCTATTCTATACCAAACTCTAGTTTTAACCTTTTTTAAAATGAAGTTGGCGAGTTTTTTTAATTTATATAAAGAATGGGCGTCGTGCTCAAAAATTTGGCACCAAACAAGTAATCACGTACGCTTAAAAAAAATACGTTTAGGGCCTCTTTTGTTTGCCTTCGAATTCGGATGATAACGTTGACTAATAGAACGAAAGCTACATTTGGCCGACTCTGGTTACCTTTCCCCTCCATTAAACGGCCTGATTTGACTGAACTAATGGCGGAACAAGCGTTGTTGTTGGGTGTTCAGTCTGCGCCGTCGTAACATGAAGCGGTTCGTATCTGTTCAGCTTGCTGAAAAGTGCGCTGACTCCCTCCTGACAACACCCAAACGCCATTTCCTTCCCAAGCCCGTGTTGATTACCCTCACAAATCCTAATACCCTACGTACTAAATTCCAGTTTAAATGCTAGTTGTCCAGACTTTAACCGGCCGGAACCGCTCTCGTAAAATGGCCTCAGCGGTGAACTCCATTTTGCCTGCGCGGCGAGGAACGTTAAGACGAGAATAACTTTCGGGTGGTGACTTGCCTCAACCTGTTGAGTCCGCTGAGGGGATTTTTTTGGTTTTGCTTTAACACTGGTAATGCAAAATTATGTGCCTTATTATTGTGTAATCTCTTCACATTTGTTTATTTTAGCTCTGGGAAGTGATCAATGACGAGCATGGTATTGACCCAACCGGCAGTTACCATGGCGACAGTGATCTTCAGCTGGACAGAATTAACGTTTACTACAATGAGGCCTCAGGTGAGATTTGTTATTATGTAAAGGGAGAAATAAAGCTGCCTTCAGTCCTGACTGCATGAGGTTGAGGAATCGTGGTTTTTCTGGATTATATTGCAATCCCAAAAAATTAAATCAAAAACTTGGGTTAGTCGACTTAAAAGCTGTAAAAATGAGTTCTAGAGTGGCTGTGGTGACTAACATAGTGGGGAAAACAAATTGGAAACGGGTTATTTGGCGGCTTGGTTAAAACCTGAATGGTGCAGTTGGTTTCATCGATAAACACAAAAGCAAATAGGCACCGTGACTTTTCAAAAATGATGGGCAGAAATCTCCCCATAGTACCCATATATAACGCCCCTACTACTAGTCTTTTTTCGTTCTGTGTGTGTGTGTGTGTGTGTGTGTGTGTGTATATATATATATATATATATATATATATATATATATATATATATATATATATATATATACATACATATACATACATACATGTATATGTATGATATTAGTCCCTACTTTATGATGATACAAGTATCTGTTGTTTTGAACCTGTCTTTTGGGGGAGCACTTTAAAGAAAAAACAAGTGTTTGGTACATATCATGTTAATTGCTACCATTTATAGTGCAAGTATGTTCCACTGCATAGGTTGGTGATTTGGAGCCGGTACTCAGGACTTTGTGGGAGGTTCAACCACTGTCAGACTCCAGGCCAGACAACTTGTTTTTGGTAAGTAAATCTTATATGCTTATAAAGTAGATGTATTATGGACTAGAGCCCCAAGCCCACATTGTAGTCACCCTTGGACTTATTTGACTATCAGTGAAATTCTTTCATTTGTGTGTAGCTTCCTTTTGGAGATAACATTGCATATAATTCCTGCACTGCAGGTCAGAGTGGTGCTGGTAACAACTGGGCCAAGGGTCACTACACTGAGGGAGCAGAGCTGGCGGACTTTGTCCGGATGTGGTCCGCAAAGGCGAGAGCTGCGACTGCTCGCAGGCTTCCAGCTCACCCACCCCTGCGGTGGCACCGTCTGCATAAGGCGCACCTTTGTTTATTAGCAAAATCCGCGTTGTTCCCGGACTCTAATCATGAACACCTTCAGCAGGCCATTCAAAGTTCTGACACCGTGGTAGAACCCTACAATGCCACACTGTCAGTCCACCAGCTGGTAGAGAACACAGACGAAACGTACTGCATCGACAACGAAGCTCTGTACGACATCTGCTTCCGCACGCTCAAACTCACAACTCCCACATACGGTGACCTCAACCACCTTGTCTCTGCCACCATGAGTGGGGTCACAACCTGCCTGAGGTTCCCCGGTCAGCTCAACGCAGACCTGCTCAAACTGGCCGTCAACATGGTGCCCTTCCTCGCCTGCACTTTCATGCCAGGTTTTGCTCCTCTCACCGCAGGGGAGCCAGCAGTACCGTGCCCCTGACGGTGCCCCGGAATCTCACCCAGCAGATGTTCGGATGTCAAAACATGATGGTCAGATAGCGCGCACCCACGCCACGGCCGCTTACCCATCGCCGCTGTGTTCGTGGGTCGATAGTCTATGGAAGGAGGTGGACGCAGCAGATGAATGCGCAGAACAAATAGAACAGCAGCAGTTACTTTTGTGGAGTGGATCCCCCAACAATGTCAAGACTGGTCAGCTCGTATATTCCACCGTGGCCTGAAGATGGTTGCCACCTTCTATTGGCAAACAGCACTGCCATCCAGGAGCTGCTTTGCTGATCTCTGAGCAGGCTCACGCCATACCAGGCGCATAGCCTCTTGCATTGGTACACAGGAGAGGTATGGGATGATATTCTACAGGGCTTAGAGCAACATGACTATAAGTCTGAGATCAGCAGCACCCAGGATGCCACTGCAGATGAGGAGGGAGAGTTTGAGGAAGAAGGAGAGGAAGAGCTAGCTTAAGTTGATGGCCCCCCTCTTTCACATTTTCCATGTTTTTTCCCCTTTCAGAATCCCCCCCCCCTCCACTGTTAGTGTTTGTCACGTTTTCTGTCAGGAATTCTTTCCTGCTTCTGAGTCGCCGTCACCCACATTTTGGGTCTATCCCAGATTCTATCTTCCATAAATGTACATTGAAATTTGTAAATGTGAGATGAGAGAAATAAAAAATGTGGTTTGAGAATGAGGTTGAATAGCACTCTGAGTTGTACTTCAATACCAATAAAAATCCAGCTAAATTATGTCTTGACTTTTGATTATTTGTAAGTCATTATGAGATTACTATAAATATCCTAGGAGATTGATATCTAAGTAATTGAACACTAATCTGTTCTGTTTACTCAATGAGCAATATGTTCATTACATAATAATGCCAGGGCTATTTTATGTTCCTCTGCTGTTTCTGAACCATGAGTACTAGAAACTTCATTAAATGTGTGGCATTAGGAAACAATGGCCCCTCAATCGCCAACCATTTAAAAAAGAAACATTCTTGTTCATGCAACTGAGTGATTTTAAGTATTTGTCATTGTGACTACAGTGCACCACATTGAAATGGGGCCTCTGCATTTGACCCATTTGTGAAGGAAAAGTAGGCAGCTGACATGGACAGCTAGGAATGTTATATGAGTACTTATGGTGCTCTTTACTGGTCTGGGACTTGAACCTCCAATCACAGGGTTTAACTATCTAACTGTTACGGTGCACCATAATATAACGTGACCTGCATTTGCCCCAGCTATGGAGGAGCAGTGAGCAGCTTTTGGTGCCAGGGGATGGTACCTTGCTCATGAGTATCTCAGTAGTACACTACCAACTGTCCCTTATTAGAGTGAGTAAAATCTGTGATTTTATTTGTAAATGTAATAAAGGCTGTGGTTTCCATTAAGGTATTTTTTTATTTGCTGGAATTAAGGGGAGGACATGAGGGAGGACACTGTTGCCCAAGATCTTTAAAAAAAGCCAATATGAGATTTAATATATAACCATTAAATGTTGTTTATTAATATCTATAAAGCATCCAGTATAGCAATAAAAACAAAATTCTCTTTTTTTCTCCAATATAGGGAGTTTAAAAGTCCAGTCAGAATTCATTCTCTCATGCTCACAAGTGAGGAGGTGCTCACTTGGGTCCGTCTTTTCAGCTCTTTCCTTTTATTCACATAAACAAAGGGCAAGTCTCAGCTTCTCTTCCTGTGCTTTATGACAAGTCACACACAGTGGGACAGACAACGGTAGTGACCCTGCCTCCCTTTGTTAGTTCCTTTTGTCTGATAAGCGAGCTCTGGGTTGATTTACACTCCAGCAGGTGATTTTAAAACAGTGAATAAGGAGGTATTCCTGGTAGTGAGGACTCTCTTTACGCTAAGAATAAATAAAGTTAAGCATGTTACAAAGCTGTTCATTTTCCAAAGTGACAAAGGGATTCCAGGCTCTGGCTGTTGGTGTTATGAGATCTGATTATTCAGCTGACCAGGATAAAGTTCAAATTGTTTCTCTGCCTCTTCACTGTATGAATCACCTGAAAATACAATGGGAGACCTGAGTTTTCTTCAGCTATATTAGTTTATTCTTTATTCAATATTTACATTGATATTCCTAAACAGAAAACTAAAATGCTGAGTTCAAAACTTTGATTAAAGCTAGAGCCATCAACAGAACCGGCTTACCTAGATGGCATTTATGCAGCCAGATGTGGTTGTCATTACATTTGCAGTTGCAGCGCATCCCGTTATTGGTGAAGTCACTCTCTGCCACCTCAAAATTGGGATTTATTATAACCTGTGTCAGAGCAAAACCAGAAATGACAGAAATGAACAGCCTCATACGAGTGAATATCGGGTCATTGGGGAGGAAGAAATCTACAAAATATAAAGAAAAAAACTGTGTTTTTAGTTACTTTTGGCTCATTTTAATTGTGCATTCCACCAACGTCCCTCTCACATTTGAACGCATGATCATTTCTAAAGAAAGAATGTCTAAAGTAATAATATTAACGCTCTTGTTCCTTGCAGTAACATGAGTCGGCCACAAGAGTGCAATAATGCAACACCGTGAACGAAAGACTGGAAGCACAGTGTCAGTGGGGTCCTGTGGGACCAAATGTTTGGCACTGAAATGTGGCACAATAATAAAATAACAGCAGAAACTCTCTTGAGGGCTGTGTGCAAGTGGCCTTTAAATGAAATCACTCAGACTTCGTTTTACCTGCACTATGTAGTTTCCTGGAGCAATATCAGTACACAATCCACTGGCAGTCAATGTCGCGTCTGTATGGTGTGTCCCAAAGCAGCCGACTGTATGCCCTGTTCACCGAAGTTGGCACACTCGTATTCTTTTGAAAAACCTGCAGGAGATTTAAAAAAAAAGACTAATGATTACCCTAACAGGCAAAGCATTAAAAATACCAGATGCATAATGGCAGCCTGATGTGTACAAAACTCAAAACAACAGGGTAGACAAAAGAAAAGGGAGTAATTATTTATCATTGCGAACACATCACAGTACACTTGCATGACAGTGCACCACAATGAAAGGTGACCTCTTCATCTGACCCATCCGTGCAGGAGCAGTGCTTGGCGGCGGTACCTTGCTCATTTAGTACCTTTTGTGTTACCTTACTGGTGCAGGATTCGTAACCCAGGATCATGATGAACTCCTCAAGTAAAGCCAAGCAACAACCCCAAGTTTCTGCATATTTAGTGCAGACGCCCAGAGCAACTTTCATTTCCTAATTTCAGGGACAGTCTCTTGGAACCCAATAATGTTAGTGTGGGAGGGTGGATTTGAACCCACTACATTATCATGGCTCCAGAGGCCAGTATCCTTACCACTAGAACCACAGAAATAAAACATTTACAGGTATCATAAAATCAACTTAATTAGGCCTTTGATAGTCATCAGCACACATTTAACCACTTAAAGATTTTTAAAGTCATTATATGCACTTTTGTGGGCTTATTTTCAGATACCACCATCCAGCAGCCACCACTCAACAGCATCACAGCAACACTATCAGATTAAAGTGTAAAGCTTTATATAGCGACAACCATAATCTAATGCCTCACCTTCGTGGCAATCTGTGTCCTCCAGGCAGAAGCTGGCTTTAATGACCCATCTGCCACTTTAGCCATTAAGAGACAGCAGGTCGTAGTGAGTGAAGATGTCCATACTGTGATAGTGCCTGGGAGAAGAAACCACACAAAATCAGTGAATTTTGCAGGAGGAACAGTTGAGCCTGGGTTTTGGGGTGATGAGACAAGTCACTCTCACATTAAGTCACAAAAGGTTAAACATTGCCCAAAATGTTATTTTTAGGGTGGCTATAAAACTTAGACACAAATCTTGGTGGGAGGTCTCATCTGTACAATCACAGGTCAGAGGTTCCAACCGAAGCTGGTTCAACAGGAGGTTCTGTGCGTGTCCTAAGCCTTTCAGCACACATCAGCTTTTTCCATTAAAACTGCTCAAAGCATAAATACAGAGGATCTAATGTGCAGTGATCTAATGTGCGCTATGAGACCTGAGTGTGTTTTGGAAAGGTAGCAGCAGACACCACAAACTCTTCTAGAGAGACCCTGTCTGGGCTTCTCAATTTTATAACGGCAAGACAAGAACGTCCAAGAATGGCAGACAGAGTCAGATTCAGCAGTTTAGATACGGGGTTCAGATGAACTAACCACAGGACAGAAATGTTCAATAGTTAACCCAAAAAATCACCCTACTGGAACTGAGATTTGTAAAATTCCACTCATTTACTTATAAATGACAAAAAAGAAAGAAATAACACTAATCCCTTATGCTTTTTAAACTGATACTCTTACAATCTACTCTGGAATATCACAGACGACTTGCTTCAGTATATATTTTGAACTATGACTAACAGTAGAAACCAAACATGTCCAGTCACTATGTGAATTTATGGACTATTTAGTCTGGAAATTGGACCATGAACATTAGTTTAAGGGTAAAAATATATATCAGAGCATTAATTTTGTGAATACTGAGAATTCTAAAAGCAGTTCAATAGCCTCTGTACACATTTCACATTCTCAAACTATTATTCTACTCCTTACATACTTTAGTTTTCTTTTGGTTAGACAAACGTTTTTACTATAGAACCGTTTACAGTAATGGCATTTAGCAGACACTTATATAGAGAGACTTTCATTCCCTTATTTCACTTGTTTTCACACTACTAAAATTAATATATTTTTCAGAAGTTGGACATTTCAGTATTGTGAAAATCCAGTTTGATTCATCAGATGTAATGTTCTAATTACTTGAGATACTGGATCTATTTTCATGCAGAACCTAATCAAGCAGTAAATGTAAAAAATAAAATATTACATATATGAAGGGTATTGGTTTTTAATACCAACTGCAAGACATAAAAATATACAGCTCGGTGGGTTCGATCCCCGGGTCGGCCATAGGGCCTTTCTGTGTGGAGTTTGTGTGGGTTTCTTCCAGGTGCTCTAGTTTCCTCCCACAGTCCAAAAGCATGCAACATAGGTTAATTGGCGACTCTAAATTGGCCCCATAGGTGACCAAGAGTGTGACTGTGAATGTGCAGTTCTGCGGTGTGTTGGCGTCTGCTCAGGGTTATTTCTCGCCTTGCAATTACCAGGATAGTCTCCGGTCCCCTGGTTGGGATTAAGGGGTTCGGATAATGAATTAAGGAATGAATAAAAAGTGTAAAAAACAAATAACCTTTTTCACAATGTTCTATTTTTTAGAAAGTGAAATAGAATGTATGAAGACCTTTTTAAATTAAATTTAAACTGGTGATGGAGGATGACGGAACTCAAGACCCGCTTGTGTTTACTCTGGATAAAAGTGTCTGCTTAATGCTGTAGTGTAGATACTTGCCGTCTCTTGAAACTTTGTACCAACTTCAGAAGGTATTTTTCCAAAAAACTCTGTCCTTAAATCTTTACTTACGTTCAAATTGTGGTAATTTAACCACAAACCCAAAAACCAATACTGCACAGAGATCAATCAATATCAGTATCGCCGAAAGGAGCGCGATGATTTACTTAGGTATTCGCTCACACCCAGGCGTGGTTCTCCCCAGGCGAGGCCGCCCTGGCTGATGTTGTGGATCTCGGAGGAGAATCGGAGCAGACGTCGATGTCCGTAAGGCCAGTTCTCGCTGGCTGCAGACTTGGCCAGACAGCTCTCCTCGGCTGCGCAGTAGAGCAGATGCAGAGGCCGGTCCTCACTGCAAAATTAGACTACCACCAGAGAGCATTCAGACCAGGTCTGATGTCAGCTGTAGATAAATCGAGATGCCAAGATTACGGCATGAATAAAAAATAAGTTTATTGAAAATATATACAGAAGTCTCACACACTAAGTGTTGGGGGAGACACATTTAAACAATTCTACTCTCACACGCCACACATGAAATTTCTCATGCTGAAAAGTAATAAAGCTCACTGCACAGAAATTAATAGGCTCTGATTGGTCACTTAGTCCATACAGCTGTCTTAACCTAGTGACCTATGTATATATATACTGTGTATATATATATATATATATATATATATATATATATATATATATATATATATATATATATATATATAAAATGCTGTAAACAAAGAATGCTTTTCAAAATGGAAAGTTTTAATTATTTATTTGATCAACAAATAAAGAGAACAACAATATTTGGTAATTACTTTTGCCTTCAAAAACAGCATCAATTTTTCTAGGTACACTTGCACACAGTTTTTGAAGGAACTCGGCTGGTAGGTTGTTCCAAACATCTTGAAGAACTAACTACAGATCTATAATCCTATAATCCTACAAAATAATATAATGACTATAATCCTACAAAACCCCTGACTTTTGTGCAAGGGTACCTATGGAAGAATTGATGCTGGTTTGAAGGCAAAAGGTAGTAACACCAAATATTGATTTGATTTAGATTTTTCTTTTGTTCGCTCACTTTGCATTTTGTAAATTGAAAAAAATAAACAATCATTATTTATATTTCTGAAATATTTCTGAAAGCATTCTTTGTTTACTGCATTTTTCACACTCCGCTTCAAAACCTTGCACAGCATCAAATAACAGGACGGAATGGAAACTGCATATCGGTGATGACTTGGCGGAGTTGTAGGCCCATTACTGTTTTAGTAAGCGAAATGAGGAGGAAGGGTCCATGTGTTCTATATATATTTATTTTTGAAGACGAATCCTCACAATCGGAGCAGATGATTCCTGCGGCGAAATGAGCTCCGGCCCTGTTGCAGCTGACGACGTGATGGTGCTGGACAGTTCAGGTACATTCTTCATCTCGACACTTCAATTTCAATTTATCACCATCTTCAGTCACATTGCTGCTGTCCCAGTACCATGTTTCCTTAGTAACACAAGATGAAAGGTCACATCTCCTCGCAGGTTCATTGTATCGGTGATATGTGAGAAGTTCAATGATTCGTCTGGGTGTGAGATTGAACCCCTTTGGAGGGTAAGTTTAATTACATGAGTAAATTTTTGTCATTATGAACAAACCACAGCACAGCACACAGTGCGCCACAATGAAATGTGGCCTCTACATCGACTCCTCCATGAAGCGCCCGAGCAGCAGTGCATGGGGACGGCAATGTTTTTTAATTTGTCTTCGGAACACGTAAGGATGCGTTTCACCATGTGTTACACTCGCAACAATCTGTGATAAAAAGAACCTGAATCTTGAATATTTGTAGCACATTTAGCAAGCAGCAGTAATCCAAATTTGTTGCCTTTTATTTATTGTGACCTCTTGAAGGGTATTAGGTGAGGTCCAGCTGTTTGCTCTTTACTGCTACATCCATCACTGCACAAAAATCCCCATCTGGACCCAACCTGAACCTCCGCTGGGCCTCGCTGTGACTCGTCCTGCCCTCGAACAAACACATCTGCACACAGATCTCTGGAGCAAAGCTCTAAACGTGCAACCTACAGTTTCATTTTCCCTCAACAAGCTAGATCTTTATTACGGATACACTGTGAGTGAAATAAGGGACCTCAGCACCAATTGCCTGGTATAAAATTCAACAAAGGGTTTACAAAATTCTTTCTCTGTTAAATTCAAAATTATTGAATGTGATTATAATATTGCCCACCTCTACTAAACATGTAGCTCCTGGGGCTGGGTTAAAAAAATTGATTCACCCATCAATATTTATTCTCGCTCAAAAATACTTATATCGATCTGTGTACCAAGGATCAATCTTTTTTCCCATGTTATGCACTACTGGATCATAAGGAGAGAGCTTATAAAAACGCAGAGACCCGTGAAATCAAAACCAGTTAGAGCTATGGCTGAAGTTGCTCCTTCAAATCACCGTCTGGCCTATATTTATAAGCTATAAACACTGTTTTTAAAACAAGTTATTTTATAACCAAGCAAAACTAGTATTGACGTTAAAGAAATCTCTAAATAACCGGGATATCGAATCAAATTGAATCAAATCGAGAATTGAATCGGATCATGACCTTTGTGAATTGAATCGAATCTATTCAGGAAATCAGCAACGATACCCAGCCCTAGTAGCTACAATACCTTGTGAAATATCAAATATTACAAAAATAGGTAATTTCATATTAACAATGTATGACAACTTTACTTTAATCCAAATTATGTTCAAATTCAAAGGCAATTTTGTGTTTGCAGTTACAAAAATACATTTTACACAGACACAGGCACAAGTCGCAATTATCAAAGCATCACTGATTTGCTCCACTGAGCCTTAAACTCTTCTTCAGAAGAAATGTTCTCAAAACTGACATTCCAAATATGTTTTTGGTTAGGATTTGTTCTTGGGTAACAACAGCTGCAGAAACTTTATTGCTTGTTCATTTGATGCAGCTGGTAGTGTAACGTTTAGGGAATTGGTCCCGTGTTCATGAGCAAGGTATCGTCGCCAAGCACTGCCAAAAATATGCTTACTGCTCAGTGACTCAATGACGGCAGTGCTGGAGTTAGGAACCAGAAACCAAAAACCACAACTTCTTGGTCCAGAGGAGAGTATCCTGACCACCACCGCCACCACCACCACCACAACCACCCCAGAAGTCTAATTGGTTCATCTTGAAAATTCCAACTCTGCATGGCTCAGTTTTAATCTTAATCTGAAACATCTGCTCCATTTTAGTAAAGTCTCAGAATATCGAAACCAGGTGGGTTTGATAGACAGGGTCAAGGTGAAAGGTGAATCTTTGGCACTCTAGAGATGCTGTCTTGGAGAAGCTACTTTTATATGGTAATTTTTAAACACTACAAGCTAGTTACAATTAAAAGTAGTTAAACTACAGCCAACGCTCTTAGAAAAGATGTGTTAAAACGGACACAAATGGTATCAAATTCTTACACATAAATGAGTTAGTTTATGTTTTAATTGTAACATTATCTACCATGTTAACACTCAGAAAGTGTTAAGAAAGGTAACACAAAGATGTGTAAACATGTATAATATTATCACACGTGCTGTCCTTGCTTACACATATTGTGTTAAATGCTGTAAACAAATGTATATGTTGTGTATTTTATAACTACACATAACTATGTGTGAAAGATCAGATTTTTTCCATCACAATCTTATTAAACATTAACACGAAATGTGTAAACTAATGTGCTACACATGATTTGTGTCATTTTTCTGCACATTCGTTCTAAGAGTGATGCTGCTGTTTTCAAATGGTAGTTAGCTACACTTTTAGCTACATAAAAAAGTAGATAACTACATTCAAGCTGTGTCATCCAGTAATACATTTTGTTACGGATACTTCTTTTAAAGCGAAAATGATTAAATGTAGTACATCTCAAAAGCAATACATAAATTTGTAATCTCAAATCACAAAAGGTTCTACTGCTGCTTTTATAAAGAGGGTTTTGATTTTCAGTCATGGTTACACTCAATTCACCAATCTTCCATCTTCACCAATGTGGACTCCATCCTAAGACTCCATCTCGCAGCTGCCAAGATTGCACTGTGATACAATGATCGTGCCTATCAGGTGTCACATCTGCCAGTTCGACAGCATTCAGAAACAGCTGCTAGCTGAAAATACCTGTCTTTGTACTGATTGAAAATATATATTTTCTATTGTAACGATGTACCGTTTTTACTACAAAAAAGGAATTTGTTACTTTTAAAGCTCCAGCATGTTTAAAAGTAATTTGACTACTGATTAAGTGAGGATTATCATTGTGAACACAGCACAGCACACAGTGACCACACCTCAAATGCGACCTCCGTGATTTATCCCACATTCGCTGGCGAGCAGTATGCAGCTTTTGGTCACAAGCCCCTATATAATGCTAGATGGCCTCCTGCTCAGCACCTCACTGGTACCTTAACTGGTTCGGAACTTGAACTGGCGACCTTCAGATCAGATCAGAACTCATATGCTGTCGTTATGTGGTAAATTCTCTCACTTTGAGGCCACTGCTGGCGTGACTTGTGACCCAGCTGCCTGTGCATGCCACCATGCCTCCCAGACGCCCAGGCCATCTCTCACAGATCAGCCCCCCACTGTCCGAACCATCAAGTATTAGCAAGAGCCCACCTGCCTCCAACTGCCGACCACCGTCAGACGGATTCTGAGACGGATAGAGGTTAAAGACAAGAAAGAGCAGAGAAAAAGCAATGTTAAAGGTCAAAAAAGCACTGATTTGAAAACATAAAGTTCAGGCTGTGGATGAATGAGTTTAAACTTGAACTCTTTTTCTTCAGTAGCTTTTTCTTAGCTGCTAATCAGCCAAGCAACTCACTTCCAAAACATACTATATTCTAGATTACTAGTAATTGGTTTTGTTATATTAGTGCTGTCTCTGAATTGTACTGCGTTACACGACTCCTGCATTAATTTTGAGTTATTTCACCAAAATATCTACGAAAGAAGGATGTAAAATGCTAAAATGAAGCCACGTAGTTCATCCCCAATAACTCCCAGTGGAGGGCGAGATGTGGCAGCACAATGACTGTAGCCATACAAGCTGTGCAGGGAAGTAGTTTCTACACATTTTCTCTTGTGCCAAAGTTTTATACAATGTCTTTTATACAAACTAAACATCACTAAATTTTGGGGTAACACTAATGTGTGTTAACAAATACAGCATTGCTAAAAAGTTTTAGGCAGGTGTGAAAAATGTTGTAAAATAAAGAATGCTTTCAGAAATATAAATAATGATTGTTTATTTTATCAATTTATAAATGCAAAAAGTGAGTTAACAAAAGAAAAAATCTAAATCAACCAATACTACCTTTTTGCCTTCAAATATACTGTCTGTAACGAGTATAATATTACTGAAAATTGATTAATAATACACACATATATAAAAGTATAAAGTTCCCTTGTGATTTATTAAAAGCAGCATTTAGGGCTGAGCTGACTGGCTCCATGTCCAAGCGTTATGTAGAGCGTAAGCAGAGAAAAATAAAGCCACATGATACATAAAGCTGCACTGTTCATTACCATCATTATACATGATGACTAAATTTCATCCTCAACACACATCATACAACAGATATTATAGAGGCCAGAAGAGCGCTGGGAGAAATAAACTCAACTCAACTGAAGTGAATGTGGTGGAGCTGAGCTTGCACCGTGAATCACGGCCATCATTTCGCACTGAGTCGCCGCCTGCTTTTAGCTTTTTATTCTCTCTCTCTCACTTTATCGTGTATCAGGAAAGAAGGCCATATGCAAAGTTAATCTTCAATACACCAATGGGATTGTCTTTTCTGTTTCATACGTTTTTAAGCCCCAACCAACTGGGTCAAGTTGTCTGATGGTACATTATTGATAATGAACAGGTGAAATGCACGGCAAAATGGCCTAATAAACCTCCTTTAAATAAAACCAAAACCTGATTGAACATGTGAGGAGTAGAAAGTGCAGATATTCATGTTAAAAATGTATGTAGTAAAAGTTAAAAGTTGGCACAAAAATGAAGTATTTGTACTTTGTTACTTGCCATCTCTGATTATGCCATCTGAGGCAGGTATCTTAGAGTTTTTATTGTTTTCTTTCTTCTCTAGTATTGAACATAAACTACAGAGAATGTCAGTTTGTGGCTCCTTAAAGTCTTTTCTAATAACTCAACTTTTCTCTGCCACTCGCTTCCCAGAGTTTTTTGTGTGGGATTTGTTTGAAGCTATTACTGAAGCTTTGTTATTCTATGATTTCAGTGTACATGGTAGAAATAGTCTGACCGTTTTTTCAAAGCCCATGTAAGGGACGTTGCATTTGACTGAGGCGTCCTCCATGTGTTTGCAGTTCTCAGATGTGATGCTTTTGTGAGGGCAGTCCCACAAACTCTTCTCATCCCCACGACACTGCACTTCATTCATGTGAATATGACCAATACCTGTGGAAGCATAAGCAAAATGAACTTGTGTTATATTTTATATTACATTTTAATATTAGTGGCACGGTGCTGTGGTGGTTAGCGCTGCCAGCCTCACAGCAAGAAGGTCCTGGTTTGAAAAATATAGAATATAAAAATATAAAATATAAAAATGTAAAATATATGTTGCACCATTCTTATCAAACATTATACATGTACAGTATAAAGCTGCTGACGACTTAATTATAAAGTAGACTTAAAACGTGAAATGGTGTGGAATTCCTGAACGCCCCACCTTGGCCCATGCGAGCCCCAGTCAGCGCCTCCTTCGCAGTGCCGAATCCCAGCTGCCTGCACAACACGCTGGCTGACTGCAGGTTCCAGTAATCGTCACACACCGTTCCCCACTCGGAGCCCTTCAGCACCTCCACTCTGCCTCAGCTGTCTTCGCCACCTTCAGACGCACTCACACTGGACAAGAGAATTGCAGTATTTTGATTATAATGGCTTAAATATTGGTCTGCTTGGCAATGAGAAGAGTTTATTTTAACTATTATAATGAAAATAAAAAATTTCATTCTGATCTCTATTTTGTGTATTTGTGTTCAAATTTTATATATATATACATATATATAACACACTCTGCAGTCAGTTTAATGCAAGATCATAGATATATGTTACAGCTAATGCAAAGCACACTCTGCAGTGAGTGTATTGAAATGCAATATTTAGTTTGATTTGAACACAAATATAAAAAATATTTTAATGACTTTCAGTAAATAAACTACAAATGCATGTATTATAAATGTCTTTGAGCCCATACTATATTTTACTACTAAACAGACTGTTAGAATGTTGTGTGTGTATATATATAGGTATATATATATATATATATATATATATATATATATATATATATATATATATATATATATATATGTATGTATGTATGTATGTATGTATGTATATATATTAGCCACAGTACTGGCACAAAAGTTTAGGCAGTTTTGAAAAATGCTGTAAAACATATAGAATGCTTTCAGAAATATAAATAATGATTGTTTATTTTTTTACACTTACAAAATGCAAAGTGAGCTTAACAAAAGAAAAAATCTAAATCAAATCAATATTTGGTGTTACTACCTTTTGCCTTCAAACCAGCATCAATTTATAGGCACACTTGCACAAAGTCAGGGTTTTAGGATTATAGTCATTATATTATTTTGTAGGATTATAAATATTATATTATTTGTAGATTATAGTCATTATATTTAGTTCTCCAAGATGTTTGGAACAACCTACCAGCCGAGTTCCTTCAAAAACTGTGTGCAAGTGTACCTAGAAGAATTGATGCTGTTTTGAAGGCAAAGGGTGGTCACACCAAATATTGATTTGATTTAGATTTCTCTTTTGTTCATTCACTGCATTTTGTCGATTGATGAAAATAAACGTGATTAACACTTCCATTTTTGAAAGCATTCTTTGTTTACAGCATTTTTTCACACCTGCCTAAAACTTTTGCACAGTACTGTATACATATATGTATATATATATATATATATCATAAATGCTTGCACAGTACCTATTGTCTCATTTTCTTTACAAATTAAGAAATGGAGGGTGGTTCAAGACGTTTGCACAGTACTTACAATAAAATATACACCTCACATCAAATTCGTTTACATTTAATTATCATTTAGTTACAGTAACAAAAAGGCCCCAATTTAATATGAGGATGAAAATATATAAGCTAAGTAAGTTAAGTGAAAAAAGCAGCTCCCTGTTTTTCCCACCTTAGCCAGCAGCTTGCTCCTGCGTCTATGAGCTTGACCGAACTGGGGTCCAGGTACACAGTTGACCGCAACAGGTCCTCCCGCAGGACAGGGGGCGCTAGCGTTCATGCTGAACTCCATGGTGCAGGCCGAGAGATGAGCTTCGTTCCCAGTGCAGGCCACAGAGTGAATCCTGTACACGCTACGATGACTACAGGGAGGCAGATATAAAGTTAGTACATGCAGGTAATGACAGCAAAATAAAAGTTTTGATTGGCATCAAGTAAGGGTACACACCATAAGAATCACATCACAAACACGTCATCGAAAAGTTAAAGTTAAAGTAAACTTTGTCATCTCAGCGATAACCAAGTATACAGAGAGACAAGGCGGCTCCAGCTTTTACAGAGTACAAAGAAGACACAAAGAATCTGCATATATAAAAGTATAAAATATAAACTCTAAACTGGAGGTAGATAAAATGTGCATTTTTAGTTACATGCAGTATTCAATGATATGTGTTAATATTGTAACAGTAGTCAAGTGGAATAAAGCCACAATTACAGTGCTGGAATGTACTTTTCTGCATTAAATGTGTATAAGATCAGCAGCAGTTTAATATGAATATACTATACAGATAATCTACTAAATAATTATCAGTATGTCTAGATCTCTTGATATCTCAGTAACTTTCTCACTGTTTGGAGTTTACAGTTAGGGGTGAGAATCGATAAGATTTTATCAGTATCAAAGCCTTTGTCGTTTCTGCCTGTCAATCCAATTCCTTATCAATTCTCTTATCGATTCTGATTAGAAAAAAGTAGTTCTACACAGTCTTCAGCGCCAAAAGCAACCATTTTATTTTTCCCAAAATGACATCAACACATTCATATTCAGAGCTGTTACTAGGCAGAGACTTTCTATGGTTTAATACTGTGAAGAACAATAAAGTTAGTGCAGGTGGAAACACTTCTTTATCCATTTAGAATGCAGATATAGAATAAAATTATTTGATAAATGAAGGAAATGAAGAAATACTGAAGTTTTGGCAATTTTTGAGCATTTGGACTCATTTTGGCCTATCACTGATTTTTGCGGCACAATAGCGCTGTGGACGCGCGTCAGGGAGAAATAAATATCAAGTAAATGTCTGTACTGTGAGTAGAACGCTGGTTGTTGTTATTTATCAGCTAAAATATAAGTTTTGTCTGTAATAAATGGGAAGATTTAACTGAACTGAAAGGTTTTAGTGAATGTTGGACTTCACGCAGTGCACGTGTTTACATAGCGAAAAATATTATTTATGCATCATGATTCCCTCTGGTTGAAGGTCAAGTCGCAGAGAGTGTGACGTAATGTGTCGCAATGGGGAAAACCGGAAAACGTTGTGCTGTGACATGGATAACTTTGAAAATTAAACATTTCATTTAAGCACATTATTCATTTTGACATGTTTTTTACATCAAGCATATTGATTTGTCAGAATTTATAGTCATTGATATCTTGCAAATAGCATACTCAGAAACTGAATGACGCCATCTTGCTAAAAACCAAGCGTCAGTTTTAACAGCAACAGATTTTACACATAGTCTGAAAGGATGCAATACTCACACTCACTCGCATATGTTCAACTGTTGTTATTATTATTATTATTATTAATAATTATCATTTTGAGGTCACTGAGTGTAACTTTGGGGATGTATCGCCAGCTCAACTCATGTGACAAGCCTCTAATATTCCAGCAGTTTAGTGAGAAGATGAGTCTGCTGTGTCAGAGGAAGCAAAGCTGGCAACAAGAAGAACGCTGACGTTGCTTTTTCAGCAAGAGTCTATTTGACCAGAGCCGATTTATGCCATATTCATGTTGACATCTCATTCATTTAGCAGCGCCCGGAGCCATTTCAGTTCCATATATTATATGTAGACTTACACCCAGACTCAGGAGTGGACATTTCATTTAGTCTAATCAGAAATCTGAGTGTATATTCATTATTGGGTTTAAGGTATTTATACAACATGGCACTTTCTGAGTTCTTCCACATCCTACCCTGAGAGCAACTTGGACTAAGGGTCTTGCTTAGGGACCCAGTTTAGGTAGTGTTGGAGGTAGTGTTGGATTTGAACCCCTCTTTGTCCAGTGGGGAGTATCCTTGAATCCTGGACTGGTAAAGGTACCACCGATGTACTCATGAGCAAGGTACCGTCCCCAAGCACTTCTCCCCGGGCACTGCCCATGTTAGCTGCCCACTTGCTCTTTCACAGATGGTTAAATGCACAGTGTCACATTTAGTTGTGGTGCAGAATGACAGATAATCACTCACTTTCACTTTAATACCACTGATGACTAATGTTAATACCAGACTGTCACCAGGGGTGTAAATCACATGTTTCATTACAATACAATGTTATATCGAGTAAATGCAAAACGATTCGATTTCCGCCAACACAAAGCGTGATACCATATGATTTAGATTCACAACTCAGAAATTAATATGAGACGATATGCAGATGACACAATCACATCCCTTCATATCAAATTACAAAAAGCAGCTAAAGTATACCTGCATTACTTTTACATTACTTCACTGGTACCTTTACTAGACTGTGACTTGAACTTGAACCGGGACACAGAGCCAGCTCCGTAACCGTTACACTACCAACTGCTCATCGTTTCTTTTTAAAATAATCTAGCATGAGTATTTAGAAACACCATGCAAATCATGTCATTTTACTTTTAGGAAGTTACACTGCTGTTAGTTAACGTACATGATGTGATTTTATGCAGGAACCTAGTGTTCATTTGCAGAAATCGTAATATAAGAAGTGATTTATTAAGTATTTGTCAGGGAAACTGAATTTGTTCAAATATTCAGAGACTCCATCGCTCTCACATCATCTCATCTTTTCTACATCCCTTCCCTCTTTTTGTACAGTCTATTCATCAATCTCTTTCTCCCTCTCCTGCTCACGTGCACTTACACACACACACACACACACACATCCTCCCTCTGCTGCTCACTGCTTACATTTTACTTTTCACCATCTGGTGTGAATCTACGAGTGTCTGCTTTCCAGAGAGAGAAGGAGAGAGAGAGATGGTGAAGAGACAGACAGAAAGAGAACAAAGAGACGGAGTGTTAGAGCTGGGAGAGAGTAAGAGAGGAGAGCAAGAGAGACAGGAGAGAGGGGCGGGGGAGAAGAGCAAAAAAGAAAGGAAAAGTTTGAGAGAACTAAAAAAGGAGAGCAGGAAGAGAGATAAAAGAAGGGACTACAGAAGAAAGAGGGAGATAGGGAGAAGAGAGAGAGAGAGAGAGAGAGAGAGAGGAAGAAGAGAAAGAGAATGAGTGCTAGAGGACAGAGAGTGAAGATAGAAGAGAACAGTAGAGAAAGAAGAGAGAGAGAGAGAGAGAGAGAGAGAGAGAGAGAGAGAGAGAGGGGTAAGGAAACTGAGAAAAGAAAGCACGAAGAGAGAGAGAAGAGAAAAGGGATAGAGAAGGAAGATAGAGATAGGAAGAAGATAGAGGGAGAGAGAGAGAGAATGAGTGATAGACAACAGACAGAGAATGAGAGAGAGGAGAGTGAGAGAAGAGGGAAGAAAGATAGAGAGGGAGAAGAGATAGAAGGAGAGAGAAAAAGGCAAGGGAGAGAGAAAAGAGCATGAAAAAAAGAAAGGTGGAGGGAGTGAGAGGAGATAAGAAGATCAAGAGAAGAAAGAGAACAGAGAGAGATAGACAGAGAGAAAGAGGGAGAAAGGGAGCGTGTGAAAGTGAAAAACAACAGTGAAATACAAATGAAAGCCAGCTGAATAAAGCCACTGTGTAATTACTCTACTGTCCTAATCAAACACAAACAATGCAGTGTCCTTACACACGCTGAACATGGTCCAAGTGTTCCAAAATCACACCCGACCACTGCAGAGGTTTTGGTTTGAGGCCACGCATAAGGAAATGAGCCAACGACAGACCACAAAAATGTATATATTGTTACTGTGTATTATATTACTCCACCGCTTCATACTTCATGCAGCTTGCTTGCATTATCAGCACGGGTGTGACGAGATACTCAGCTCACGAGAACGAGGTGAGATTTTAACACCATTTTCAAGAAAACGTCTCTGATGAAACATATGACTGAAATGTGGGCTTTTATTTGACTGAAAGACATGAAAAGTCAAGTGCAAGTGCAGTGTTTTTAGTGCATCAACGAGCAAATATGAGTAAACATCATCTCTCGTATGATGCCTCAACACACCATTAGGGCCTGTGTCCACCAAACACACATTTGTTCCGCTGGCAGCGCCTATTTTTAATAAAAGTCCTATGAGCTTCAGCGTTCACAGCGCTAAGTGCCTTCAGTGGAAAATATTAGTGGAGACGTGTTTTTTTTTACCGCAGAGCTCAGGCTGCTGCAAGCTGAAATCCGTTCAACTATTAGAAAAGCGCTGGGCTCGTCAATGTCTTTATGTTGCTGCTTTTGGCGTCATAGTGGAACAATGTGTGTTGCTATTTGCTATATGAACTTGGAACCATATTAGCCACCTGACTGCACTACCCATGTCAACAGCCCACTGCTCCTTCACAGAGGGGTCAAATGCAGGGATCAGATGAAATGTGACCTCTGCATTTGACCCATCCGTGAAGGAGCAGCGGGCAGTGCCCGGAGAGTAGTACTTGGGGATGCTACGTCGTGCATGAGTACCTCAGTAGTAACTTTACCAGTCCGGGATTCGAACCGGCGACCTTCTGGTCATGGCAGCAACTGCCCCCTACTACCTGTAATTCAAACCATGGGTTCGTCTCCCGATAATCCCACAGCTGTAAAGATTGACTTTTATCCCCAGTATAAGTCTATGTGAGAAACACACACATGTCTGCATGCTGGAAATGGAAAACTAGAAGTGGTTAAACTCATATTTACTCATTCTTTGGAAGCCTTTTGGAAAACAAATGCATTGTTAACTGAGAACACACATTGTGTGTTGGGACGTAATTTGAACATGCACGCAAGAGCATAAAAATACGTGACAACAAAAAACCTCCAAATCTCAGATGAAAACAGAGCACTTTACGGTGAAGACATGCATCCAGCTACTAATTAGAAGTGTCAGCTTCTAGGAAAGCCTTCACTGACCACGGCTCACAAAATGCTGTTTTGATCTTCGGCACACAGGAAAACAGAGGAAATACAGTAATCCTGTCTTTGTTTGATATTGGTGAAAAAAGAGTGACAACACGTTTATCAAAAGTCAGTACAAACACAATTAAACAAATGCTTAATAACACCAGCCTCACCATTAGTTAGCATTAGCGGGCTAACTTGATGAGGTAAACATACTATATCGCTACACTTACGTCAGCTCAAATGTACTTTTACGGTGGAAAAACCAGTCTGCCAGGATTAGGATTAGGTAAGATGTGCTTGGTAGATTGTAACAACATACATAACTGACGTAAATCAGAAAAAATACCAAACAAGTTACCAGAGATATGTTTTTATATCAACCCCACAGAAATCACACACAACATTAGCTGAGGTAACTTTGCTAGCTGCTAACAACTTAACCTCATAGTTGTCAATGTAAACATTAGCTGAGGTACCTTAGCTAGCTGATAACAACTTAACCTCATAGTTGTCAATGTAAACATTAGCTGAGGTAACTTAGCTAGCTGATAACAACTTAACCTCATAGTTGTCAATGTAAGAGAAGGTATATAACCCAAAGTCTTTGTCCAGTCTGCTGCCTGGTGTTGTTGACCAGGCAGATCCGGTGGACATCGGATGCAGAGATGTGGGGGAGCTCCTGCAGACATCTACTGTAAAACGCCATTTGTTGAAAGTATTTGTGTAAAAAGTAACCACAAACAGAGAGGTTTCCTGTTATCTGCAAAATTACTATTCCGCATAGTGACGTCACGCTGGAAGAGAAGTCACTTGTTTAACGAACACGGAACCAATGTTGTGCATCAGGTCCATAACGTTTTCAATGTTTCAATGGTGTTTTAGAGGTAAAGAGTGTGTTGAATTTCGGCTTACATAAGTCACGCCCAAATGTGTCAGTTCTGTACGTTTTGTCTTTCAGAATTGAACTCTATCTCGAAGCTGCCAAGAGTGCACTGTGATGCGAAGACGTAGCCTATCAGATGCCACTTCTGCCAATTCAACTTCAATCACAAACACCAGCTAGTGGAAAACAACTGCTCTTGCGGATTGCAGTTTGCAGGAAACAGAAGATATTTTTACCGGGGGAAGGCTTTGTCTACATTTCCCACAGGACTGCAGGAGGGCTGCGGAGGAGGAGGAGGGGGAGGACCGCAGGCTGAAATTTATTACTGTGATGAATATTTACTGGAAGTGATTATCCTATTTGCAATCTGTTTTTAGAGAAGTTAAAGGCTGAGATCTGAGGAAGTCATGAGTCAGCCTACGACAATCTCAGACTCCCACAGCCTCCCTCTACTGAAATGTAGAAGAAATGAGAATTCTCAGTCGGTTCAGGACTGAAATAAAGTGAGTGATTATTTGTTATTGTGAACACAGCACACAGCGTTGATTCCCAAAAACACCTTTTACTAACACCTTTGCACAAAAGTCTGATCCGTACCTGTGTGGCTTCTTTGTCATATTCTTCTCTGAGGGAAATCCCATCATGCCACAGATCACGTGTGAGTTTTTGGCCGTCCAACCGATGTTGCAGATGTGAACCCAGGCGTCTTTATATTTCACCTCCACCACGCCTTCAGTGACGGGAATCCGTGCCCCGGCAGCGGCAGACAGCGGGCGCAAGCGAAACTTCTGCATCCTGTTCTCATCCACCTGCATCTGAAACGCCAGACCATGTTACTGAGATTCAAGATGTGTTTTATAACCCCTGTTCCCCTGCTCTGGTGCTGGTGTTAGTGTCGGTTTTGGCGCTGATGCTAAACTTGGGAACCTGCAGCCCCTTTTCCACCGTATTAGTGCCAGTGTTCGATCTTAACTTGGAACCAGTGGCACGTTTTTCCACTGAAAATAAATGGTGCCGATTCCGAAATTAGTCCCAATTTGCAATTGGTGGTACTTTATTCCATTGAAAATAAATGGTGCTGCAGTTTGTCCCAAATAGGAACCATTCTCACGTTTTTCCACTGAAAAAAGATGTCATTGTTGCAATTTGTCCCATTTTAGAACACTTTTTCGACTTCAAAAATGGTGCCAGTGCTATTCCAATTTAGAACCAGTGCCATTTGATTATCATGTTGCTCACCACACCCTAAGTGTCCATCTACAATACCTTGCAAAACCCGAAAAATATTTAAAAATATTATCAATTGACAAAAGGAGGTGTGCAAAGATTCTTTGTCACTTGCAATTGCAAAACAGATAATTATTGTTGAATTTGGTGAAGAGTTGACATTTTATTCTTTACCGTTAAAGTTATTATGTATTTTTAGCATGAAAATATTGTTTATGATCGTTGTTATTGTTGCTTATCACAGGGTATTGTAGCTGCATGGCCATATAAAAAATAATTACTTCGTTGTAAAGTGAAAGACATGAAAGTGAAAGTGAAAGTGAAAGTGCACCACATCGAAATTTCAGCCATCTACGAAGGAGATGTGGGCTGCCTTTTTTTTTTTTTTTTGGCAGCGCCCCGGGAGCAGTGCTCGGGGACGGTACCTTGCTTACGAGTCCCTCAGTGGTACCTTTATCAGTCTAGGATTTGAACTGGTGACTTCCTATCACAGGGTCAACTACCTAACTATTATGTTGCCCAACTGCACAACTTGAATGATTGCTTTCTTATCCAGATTACACACATTCTTTTACAAAAGTGCAGATGATAAGCTGTCCAATCTACAGATCCTGTTTTCATCACTTTATCTTCACTTGATCTGCGATAATCCCAGATAAAAGTTGCCAATATTGTGACATAAGGAATATTCCAGGGCTTCAGGAGAATTATGGTTAAAAAGAGGGAGACTCAGGAGGAGCTTCTATCCTCAGGCCATAAAACTTCTTAATCTCGACACGCCAAAACAATGTATTACCTGTTTATTATAACACAAACTCTTGTACATCTTACTCTTAAAGACTTATGCATCTTTGTCCATTTCACAATAAAAACTGGACACACACTGGACTTTACATTCATAGTTTTTACCATAATATACACATGTACAGTTACTCTTTATACAATAAATCGTATCTATTTAGGAACAGATTTTCCTATATATTTTAATTATATACTTTTAGTTTATTTTAAGCCTTTTTAACTTAATCTGATGTTAATTAAATTTTTTCAAAAATTCTATAATAATATAATTCATATGTGACCCTCCACGGCAAACCCAGTCGCTTGTCGCAAATTTTCAAAATTGAGTTATTATGTTTTCATAAATCAAGCTTCAAAACGATACCTATATGGAATGAATGGGACGACATATGACTGAGATATCAACATTCAAAGGAGTCGGGTTTCTCCTGTCACGCCAAGTGAGAAACGGAGAAATCTGCCTTTGAAGTTGACTATCACCATAGCACTCACAGACGCTTGGTGCGGTCGCGGCTACGTTTGCATTTACGGTAGCCTACGCTGCATTCACAGCCACACGGATAGCCTACCTGCGTTAGGTTAACTGAACCCGGGAGACGAAGATGGATTCCGGAGAAATATCTTCACGCTAGTCAACCAGTGGATTTACCGTAAATATTGAAGTAGAGCGGTCAAAACAGAAACTTTTTACATTCTGCTGGAATTGAATTCCTCACCTCAAGAAAGTCATGTTTTTAGGATGGAAAGGGTAAGTTTTTCAGCCAAATTTATTCACAACAGTACAGTATAGACCTTCCACTGTTTCAAAACACTAAAAACAAAAAATCCACCATTTTAGCCCACGCAACATAAACGGTCGTTTTTTCTCGGAAACCTCCGTTGCGACAAGTGACTGGTTTCGCTGTGGAGGGTCACATATGAGCAAGCAGGGTACATTTCACTAGATGTTGTATAACTATGTATGTGACAGATAAAAAGTCTCGAGTCTTGAATCACAGTTTTCGCATTAACATGAAAACAGAGATTGGCTGAGGCACAGTGTGTGCTACAAACTACAGAAAGCGTTACTGCAACTGCAGACATGTGCAAGAAATCCAGATGAGAGTCGATGTGTACGCATTCACAGACACGTAAGCTCACTCAGCCTGCTGACACGCAGCCATGCAGCACTCGTCCTTGTACGAGCAGTCACAAAGAAAATCTTCCCCAAAACCATGAATCAATGAATACTGAGCAGTGAAATGTTCAGTGAAATCCAGTCTGGTGTGCTCCTTAACTAGGGCTGGGTAATTCATTTAAAATGAATCGAAACTGACATTCAGGATCTCTAATCGACGTATTCTTGCCCATGTTTATTATTTAAATTATTTTTAAATTTGTGAAATACTTTTGTTAAAATTCTGTTAAAGTATGTGATTCCTCGTGACTCCGCCCCGTCCATGGGTGTTTACTTCAGTTATTTTAAAATCACAAAAATATACACTCTTTAATTAGTAAAAATATCCCAGATTTAACAGTTAAGCATATTTATAATACAAACCTTGTCTGTGAACTATGAGCAAAAGACAAAATAATGGCTCATTAATCATAATCAAGGTTTTAATTAATTGTGATATCGATTTGACATCATATCGCCCAGCCCTTTCCGTAATCAAGTATGCATGTAGGCGTGAATAGAATATTTATGTGGTTTTGTGTTTTTGAGTCTAAAATGTTTATTGCTTTGAATCTGAAAATAGAACAAAAAACTATGTTTACTTGTGAGACCTCATCACAACAGCTTTCTCACGAATGGCTTCTGGACCTTAAATATCTACTTTGCAACATTCCAGCCCTGTGTATAGTTGTACTGAGGACTCGAGAGTCGAGTGTGGAGCAGCTGTTTCTAACTGCGTCTCTAGATCTCCATGTTCTTTTCTTTCTTCCGGAGTGGAGCAGCAGCACACAGGGAATGAGTGTGTGGCCTCTTACATATCTTTCCTCGTCCACGTTTCTCTCCAAATCCCCCCACCTTTCTCTCTCTTGCTCTATTGCTTTGTCTCTCTTCAGTGTGAATTAAGCCAACACACAGGCAGGCAGATCGTAAGAGTCTAATTTACTGCACAAACTGTAGCTCATTGTTACGGGACCCACACATGCTGACCAAAAAGATGTAGATGTGTGCAAAAGAAGGAGACAAACAGGCGGAATGAAGGGCTACAGACCAGGGTGAAAACTCGAGAGATATTTAGACACAGAGAGTGGGAATGAGAGGAGTTTTAGCCTGGAGAGGGGAAGGAGGCAAATAGTTTGGAAAGCTGTAAAACAGACCCTGTGAATCAATTAGAATATCCCCCCTTTAAAGTCTAAGAAGATGAAATATTAGTGGAAAGGCTACTACTCATGCAAAGAGGCTCCTCATAAAGTACTGTCATTTAGAAAACTAGAAACTATAATGACTGCTTTGATATAAGGCCTATTCCACACACACGTCTGAATCAGCCATTTTTCTGCCATTCGTGGCGTCAGGTGAGCGTGGACTGAGTGTGGAACGTTTTTCTGCTCATTGGAGGGAATCATAGGGTCCACATGGGCGTTCGTGACCTGCCTTCGCTCTGTACAAGTTATTTTTTATGTTTTATTGTGGTTTGAAACACCAAAAACACAACAAATACACACTCTAACTTCGAGACATCTGTGCATTGCTGGCATCGTCCCAAAGTACATTCAGTCATTGATTATCCGAACCGCTCAATCCCAACTGGGGTCGCGCAGGGACCGGAGCCTATCCTGGGAGCTTATGGGCGCAAGGCGGGGAACAACCCTGGGCAGACCCCAACACACCGCAGGGCACACACACTCACACAATCACACTCTCTCTCACACACCTTACGGGGCCAATTTGAGTCACCAATTAACCTATACTGCATGCCTTTGGACTGTGGGAGGAAATCAGAGCATCCGGCGGAAACCCACGGGGAGAGCATGCAAACTCCACACAGAAAGGCCCTACGACCGACCTGGGGATCGAACCCAGGGCCTTCTTGCTGTGAGGCGGCAACACTAACCACTGCACCCACTTGAAATACCACGAACACAGAAAGAAATACGCACTCTAACACCAAGACAATTGAACTTTGTCCATCGCTGATCAGGGCGAGAGGGCGTACATCCTGGCACCATTCCAACATATCATACCGCATACACTGCTACGTTTGCCTGCCATGCGAAACTTAGCCTATTTTTTGCAATTTTGTCATCAGTGTCGGAAAAGTCAAACTCAGGGTCCATCTGTAAATTTGCCTGAGCTGTTGAACTATGAAATGTTAAATTAATGTTAATTAATTAAGGAGGGGTGAAAAAAGGCATTAACTTTCCTTGCCACTAGGAGACGCTCAAGTCAGGAAAGGGCTATCCATGAGAAAAGTAACAGCCCAGCTCTCTTTATTGGGGAGAAAGATGTATGCAGTTTGGCTTTCAAACGTAATATCCAACTTGATGAGTTGAACATTTTAAGCTATGAAAAGTATCTCTACAACTTAAAACTATGGCAGCAGTTACTGTAAGCGCCAAAAAGCAGGAAGAAAAAATCACAACAAAGAAGTAGAAAGAGCACAGCAATCAGTTATACCAAGAATGTCTGCCATATTATTGTGCACTGGAATGGAGCGTGTATCCTAGCTGCAGGACATATTTCAAGAAAAATATTTTTTTCCATCTTACCTCAATGATATTGGAATCCAGAAACCCAGGAAGTCTTTCATCTTTACACACGACCCCTGCGTCTTCCTCATGAGTGCAGTCGCTGTTGCCCCAGCCCCGAGACTCACACTTATCGATGCTTGATTCCGAACCTGAGCAAATCACGTTATCCAGCCAGATTTTACCTGCACGGGGCAACGACATTGTAGGTTATATAGTGGTTACACAATAGATAGAACCAAATCTTTCTCTGCACTGTAACAGCATCGTAGTGAAAGAATCAAGTTGGCATTACTAAATAATTTCAGGCAGTTTCCTCAAACACACATCTGGACCAAGAGGTCGATTGTTCAAATCCTACCTTCAGCATCCTACCATCACATTAACCCCAAGTTGCTCCAGGGAGACTGTCTCTGTAATAAGGAAATGAAAGTGGCTACTATGAGAGATGCCGTAAAAGTAAATACCAACCTGTTCCTGCTCCATACTTGGCACTGTGAGACCAGCTGGTGGCCTCCACGAAACCTAGATGGCGACACAACACATGGGCATTGGACAAAGTGAAGTCATCATCGCAGATTGTGCCCCATTCTCCGCTGTAGAACACCTCCACCCTGCCCTCGTTGTGCTTCCGTGGGTAGCCAGCCAAACGAAATTTTAGCTTATTCTCTTGGGGGCTGGACGTCTGGCATAAATACGAGGGGATCCACACACATCCCAGCATCACCACAACCTCCCAAATCCCCATCATGTCTTACAACGGGAAGAGAGATGGAAGGAGAGAGAAAGAGAAAGAGAAAGTTTATGAAAATTGCTACTTATGTTCTGTGGTAAGTTATATGACAAGGCTGGTTAGCCACAGTAACCTTTTGTTGAAGTCATTATGTGTTAACAATAAGCTTTATGGCATAATTTTTTACATCTAAAAAACCATGTATTCCTCTAACTAACAATATTTCCTTTACCTTCCGTAAATTGTAAGGATGAACACATAGATCTTACCTGCGTTAAGGAGCCACTTCGCACCTGGATGACGTTCTGTCTTTCACACTGGAACTTTCTGTAAGATTTCAGAGACTTGTGTAAAGCTCTCAAGAACTTGTTCGATGTTGGTTTCAAGAATTTGGTCTGTCCTGTTGCTGTTCAGAGCATTTGGGGATCGTAAGAATAGAGGAAAGCTGATTCTCCTTCCAAGCGTTTTGGCAGAGAGAAGAGAGAGAGGAGGGTGAGAGTCAGCGGCAGAGAGAGGAGGGCTGAGGCTGCACTGGGATTATGGAGAGACTCACAGAAAGTTGACTGACTGCCTGTTTTGAACTATTTATAGGGGGAGGCGCAGACGGCTCTATAGAGCAGAAACATCTTGACATCAGTCCACATAAACTCCAGCCTGGAACTCAGTTGGGGTGAGCGGTTTGCCAGGTTGTGGCTTAGTACACGTGTGTTGGGAGGAGAAAAGGATCACTGCTGGCTGGATATTTGAAGAAAGGTTTTGTAACATGATATTTGTGCACATTGGAATTAACATGTGAAAACAGTGGTGTTTAAACTGACCATAATTTTCTTACACACCTAACTGCCATTTCAACTCACCTAAAAGTCTGTCTTTTTGATACATATCCATTAATGAATGATGAAGATGATTTGCAGAGTAAAGTGATGAGTAAGTGAAAAGTATATCATTTTTCAACTAGGCCCATTTTCACCATTTCAGTAAAATAAATTTCACTTTGACAAGCACATTCTGGGTCCCTAATTCAAAACAGAGGGGTGTAAGGAGTTGGAATGATGAATTTTCTTTTTCATACACTGTCTAAACTTGAGTGAACAACTATTCATAGGCGTAAATCTACACATTAGGTGGATCATACACCATACATTAAATAATTAAATAGTTAATTAAATAGCATACAATAAAACAAACCATGTGTAATTTCACTTTTGTGAGGAGTGTTCACAATGACAAATAGTCACTCAAAAATCATAAAATAAAACACTGTGTGCACCTGAGTGAACATCTATCTACGACGGCATATTAGTACCATTGCAGATTTAAAAACAATGCAGCTAAGGGAGGAGCGGGGATAACATTCAGAGAAAAAAAGTCAGAAATTCTAAGACTAAAGTCATACATTTATAAGAAGAAAACTCTGACATTTACAATCTCTGAGAATATCTGGCTTTTTTCTCACAAATTTGTGTGCGTGTGTATGTGGGGGGGGGGGGGGCCCTCATACATTTGGCACATTAATCTCATTTTTTGGCATATTTGGCTTTTTCGTCTCGTGAATTTATGACTTTAACCTCTGAATTTCTGACTTTTTTCACGGAATTTTACCCCGCTCCCTCAACTCTATTAGCACTTTTTAGAGAGTCCCTACTGGAAACCTTAGTGATTTAAGTCTGGCGTTGGAATTGTTAATTAACTCTTTCCTAAACTGTGTTCACTTGAGTGGACCACCACTTATAGGCTTTCATCCTTATGTTTATCCTTATGTAAATCATATATAATACATAAAAGGATTAAACAGTTTGGAAGACTATAAAAACTGCCCTTTGCTCTCTTCAAACGTCGACTGAGGGGATAAACTACTCCTTACACTTATTGTTTACTTGATTTAAAGAAATGGGCCACTTACCCACTGCTTTTCATTCATGTTTTCTTGCTTGTGTATTAATTTCGGACTTTTTTCTATGACAGATTTTGTTAATGTGTGTAACTTAGTTTTTAGTAACGTAGTTCAACTAAGTTAGTTGAACAAAGTTTCTGTTTGAACAACAGATATGGGCTATAGAACAGTGGATCGTCTGAAGAACAGATGTGAACTGTAAAGCTCTGGATAAGAGCGTCTATTAAATGATGTAAATAAAAGTGTAAACAAACGACGTGAATTCCCCGAGTCTTGCACTTTTTAGACGACCCCTAATTCTTCAGCCGTCGGGGTGTGAAGGAGGCGAAATTATCCAACATCAAAACGTACCAATATTTGGCCGTGATGAAACTGACAAAAAACATTCTGCATTCGAAATTCAGAATGCAGAGTAAATATCTCATCAATGTCGACCTTTCTCATCCACAAAAGTTGGTGTGCGTTTTTGTTTTTGTGCGCTGGTCATCGGAGATCTCATTAAAAACTGCTCAGCGAGCTTTGTTAAACGATATTACAGCTGAGAAATGAGTTTCAAAATCATCTTCTTAGACTGCCGTGTTGCATTATATCAGCTGCTTGTTTCTGGAAGTCTAAGCATCTGCAGACTAGCGCCATCTACTGGACATTATAAACGTACACACTCATCATCAGAAAGAAAAGGCTATAAAACATTGAAAGTAGAACTGGAACTCGCAGAATTGTCAGTGCATCATAATCAGCTTCGACTGCATAAGCTCCCTGAGGTGTGTGAAGGTTTGAGAGGATTGGAGAAAGACTCAGCTCTCATTAGAGCTGACTGTAATCCATCATGGTTTTGTTAGAGGCTGCTGATGCGGTTGAGAGTGAAGTTTTGCTGTTCTTTGCTGTTCTGATTCTGCTGAAGATATGCAGAAGATTGGAAAACAGCAGTCGTGCAGATTTTACTGTTGATATTGGACAGATTTGAGCATTCAGTGCATTTTTGTCCCCGTAATAACATTTGTTGGTATTGGGTCTGTGCATGTGTGTGATATTTAAGTTCCTAATGTTGTTATATGTGCATATATACTATATACATGTATATAAATATTGTGTGTGTGTACATATATATATATATAGAGAGATATATATATATATATATATATATATATATATATATATATATATATATATATATATATATATATATATATATGTACAGTACTGTGCAAAAGTTGAAAGGTGTGGAAAATACTGTAAACAAAGAATGCTTTCAAAAATGGAAGTGTTAATCATTTATTTTTATCAATCAACAAAATGCAATGAATGAACAAAAGAGAAAATCTAAATCAAATCAATATTTGGTGTGACCACCCTTTGCCTTCAAAACAGCATCAATTCTTCTAGGTACACTTGCACACAGTTTGTTGAAGGAACTCGGCTGGTAGGTTGTTCCAAACATCTTGGAGAACTAACCACGGATCTATAATCCTATAATCCTACAAAATAATATAATGACTACAAAATAATATAATGACTATAGTCCTACAAAATCCCTGACTTTGTGCCTATAAGAACTGATGCTGGTTTGAAGGCAGAAAGTAGTAACACCAAACATTGATTTGATTTAGATTTTTCTTTTTTTCGCTCACTTTGCATTTTGTACATTGATTAAAAAAATAAACATTATTTATATTTCTGAAAGCATTCTTTGTTTACAGCATTTTTTCACACCTGCCTAAAACTTTTGCACAGTACTGTATATATACATATATAGTTAGAACCTAGTTAGAAGTTATGTTGCATAAAGTTGAATAGTCGAATAAAGCTGAATCCATTGTAATCTACTGCTTTCCACTGCTATCCCTTTCCATTTCAATAATCTAGTGGTACAGGATACAACAGTAGTTTTGCCTCAAATTTTATTCCCAAATGAATGTGTCCTGGTTCAGTTGATATTTTCAGTTGAAAGCATATGAGTGATTTTTCAACATGTTTATATTGTTTGTAGATTCCCTTAAAATAGTGTAAAATAACAAGCTAATGCCCCTCTTTCTCTACCTCATTTCTTCCAATATGCAGTTTTCACCAAAATGATCTTTGGAAACACCAGGGTGGCTTCACATCACCCTTCTCTGTCTCCGGGCATCTTTGTCCCGTAAAAGGGGGAAATGGAGCGGCGAGCAGCAGGTAGGCTCATGCCTCTGATCAGCTTGTCTTTATTCCCCTCACCCTGCTGTAGGAAACCAGCCCTGCGGCACTGAGAGCTCATTTAAAATCTCTCTCTCTCTCTCTCTCTTTCTCTCTCTCTCGTTCAGCCGCTGTCTCGCTGCCCATCTCTACACGTCACTCAAGGTCTGTGCCAAAGGTCTGTCTGCTCAGAGACGCTCCATCACATCCCTAGAGAGTGGTGTGTTGTTGCTGTTCGATTTCCTATAAGAAATTTGCTTCAAAGCTGAGTAGTTGTTAAGAAACTCTGTAAATTGTATTTGTGCTTAAAAGCATTGTATCCAGCTGAAATAGCAGATAATTGTGAATTAATTTAAGCACTGCAACAAAGTGAAGAGCTCTGTAACGAAGACATTGCCATAGCAAAAACAGAAGGCTATCTGTGTGTGTATATAGGTATATATAGCGTATATAGTATATATAGGTGCTGGCAATGTGGTAATGAAGACATCACCACAGCCTTAAATGCAGCTCAGTGCATTTTGACATTCACAGTGTCATTGGACATACCTCATTAGCCGTACGATCAGGAAGTTTGCCTCTTGAGCACCAGCCTCCTGAGGGCGGGTCAATGTCACTTATTTCAGCCCAAGCTCATAAAAAAGCAGCGATGCATACATCCTTAAGTACCCGGAGAGTGAGTCGGCCCCTCGCTTTGGTTCCAAATGTAATCAGGTGCTGGAGTGCGGCGTAGCCGTGGAGTGTGAGGGCGCTGATTGAGTCCGAATTGGATGTGCGAAGGGAGGATAATCAGCTGCCTGAATGTGGCGACAGACTGAAGAAGAGGTGATCACATTCAGCCGTGCCATCACGCCCGCAGGCTAATCCAGGCCCGCTATCTTCCTGCCTCTTTTGTTGGGAGTGTCAGCACTGCGACTGTGAGCAGTGGACCGTAAGGCAGCGGGTTTGTTGCAGCCGCTTGTGGTGTCGTTATAATTATCTGATGAGTTGAGATTACCCTGTCTGGTCTTGTAGCAGGGAAGAATCACTAAACAGGGTTTGGGGGCAGATTAAAGAGAGAAGGAGAAGGGAGAGTAGTAGAATAGAAGGTTGTATATAATACTAAGATGTTGAGCCACCCCCTATTTCTTCACATTTCTTCGCTCAAGCGAATTTTTCTAGTATCAAAGCTTCGTTTAATTCTTTTCACTCTGCTTGTGTTTCACACGGACGCTTATTAGTGACGCGCAACGCTTTCAGTTTGGCGATCAAGGCAAGACCTGATCCCTCTGTATGTGAAAGTATTTATGAGATGCTCCATGCACAAAAACAGAAGTAAATGCATAAAAATGTAAACCCACCCTGTTTGTGTGTGTGTGTGTGTGTGAGCGTCATTACTCGCTGAAATGCTACAGTTCAGTCAAATCTCCCCCTTTCTTACAAACTAAACTCACATTTTAACTGATAACTAACCACAACAACCAGCATTTTCCTCACAATACAGCCCTGTTTACACAGCTGACCAGCGATCCTGCACCCACCTCCTGCTCCGCTTTAATTCTCATGGATCTACTTTTATCTCAAATATGCCTTTGCATTCGATTGACAGAAATCCGTCGTAGCGACAGAAAACTTTAATCCCTGAGAACGTACCGTACTATCTAATATATAATATCACAGTATATTGATATGTCCAACATAGCCCTAATGGTCAGTATATTCCTAGATTTGTGATGTCAAGGACAAACTGCCTCCTACTTAATTAGACGATGAGCCAAAAGGTCAACCCATAATTCACAGCGAGTCTTCCCCACTGGGATGCATGTGTGCACATCCAAACCTGCAAGAACTTCAAAGCCAAAGGTCACTCTCTACCTGTCTGGGCTGCGTAGCTGAGTCAGCATACTGGCTGTTTTCCAGAAACGCAACCTCGCGCAGGTCATTACGCCCCGTCCATTAGCTGCTGCTCATCCTCCGAGCAGATAGCGGCAGGGCTGGGTGATACGACCTCAAATCAATATCACGGTTTGTTGAAGATTTTGCCACAACTACGATTAAAGAATTATGTGATTATTTGTCATTGTGAACGCACCACCGCACAGCACACAGTGCACCACAACCAAATGTGACCTCTGCAATTGACCCATCTGTGAAGGAGCAGTGCTGGGGGACGGTACCTTGCTCATGAGTACCTCAGTGTTACCTTTATCAGTCTGTAACTCGAACTGGCGATCCAGTATTTTATATTAGATTTTTTTTCTTGCCCTCAGAGTCACTAACTAAATATGATCAGCTGCGCATATTTTGATAATTGTAAAACAATTGAAGAAACTCACACATAGAGTGTTTTTTTGGGGACTGTACATGAACACACACAAGAATCCTTCCACTAGTGGTGTTGGTGGCCTAGTGGTTAGGCGGCTCCCCTCTGGTCTAAGAGGTCGTGGGTTAGAATCCTACCTCTAGCACTACCGATTTTGGATCCCTCAGCAAGACCCTTAACCCTATGATGCTCTCAGGGAGACTGTCCCTGACATTAGGAAATGGAAAATTCTGGATAAGAGCGTCTGTTAGATAGCGATAATGTTAATGCAACCACTAGACTATCATTAGAGCTTGGCGATATGTCCTCAAATCAATATCACGATTACGATTAATGAACAGTTATTGTTTTGGGGTTTTTATTGTTTATTTTTTGCCCTCATAATTGAGTGACAAGGTTTGCACTGTTAATATATTTCACTGAAGCTGGGAAATCTTTTCTAATGGAAGTTTTCTCATGAGTACCTCGGTAGTACCTTTACCGGTCCGGAACTTGAACTACCGACCTTCTGATCATGTGACCAACTCATTAACTATTACACTATCAACTGTCCCTCAAATAACCAAGATTGCGTCGAGTTGAGATTAGGAATTTCAGTTTTGATTCAATCCAAATCATCACCATGGACAAGGTTACATTAATTAGAGGTTCTGGATGTCAGCTTCGATTAATTTTCGATTAATTGCCCAGCCCTAGATAGTAGCCACCTTCTCTCACTGCTATTTACAAAGCAGACAGCGGACTGAACGCGCATATCGATTTGGCCTAATTACCTCTTTGTGAATTACACAGATAAAAAGGGAAAGGGGAAGAAATCAGCGCTTGGAAAAACAATGTGTTTATTATTTGCTCTTCTTCCCCCCCACCCCTGAGGAACGCTTTCAGGCAGGCCGGAGTCTCTAATGTGACGCTGATAAATGACCAGGCACCCAAGGGGGTTTGTTGCACTGCAGTCTTCTCCATGTGACTGCTAAGCAATTCTCCAGCGTGCACAGTCAACGGTGAAACAATTTATATACACTCCCCTGTCCGCCTTGCATGCAGAGGTCACTTCAGGGTTAAGATTAGAGAGCTGATAAGAACAAATAATCTATTTAGATTGGTGATCTGTGATTGGAGTGATTGAGTTAGGTCTGGTAAAAAGGTGTTGTGTTGGAAAAAGGGAATGGGAAGCGTGGTGCCGCTGATGAAGAGCGGTGTGAGAATGTGAGGGTGTTTATCTGTGCAAAGCTGGTGATTCTCTTGAGGGAGTCATTAGTGAGATGTTTCAATGTTTTCAGTGTTACCTAGCTACGAAATTCAGGAGGAGGACCTGCTCGTGTTGGGTACGACTGTTTGCAGAATTTAGCAGCTATGAATCTATAACAGCCAAGTTCATGTAAGTAGATGTCTGATATACTGGCCTATGAGCATCTTTGTGATAAAAGATGAGAGGTGGTTTCATGATATCTATATTAGGACAGGAGTTAGGACAGAATATGTAAATTGACTTTCAATAAAAAAGGGTTGTTTCCCCAAAACGTTGAGCCATACGTCAGTGAACTCACTTCCTTGTTACATTTGGAAGACGCAGGAAACGTGATGTAAATCCCGGGACTGCGGGCGCGAGACGGGGACCAACCCTGGGCCTCTGTGGTTTTGTTCCCTTCGTTTTAATTAATTGTTAACAAAAAATTATAAAGGGGGAGCTTCTTTCTGTAACTTTGACTTGCTCCCACAACTTTATTGCAACTAAACGCCTAAATACAACTTTCAACTATTTTTTTTATAGAAAAGCTGCTGCAGAATCAGGCCTTTTAAGCCATAATAATCTCGAAAAAGGCCTGAAAAATCCTGGAGGGACTGTTTATTATCATGCCTCTATCGCTGCTGTTAATCTGAAACTGAAGAATGAGTGTTTTAATCTAGAAATTTGAACTGAAATCTGAAGAACTGAAATTTTTATTAGACTGGATGAAATTGGTGACCACTACTTTACCAGTAGCTGGTAAAACCCCGAAGTACAGGGGTGTCCAGTCCCGTTCCTGGAGAGCCGGTATCCTGGAGGATTTCCATCAGTCAATTTTCCACCCGAGACAAAGTGTCAATGTTCTGAACTCAAGTATGATGGAAAACCACCAGGATACTGGCCCACCAGGATTGGAACTGGACATCTCAACTGCTGTACATTTACATTTAGATTTATGGCATTTAGCAGACACTTTTATCCAGAGCGACTTCCATCCCCTTTCAGGGAATGCTCCCTGAGAGCAACTTGGGGTTAAGGGTCTTGCTCAGGGACCCAATGATGGTAGTGTCAGAGGTAGGATTCAGACCCACAACATCTTGGTCTAGAACAGGAGTAGGCAACTCCAGTCCTGGAGGTCTGGTATCCTGTAGATTTTCCATCCAACTGGATTTCAGAACATTCTGGTAGATAACCACCAGAAGAGGCTGACCACCGGACCTCCAGGCTACCAGAGTTTGCCTAACCCTGGTCTAGAGGCAAGTGTCCTAACCACTAGGCCACCACCACCACCTCCAGTGCTCAAAGAGTTCTCCCTGATATGGACTGTGTGGTCACAGTTTTGAGATTGACTGGGCGAATGTAACTCAGACATTACTGTGAGTAGCCATTAGGTGGAGCTGTGGTGCTGGATGTGAACATGGTGTGTGTGTGTTTGCGTGTGTTTTTATTTATGTGTTTATAAACGGTTTAACCAGGATAATGTCAGAAATGCAGCTAATCTCTCTCTTTACTCTCCAGAGAATATCATATTGCGTGTCTGTTTTTCATCATCTGCTCTGCCAGAACATGAATCGGAGTTCAACTTAATATGACTCCCAACTGTGTGACTCATGCTGCCAATTACTTAGCATCACTCCCACAAACGGAGCTTAACACACAGAGAGCCGCCTGTTAGCATCCGCAGTAACGCTTGCCGGTAATTATCTTCACGCCAGGACGTATTTGTGTCCCTGTCTGTTTAAAGACGCTGGCCCTTTAAAAGGCAGGACCACCAGACCCGCCCCCTCCCTTACTCTGCGCATGATGTCATTGTGGCTTCCCCCAGACCCAGGACAAATGATGTGAGGTCTCTCAGTGAGGGTTTACACTCTCTCTTATACACACACACTCCCTCCCTCCTCCCTCCCTCCATCTCTCTCTCTCTCTCTCTCTCTCTCATCCATTCTCATTCTCTCAGCTTCTCACTCCTCACACTCACCGAGTTACTGCAAGTTGTCCTGCAGGAACTTGTCTTCACTTTCTTTTATCCTCTCTTTCTTTTTCCTTTCTCTCCCTCTTTCCAGCAGAGATGTAGCCCTTCTCTCAAACTTCTGCACCTCTGTGCCAACCAAGAAGCAAAGCCCCGAGTGACCCTCGGTCGCCTTCTCGTCGTCCGTTGTCCGTCACCCGTCGCTCCATCTCTCCATGGATCTCTCTCTCCATCCTCCTCTCTGACCTCCAGCTTTCTCCGTCCTGCCGGGATTCCGCCGCAGTCGCTCTCTACCTCCATCATCCCGTCCATCCATCTGTCCGTCCGCCCGCCCGCCCGGCCCCTTACCACCATGGCCATGAAGGAAACGGTGCTGCCCATCAGCGAGGTGTCCAGCCCCTTCCCGGAGGTGATCGAGCTCAACGTGGGCGGTCAGGTATACGTGACCAAACGTGCCACCCTGGTCAGCGTTCCCGACACCACCCTGTATGCCATGTTCACCAGGAGGGCACCCCGGGAGCTGCCCCGAGACAGCCGAGGACGCTTCTTCATCGACCGGGACGGATTCCTGTTCCGCTATGTGCTGGACTTCCTGCGAGACCGACAGCTGGTGCTGCCCGAGCACTTCCCCGAGCGAGAGCGGCTGCAGAGGGAGGCCGAGCACTTCCAACTCGGGGAGCTCCTAAGGCTGCTTGGGCCCCGGGTGGCCAAGCAGGGATCGCTTAATGACGAGGGATGCCAGAGTGACATCGAGGAGAGTTCGCAGAGCAGCGAGTTGGTTGGACGACTGGGAGGCGGCTCGGCCAATGCCGCTGCCAACGTGTCCGGCACGGACAAGAGGTCAGGGTTTATCACCATTGGATACCGTGGCTCCTACACCATGGTGAGGGACAACCAAGCGGACGCCAAGTTTCGAAGGGTGGCGAGGATCATGGTGTGCGGACGAATCGCCCTGGCCAAGGAAGTGTTCGGCGAAACCCTGAATGAGAGCCGCGATCCTGACCGGCCTCCGGAGAAGTACACCTCACGCTTCTACCTGAAGTTCACCTACCTGGAGCAGGCCTTCGACAGGCTGAGCGAGGCCGGCTTCCAGATGGTGGCCTGCAACTCCACCGGAACTGCAGCGTTCGTTAATCAGTACAGAGAAGATAAGATTTGGAGTAGCTACACCGAGTACATCTTCTTCCGTGAGTAACAAAGAGCTTTGCTCCTCCTTTGCCATTTTGTTTAAAAAAATCGAGTATTGAGTAGCTTCTTTAACATCCTCTCAGTATTTTTCCCCGTTTCTGAGTCATATATCAGTCCCTCCAGGATTTCGTGGACCTTTTTAGAGATCGTTGCTGCTTAAAGTTGCAGGAGCAAGTCAAAGTTGCAGAAAGAAGTTGTGATTTTCCCTTTTTGTAATTATGCATTAACAGTTAATTAAAATGAAAGGAACTAAACCATTGTACGCCCTGCACTAGCCCCCCCCCATGCCCACCTCACGCCCGATAGGCTCCGGTCCCCGCCACCCCGATAGGGATTAAGTGATTCAGATAATGTCTGACCTGCAGTGTGTTGACGCCTGCCCAGGTTGGTCCCCGCCTTGCACCCATCAGTTTCCTGGATAGGCTCCGGTCCCCCCACGACCCCAATTGGGATGAAGCGGTTCGGAAAATGAATGAATGAATGAGGATAATGACTGACTGACTGACTTATTTTTTAAGTAAATCTGAGGCATTTTTATCACTCATTTCCCGCGTCTTCCAAACGTAACAAGGAAGTGAGTTCGCTGACGTATGGTTCACGGGAAACGGCAACAATTGGTCAAAAATTGAGGAAAAGTTGAAAAAAGTTGCAAAATCCTGGACAGCTCTCACTCACAATCTCTGTGTTCCTGATGGTTTTAACGCCGCAGGATTAGGGACCGTCACAAAATTACACAACTGTGTTTAAAGGAATGATTTTTGATTTTAATTTAGCATATACATATGGGTGTGTAATTATTACATTGTTTTAGTTAAACAGTATTTAAGTCCTTAAATTTCCTTAAGTAGAACAGAGTCATCCCAGTCATGAATTCAGACATTTCTAAGCCTTATTTTCTGTTTAAAAAAGACTTGGAGACGGTAACAGATTTGTATCGTATCAGCAGATCATTAAATTTACAATGTCGGTATCGGACATAAAAAAGTTGTACAGTGTCATGTTAAATATTGCACAGCCCTAACTTACGGATATCTCGATTCTGAAACAGAAAAGGAAAAAAGAAGTGAAAATCTCATGTTTTTTGGTTTCGGTTTCTTGAATAATCTTAGTTGGTCTTTCAGTTTGTTTTTTTATATATTTTGTCGTTATCATCATCATTATCATCATCACTCTGTAACACTCCTTTCACCTATATATGTATATATACAGTATAAGTGTGTAGTATAAGTGTCTCGGTGAGATTTGATTGCTCTGCAGTGGATGTAAATGTATGTGATAATTGGAGCACTTTGTGCCTCAGGCCTGCATGAGTGAATATGGATATGAGCCCGAAATTCGTACCGACGTCTCACACACCAGTAGCATCACTGCCAACCAGATGATTAACAGCTATTCACTCCAGTCAGGGGTTTCTAGTTCGGGAAATGAGGTTTCACATCTCCAATCCTGGGCATCCACCGCCACGTTTAAAACAACCCCCATCAACACACCTGATTATACTGATGAAGTGCTGGATAATTATCTGTAATTGCGGGTCTGTAAAGCGCAAGCAGCAGTTCCATGGGAATGGATTGAGAATCCCTGAAGTATACTACTAAATGTATGTTCCTTGGTAAATCAGCTTAATGAACAATTGCTGTGTCTGGCAAGTGGGTTCCAGCTGGTCACTGCTTTTTTTCCCTTCCTTTTTCTATGAAACTTATTACAATTTGTGCTATTGACTAATTTAAGTTTGGGGTTTTTTTGTGCCCAAACAATGTTGGCACACGATATCAAGCTCTGGTTTGAAGCCCTTACCCACTTTATCAGCATAAACCTGTTCAAAATAGATTTTGGTTTATGCTATATTTATTTAAAGTCGTTCACGGTAGGGGTGGTCAATGAATGGAAAAATTAATCCAAACCGATATTCAGAACCGCTAATTGATATAATTTTGGCCACGTTAGTTATTTCGATTGCTTTTGAAACTCTGTTAATACTTTTTAAATATTGTAATCATGGTTAAAATAATTGTGTGGCGTAGTGGTTAGTGCTGCTGCCTCACAGCAAGAAGGTCCTGGGTTTGATCCCCGGGTCGCCGTATGGCCTTTCTGTGTGGAGTTTGCCTGCTCTCCCCGTGAATGATTTGAGGCCATAACGCCCAGCCCTGGTTGTTAGTTTGAAGCATTTGGTCTGTGTCAGACGTGAAAAATCCATGCTTGAAATTAAGTATGTCTTCAGGCATGACTGTTGATGAATAATGCTTAGATTTTTTAGATTTTCAGCACTTTAGTGTTGTTTGTGTATAACTTGGCCAGCTGTGTACAAAATACAGTGTTGTAGTTGATAGACGTGTTGCTACGCTCATGTTATACATGAAATGCTGTGTTATGTCTCCTTTATCAAATGCAGATGCTAAATTGGCTGGTCGATGTTGCTAAAAACAAACGACTAGCCTAGTTAGCCGACCAGAAAACTGAACAGGGTCAGCAACTCGAGATGGAAAATCCAGATGAAAAGGTATAAAAAGGTATAAAAATCTTCTATCCGAGTTCAGTACTCCTGTGGCAAATGGTACACATCCAATTCAGTTTTCACTGTATTTGTAGCACTGTATTTTCTCGCAAGCACTAGCGTAGGAATCTGAGAGGTATTTTCAGCAAACTACTTCAGAGACATGTTTAGTGGAGCACACAGACCCACTTTAACTTGTAAAAATGTATAATATGGGATGTTTAACTGCCCAGCCCTGGTGTGCTCTAATGAGTGTGCTTACTGCATGTGCATAGAGAAATGGAAACACAGAGTGGTGTAAGGAGGAGCAGCAGGGAGGAGAAATGCGCAGATGAAATGTGAATGTGCTGGAGCAGAAAGAGACACATCTGTGGTCTTAAGCAAGTTAATGAAACTTCAGCACTAATCCCAGCACTGCACGGTGTAGATAATGAGGCTGGAGGTGTCGAGGGTGGAGAGGACATGTGTACGTCTTAAGTGATACTCTGCAACGATAAGTCCATGAAGCCTAAAGCTTTCCAGTTCAGTCAAATCTTCCCATACAAACAAAACTCATTTTTAGCTGATAAATCACACAAACAACCAGCGTTCTACTCACAATACAGCCATTTACTTGACATTTTCTGTGATTAATCTGACGCCTGTCCACCGTGTTATTGTGAAATGTGACCCTCCATGGCAAAACCAGTCGCTTGTCGCAAATTTTCAAAATTGAGTTATTATGAAAGGGCATAAATCAGCGATACCTATATCGAATGAATCGGACGACATATGACTGAGATATCAACATTCAAAAGAGTCAGGTTTCTCCTGTCACGCCAGAGTGAAAGCATAATCTGTCTTTGAAGTTGACTATCGCCATTAACCTCCTGAGCGCTTGGTGCGGTCGCGGCTACGTTTGCATTCACGGTAGCCTATGCTGCATTCACAGCCACACGGATAGCCTGCCTGCGTTAGGTTAACTGAACTCGGGAGACGAAGATGGATTCCGGAGAAATATCTTCACGCTAGTCAACCGGTGGATTTACCGTAAATATTGGTAGAAGCGATTGAAACACAAACTTTTTAACATTCTGCTGGAATTGAATTCCTCACCTCAAGAAAGTCACGTTTTAGGATGGAAAGGGGTAAGTTTTTCGTAGAATTTATTCACAACAGTACAGTATAGACCTTCCACTGTACACTAAAAACAAAAAATCCAAAATTTTACCCCATGCAACATAAACGCTCGTTTTTCTCGGAAACCTCCGTTGCGACAAGCGACTGGTTTTGCCGTGGAGGGTCACAAATGTAGTTCTCTCCCAGAAATGAGTTATAGGCCAAAATGAGTCCAAATGGGCTAAAAATGGCCAAAACTTCATTTTCAATTAATAAGAGAATATATTTTCTATTTTTATAATGTTAGAGAGTAAAAAATAAATATAGGCTTTAAAATAATCCGATTAATATTCAATTAATCAAAAAAATAATCGGCAGATTCAGAAATTAAGCACAGAAATGTGCTTATGAAGGAGCACTGGGCAGCTTTTTTGGCAGTGCTTGAGGACAGTACCTTCCTAATGAGTACCTCAGTGGTACCTTTACCGGTGCAGGACTTGAACTGGCAGCCTTTCCGATCAAGGGGTCAACTCCCTAACCGTTATGCTACCAGCTGCCCCTCTAATAACCATGATGTGCAAGATTACGTCGATTTGAGATTCTGAATTTCACTTTTGATTAATTTTCAATTAATTGCCCAGCCCTAACCACCACCATCGTCGTCATCATCATCATCACCATCTCTTTCCTCCCTCTCTTTTTTAATCACTTTATCTCCTCACCTTTGCCCACACTCTTCTCACCTCACAGCCATTATGTCCTGCCCGTTGGTGTCAGTCTGTGTTGTGAAGGTTCACTACTCTGAGTGTCATGGCAGAGACGTGAACAAGACAGAGCCGGTACACTGAAACAAAAAGGGCAGAGCAGGGCAATCACAGAGAGAGACAGGAGACAATGAAAAGAGAGAGAGTGAGAGAGAGAGAAGAGAGAGAGATGAAGGAGAGAATGAGTAGGACGGGGTGACAAGGAATGGGAAGTAGGGACGTAACAAATTTATTCATTCATCAGTGACAGGTAACTTACAGCCACAGCAAAGTTACTTCAAATTCTGTCACATTCTGGTCACCAGTATGTGTTTGCATATTGACTGGTCTAACAGATAGGCACCATACCACTTTTTTATGTCCGATACCGATAACCATTTAAATCTGATACAGTCTCTGAGTCTTTTTTAAATAGAAAACAAAAAAATAACGCTTTAAACATGTCTGAATACATGACTCAGATTATTCTGTTCTGCTTAAGGAAATACTTGACTTAAATACTGTCTTCCTAACTAAAACAATGTAATAGCTACACACCCATATGTGTATGCTGAATTATTTATTTTTAAAATAACATCTCAAAAATGATTCCTTTAAACACAGCTGTGTAATTCTGTGATGATCCTAAATCCTGTGGCGCTAAAGTGATCAGAGGAATCAAATTGCATCAAAACTGTACTGTAGCAGACTTTATGTTATCGGTAGAAAACGAATTGTTGCGTCAAATTGAGTATTTCAGTTGTGACTTTTGCATTTGTGTTGTGGCTGTAGCATTTCCATTGTGATTTCTTCATGTGTGTTGCCACTTGTGACATTTCTGTAGTTGGTTTTGCATTTGTGTTCCATTGTTGCTTTTGCGTTTGTTTTGTAGCCTGTGTGAATCCATTGTGGGCTTTGTGTTTTTGTTGTGGTTTTGTGATTACGTTACGGCTTTTTTTGCAATCATGTTATGGCTTCTTCGTTCATGCTTTAGCTGTTGCATTTCTGTTGTGGCTTTTGCTATCATGTTGTGGCTTTAGCATTTCACTTGTGGGTTTTGGATTTGTGTTGTGATTTTTGCGTTCCATTGTTTCTTCTTCATTTGTGTTGTCGCTTTTGCATTTCTGTTTTTTTTTTTTGCATTTGTGTTCCATTGTTGCTTTTGCATTTATTTGTAGCTTGTGCGTATCCATTGTGGGCTTTGTGTTCTTGTTTGCGGTTTTGCGATTACTTTGTAACTTTCACATTTCTTTTTCGGCTTTTTCAATCATGTTATGGCTTCTTCGTTCATGCTCTAGCTTTTCCATTCTGTTGCGGTTTTTGCATTCATGTTGTGGCTTTAGCATTTCAGTTATGCTTTTGCATTTCCTTTGTGGCTTTTCAATTTTGCGTTGTGTTTTTTGCGTTTCCATTGTGGCTTCTTCATTTGTGTTGTGGGCTTTTGCATTTTTGTTGTTGGTTTTGCATCCATTGAGGGCTTTGTGTTCTTGTTGTGGCTTTTACATTCAAGTTGCAGCTTTAGCAATTACATTGTAGCTTTTGCATTTCCATTTCAGCTGTTGCAATCGTGTTATGGCTCCTTCGTTCGCACGTTTTTGCATTTCTGTTCTGTTGTTACTTTGCATTTGTATTGTGCTTTTGTACCACCGTTTGAAGATGAAAGGCTGGGAAAAGAGCAATAATGAAATGTGATAACTAGAAATAAAAGTCGAGAACGAGAGTACAGGCAGGTGGGGAGGAGAACGACAGCGGTACATTTGTGTGGAGACACGGCAACAAAGCCTCCCCCGAGCGCAGAACGAGGCCGTTGTCAAGCTTGTCGTCCGACCTTAGCGTGATGTGCGCATTGCCTCATGGGAGACTCCTTCCCCTGCCTCCTCACACCCTCCTCATCCTCATCTCGGCTCTGTCAGGGTAATGATGCCCATCCAGGGAGCTGGCAGGAAGGGCACAGACTTGTTTCGGCACGTCAGACAGACTTAAGGGCCAGATGACGGATAAATAAGAAAGCGATCCTCCTAATGGGAGCACAAGACCAAAAATATACAAGGTGTGAAGCTGGATAATCAAGCACAGTTTCTCGCTTCAGTTTGTCTCTCAACACTTTACGTAAGAATACGAAACTCAGATTAAACGTTTGCAATAAAACTTTCATGAGATGGATTAAGCTTAAGAAATTTGACACAGTTTCTACTTATTTCTCCTTATCCTCAGACCATTACATATTCACAGTTTAATCTTCCTGACAAATGTCTTAAGCTGTAAAAGTAGGACTGAAACTTTGTTGGTGACTGTTGAAGCTTTATTACTTTTTAACATGATTTTTCCTTATTAGACCCTTAGCAAGTGTTGAGGAGTATCTAACTACAGAAGCAACACTTAATTTACTACTTTTTTTCAATAGCTCATCACCCTTATGCTATATTCACACCAAGAGCTACTAAAGCTGTATATATACATAGAGCTGGGCGATTCATGACTCACCCGGATCCATAAAATAAGTCACAGGTCACAAATCTGATGTCTCTATTAACACGAATCCATCGAGTCCTAACTACTCCATGACTAAAATATAAACCCCATCATGTACGTACCTCTTATAATCATTTCAAACTCATTACAAGATCAATACAGCCATAGTAGCAAGTATAGCTGCTAAAAATGTCATAACCATAATTGTAGGTTGAATACTGCATTCTAATTGTCTCTCTTTCTACTTCTAGTTTAAAGTTTATATTTAATATTCCATTTCTAGTTTAAACTGTATATTTTATATTCTATTTGTTTTGTCTCTCTGTATACCTGTACAGTATATAGCAGAGATGACAAAATTTACTCTGACTTTGACTTTGAACTTACAGTTTGTTTGCATCACCATCACACTCAAATGAGGGATCCTAACAACTTCCTACAGAGTTGAATCCTCTTTGTAGACTACGGGACTCGTGTCAGTCAAATCAGTAGCGCGGCACGAAGCACATACATTCATGAGTAAATCTGTTGATTAACTTCCTCTAGAGCTGGAAACGTACAGCCCAATCTGAATCATGGATCAGCGCTTGTTACTGTCGTGAGTGAATCCACTGGTTAACTACCTACAGCCAGAAACATACAGCTGAATCTGGGGTGCGTTTCCCAAAAGCATAGTTGCTAACTACTTTAGCAACTAACATAGTGTACATTAATGACTAACATAGTGTACATTAGCAACGAACATAGTGTAGATTAGCAACTAACATTGTGTACATTAGCAACTAACATATTGTACATTAACAACGAACATAGTGTAGATTAGCAACGAACATAGTGTAGATTAGCAACTAACATTGTGTACAATAGCAACTAACATAGTGTACATTAACAACGAACATAGTGTAGATTAGCAACTAACATTGTGTACATTAGCAACTAACATAGTGTACATCAGCAATGAACATAGTGTAGATTAGCAACTAACATTGTGTACATTAGCAACTAACATAGTGTACATTAGCAATGAACATAGTGTAGATTAGCAACTAACATAGTGTACATTAGCAATGAACATAGTGTAGATTAGCAACTAGCATAGAGCACATTAGCAACTAACAAATTGCACATTAGAAACTGACATAGTGTACATTAGCAACTGACATAGTGCACATTAGCAACTGACAGTGTACATTAGCAACTAACGTAGTGTATGTTAGCAACGAACATAGTGCATATTAGAAACTAACATAGCATACATTAGCAATGAACATAGTGTAGATTAGCAACTAACATAGTGTATATTAGCAACTAACATAGTGTACATTAGCAACTAACATAGTTGCTAATGTACGCTATGTTACTTGCTAATGTGCACTGACATTAAGGTGTGCTCGGTTGATTGTGACAAACTACGTAATTGATGTAAATCTGAAAAAATATGAGATAGTTGTGATCGCAACATTGCGAACCCTGGAAGGTCTGGCTGTAAAGTAGCTTCCACAACTCTGGCCATATTGGTTGGAATTTGTGGGAGTGAGGGCGTACCTTCAACACCATGTCATATCGTCATTCCTCATTATTATTCCCGTTGAGTGAGTGACTGGTTTGCGTGGGAGAGCACGGCGTCTCTCGGGGAGAATCTAAACTCTGATTGCATCTCTGTCAGACCGGAGACGGCACAGAGACACAAACACGCACAGGAGAATGACAAATAAATCCCTGTCATCTGTCAGACATATTCGTCCTCCAAAAGCCTTCACTCACATACCCTTAACGTGCACGACCCCCCCCACTTTTGGAACAATCATTTCAGGTGGGGATTTTTACTCGTCCTCGTCTTGATCACGCTATCCGTTCTCAAAAAAAAAAAATCAACTGTTATCAGTGTTTTCATCCCGCTCTTTGGGGAGGCAGACTTTGACGAGGCCTGAAATCTGACAAAACAAACCCGAAAAGCAGAATTTATCCTGATTGTTGACAACAGTTTGCTGCTTCAAACGGAAATGGGGAGGAATGTTAGATTGTGACAGCTTCAATAGTAATCTTTTTCGTGTCATTTATCTTCTACCTCGGATTTGAGTGCCTAGAAGAAGTGGATGTGGTGAAGCAACACACTACACTGAAACGGTTATTTTAAAAATCACAAAAACTTTCTCTGTTTTAATAAGGACTGTAGAGACGGCAAGCTGGGAGGGTCAAGGCTATGGATCTGAGTGCAATGAATATTTATGAGAATCGATCAGTGTTTTCAAAGAATATTAATGGACGTTGTGAACTGATGTTACAGTGGAGTCCTGGTGCGTAGACATAAATAATGTAGTCGGATATTTAGGTTATAAATTAAGTGGATTACTCCTGCCTTTAAACCTCACTGCAGTATCACATGAGGCAGTTGGTAGCATAACGGTTAGGGAGATCGGAATGTCACCGGTTTGAATCCCAGACTGAGGTACTCATGAGAAAGGTACTGTCCTCAAAATAGCTGCCCACTGCTCCTTCACAAGTGGGTCAAATGCAGAGGTCATATTACATTGTGGTGCACTGTGTTGTGCTGTGTTCACAATGACAAATAATCACTCACTTCAATTCTAGTCTAATCTGTTTTCACAGTTACATGTTACAAAGAATGTTCATAAAGCTCCAATTTGTCAGACACAAAGTTGTCACTGTTCAGTCGAGTCATCAGTGACCCTTTGAATCAAATTGTGATTCTTTCTCTTTCGGTTCAAAATCGATTCATGCATTCCAAAAAATTGATTTATATTTTTCAACTAACAGAATGCTACTAGTTTACTTTTCCCCCCGACACGACTTCAGCTCGCCAATCCTATAGATGGCGCAATGTCAAAATCTGCCCAGACAGACCTCCTTTGCGTGAGCATGAAGGAAATGCAGTCAGTATGGGTACATATGCATTACATTTAGTGAACTGCATTTGATTCAGTGTGACTTTATTGTTAATTTATCAAATGTGACCCTCCACAGCGAAATCAGTAGCTTGTCGCAACGGAGGTTTCCGAGAAAAACGACCGTTTATGTTGCATGGGGTAAAATTTTGGATTTTTTGTTTTTAGTGTTTTGAAACAGTGGAAGGTCTATACTGTACTGTTGTGAATAAATTTGGCTGAAAAACTTACCCTTTCCGTCCTAAAAACGTGACTTTCTTGAGGTGAGGAATTCAATTCCAGCAGAATGTTAAAAGTTTGTGTTTTGACCGCTCTACTTCAATATTTACGGTAAATCCACTGGTTGACTAGCGTGAAGATATTTCTCCGGAATCCATCTTCGTCTCCCGAGTTCAGTTAACCTAACGCAGGTAGGCTATCCGTGTGGCTGTGAATGCAGCGTAGGCTACCGTAAATACAAACGTAGCCGCGACCGCACCAAGCGTCTGTGAGTGCTACGGCGATAGCCAACTTCAAAGGCAGATTTCCCCGTTTCTCACTTGCCGTGACAGGAGAAACCCAACTCCTTTGAATGTCGATATCTCAGTCATATGTCGTCATTCGATATAGGTATCATTTTGAAGGTTTTTTGAAATTTTGAAAATTTCACAAAAAGCGACAAGCGACTTGTTTTGCCGTGGAGGGTCACAAATGAAAAAAGTAGCTCAAAACCGCAATCTGGAAACACTGATTTATGTATCGAATCAAATTGTGGGCCCAAGAATTTAATCGAATTGTGAGATTTTCTGAATCGTGCGCCTCTAACATTTTAATCACTCTTTCTACTCGACCAGTTTTCATGTGACAGCAACAAAACTTGAGCAATCACACTGGCGTTTTCTTGCATCTCTTGTTATAATACGTTGTGATAAATTGATTTAGGACTGATAGGCAGTTGACAGTTTAGAGCAGGGGTCGCCAACCCATTGATCACAATTGACCGGTAGATCATTGAGTCGTTCACGTTAGATCCCGAATATAAAAGGAAAAAATATATTCAAACTCACTTGAAAAACTTTTGCAAGCGCCTCCCTCTCTATTGGACCAGTTTCCACATTTTCATACTAGCATGAAAGCGACCAGTGAGATGAGAGAAACATGCTTTTAATTGAACAATAAGAAGTCTTCTTGCTGCAGATATTAGTGATGGAAGTTCTTATGGCTCAGCTCACTAAACAGCTCCCAAGTGGCTCCTCAGATTTTTTTGTTGCTTAAAAAATAACGTAAAATCATGTGTAAAATGAAGGTACAAATTACACTTTATATCAAATGTTTACTATTTATGTGGCTTATTATACTCGACATGGAACAGAGTGCTACAAAAAATACTTTTTAAAGTACAAAAACAAAAACCCATTTTGAGAAAACATTTTTCTGTTTTTGCTGTCAGTACTTCAGCAGGTAGTTATTGTCTTTCACCAGGGCCGAGGTCAGGGATCTTGGGCTTGAAAAGGTTGGTGACCACTGGTTTAGAGATTATAATCACATGTAATTCATTCAGCGTATGTTTACTGTTAAGTGTTGGTGAAACCTTTCTGTGTGACGTGAGTGTAGATGAATGGTCTGTTATTGAGATATAAATACATTGAAGCAGGTTATTGTGTCTGAGAAGAGAGAGAATATTGAAACAGCACAAAGAGAAGAGTTGACATTGCTGTTCTACGCTCTCCCGAGAGAGGCCGGAATTATTCATCGTGCACCTGCTGACACTGTGTTATATTGATATTTATGAGCGGCTCTATAGCTTTATCTCCACGTGAGAGTGTGGCGTGTATTCTGATCCAAGTGTGTCTCCTTGGATGAACATATTAATCCGAAATGACTGCTCTCAATCCACTAAAGAGGAGGCGAGTGGTGTTTGCGTAGCTGCTGCTCGTGTGTGTGTGTTAATCAAATGTAAATACAAGCGAGGAGATTTGTCTGTGTTTGTTATTTGGTTTCTTGACGTACATACAAGAATTCTGGAACATTATCATGAGCTCTAATATTCTTAAATATTCAGTTTCCTTCTTGTCAGAACTAACAGTATAATTATAGATTCATCACACAAAGAGAAACTGTTTACAAAAGGTTTGAAAATATACGTGAGCAAGTTTATTTGAGTGATTATTTGTCATTGTGAACGCAGCATGGCCCATCACATCACAACCAAATGTGACCTGCATTTGACCCATCCGTGAAGGAGCAGTGGGCAGCTTTTTGGCAGCACCCGAGTAACTCACTAAGTACCTCAGTGGTACCTTTACCAGTTTGGTTGAACCTGTACTTGTCGATCATGGGGTCTACTCCGTAATTGTTACACTACCAACTTCTCCTTTAAAGACTCAAATAAACTACACCACAAACATTTGGTCTTATGGTAATATAAATATGATATTTTCAGTATTTTTACAGACTACTGTGCCATTGTTCTTCATAAATTCATCTGTAGTTGTGTACCTCTGAGTCATGCTTTAGCCACCAGATGCTGCTGCGCTATATTTGTCCTCTAAAGAAAGAATTATTGCCCTGTTTTTGTCTCTTCTGAGGAAGGATGGCATTCTGGATATTGTCTAGAATTTTGAATCACGGTCTGTGTACGTACAAAATTTTCGGGCAACACATGACCGCTCAAATAAATGATGTTTGATTTGAGCAAACATCTGCTGAACAGCATTGTGCAATAAATGTCAAATGTGCAACACAGTTGAAGATAGCAAATTAGACCTAAGTATTAGCATGAACCTGAGCAGCAGCATGACTTTTATAGATTATAGAAGTGTACAATGAGTAAAATCAATTTCTATTAGTAAAAATAGTGGTGGTAAGTCACAGAAACAAAACTATCACAAGATGTTTTCAGAAATTTGAGATTGTTAATAAAAACCTCAGCTGAAATGTAAGATTAAATAAGGATGTGTATTAATAATATCCCACAGTTCAGAAATGGTGAAGTTTTGCCTTCAGTATGCTGAAATTATCACATTTAGTCTGAAATTTATCCCAACCAGAATGTATACACCAATCAGTCTTAACATTATGCCCAGGTGAAGTTAATAACAGGGTGGTACGGAGTCTCAGTGGTTATCGCTGCTGCCTCTCAGCGAGAAGGTCCTGGGTTCCATCCATGGGTCGTCCGTAGGGTCTTTCTGTGTTGAGTTTGCATGCTCTCCTTGTGTTGGTGTTCCGGGTTCCTCCCACAGTCCAAAAGCATGCACTATAGGTTAATTGGCGACTCTAAATTGGCCTGTAAGGTGTGAGTGTGTGTGGCCTGCAGTGTGTTGGCGCCTGCTCATTGTTGGTCCCCGCCTTGCACCCGTAAATTCCCGGGATTGGCTGCGACCTCGGTTGGGATTAAGCGGTCGGGACAATGAATGAATGATTGAATGAAAATTAATAACACTGATTATTTTGTTACAATAAGGTGTGTAATGATATTATATTGAGGATTGACAATAATAAACCTTCAATTAATTTGTTCAAGAATGAAATTTAAGGTTAAATAATCTTGGTAGTGGTAGTGTACCGGTTAGCGAGTTGGGCTCCTGATCGGTAAGTCGCCGGTTCAAGTCCCGGACCGGTAAAACCGTCATCGTCACCGTCAACCAAGCACTGCTCCAGAGCGACTTCCATTTCCCTAATTTCAGGTACAGTCTTCCTGGAGTAACTTGGATGTAAGGGTCTTGCTTCAGGGCCCCTATGATGGTAGTGCTGAAGATAGGATCCGAACCCACAACCTCTTGGTCCAGAGGTGGGTATCTAGTGGGTGTATCAGGGGCCAACTCCGTAGCAGTAACACTACCAATTGCCCCAAACTAGACCACCAAGACCACCCACATTTCACTGGGGTGCACCGTGTGCTGTGCTCACAAATAACCACTCACTAAAAATCAGGGGCATTTCCAGCCTTTAAGGACACCCTGGGCTTAGTCTGGACCGCATGTAAATTCAAAGAGGAGCCGAGGACTTTTTTCAGGTTTTATACAGTATATAAAAGGTGTCATAGTAGACTACAGAGTATAGTAGAGTTGACTAAATTATCATTTAAATTCCAGATGCATACATGTTAATGAAATAAATAAGCTTAACAACTGTACAATTATTTTGGCTACCCGGGATAGACTCAAAATGGCCTGAGCTTAAGCCCCAGTAAAATCGGCTGGTGACGCCTCTCCTCAAAACCACTTGTTAGAGCCATTTTGTGTTGCATGAATGTTTGAATATTTGGATTTAATATTTCACAACTATTTGTAGTAGAAATTAGAGCTATAATGCTAATTTGAATATTCCTGGAACATTCCATATGAACCTTCTACACAGTGTTACGTAACAGAGTTATATTAATACGTGTACACGTTAAATGTACTAGTACGTAACAACAGAAGTAATATGTAGTTGCCTTGCGTGTCGTAATCAGATTGGCTCCTGAAATATATATAAAGAAGTAAGAACGTACGCAGACAGTAGAAGTGAGTTGAAGCCAAGAACTCAGGAGCGTTACAGTCTTTTGACCGTCTCTTTCTGAAGTCTCTTTGTAGTCCTAAGAATTCATCTCTTGCTTGTAAAAGTCTAAGTTGTAGTAAAGATAAAGACGTCAAAAGAAAAGACTGGATTCAAGACTCTTATTTTGGATACGTGTCGTGTGCGAAGAATCTTCGGAGTCCGAAGCTAGTGAGACAGCGTGAGCTGAACAAGTGCCACAGTTCCATAATGTTGAAGTTTTGTCTTCAGTAAGCTACAAATATCACATTCATCTTTGTTCATATCATACTGTTCTCAACTCGCCCTCACTCCTGATTCCAATGTGAGCTTCACTAACTCTAGCAGGACTTTTTAAATTCCCCTTGACACTTCCTAATGACTAGAGCACCTCTATAAATCTTCCTTAATCAAGCGGTTGATTGCAAAACACTTCTACAATCCCCTGTGATTCCCAGGCCAACAGACCATGAGAGAGCAATAATCTCAGTTTTCAGTGCTCATATCCTGTAGAATTAAAAGTGATCCTTTCAGAAGTGCCCGGACTCTGATGGCTGAATAGTGTCATTTTCAGAAAGATACGTCTAAAGCAGGGGTTTTCAACTGATTCTGTCCCAGGGACCACCATTCAGAGTAAACAGTAGTCTGCTGCGGACCACTGGTTGAAAACCCCTGGTCTGAAGGATGTGTCGTTGCACTGTTCGCATTGCCAAATAAAAAGAGTTTTATCCTTTAAGCTTCACTTTGAGCTATTCTATCAATACTTCATGTTTTTTTTAATTAAATTGTCCGTAAAAAATCATACCTTCAGGAGAAAAAAAACAACAGTAATGCAGAAAATTCTGGTAACATTTGTTCCCGTGCACTTAGTATCTATGAATTGTATTATATTCTGCATATTTTGCAAGCCGCAGAAAAAGTATTAGTTAAATGAGGGTCAGTCCTTCCACGGTAGATCTACGATTAACAAAAAGTCAAAAGATTGTTATACTATAGTTAAAATTTTCACTTTTCAAATGTATATCACTTATCTTAGTTAAGAGTCTTACCTTATATTATTTTGTTACACACTTAGATGTATAGTTAGATCATGTCCAGAATCTCAAGACTAATGTCAATGTGGTTTTTGTTCCGTAATGTTAGTTGGCTGTTTTTGTGTTCATGCAAAAAAAAAAAAGGCTTTTCAAAAAATCTGTCATGAACAGTTCCAGCACTGTCATGGAGTCTAATGTAAGTGCGTGGTGAGATGAATCATCAGCTCTACATGTTATTAAACTGCATAAAATGCTGAAAGAGATGAGTTTTGTGGGAGGACGTCCACACCTGGGTAAGCAAGGACTTTATTTTTTCATTAAAGCCTGGTAACTCACAGTCAACGCAGCGTTACTCATCTTCTTGATCAAAAGATCATACTGTTTAATAATCAAACGAATATAGCAATTAATTTCCTTAACAACACCAGCTCTCACTCACAATCTCTGTGTTCCTGATGCTTTTAGCGCCGCAGAATTAGGGACCGTCACTAAATGACACAACTGTGTTTAAAGGAATCATGTTTGAGATGTTATTTTAATAATAAATCCTTTAGCATATACATATTGGTGTGTAATTATTACATTGTTTTATCAGGAAAACAGTAATTAATTTAAGTATTTCCTTAAGCATAACAGAATAATCTCAGTCTCCTCCTCACAGAAAAATACACAACTTATTCATTAAAAACTGATATCAGATCAGTACTCGGGTGATACCCAAGGCCCAAGTATTGGCATTGGTATCTAAACTGAAAAGGTTGACTCGGTGCATCTTTAGTCTTTATGTAGCTTGCTTTCTACACTGGTGTGCAGTCATGTTGGAACAGGAAGGACCCGTCCCCAAATTCTTCCCACAAAGTTGGGAGCGTGAAATTGCCCAAAATCTCTTGGTGTGCTAAAGCATTAAGAGGGGCCAAGTCCAACCCCTGAACAATCCCCCTTGGAACACTTGAATTCAATGATTTTGAGAGGGTTCCCCCAGGGTTTCCCAGCACTAGGATTAAACTTAATAATAAATTACATTAAGTTTTATAAATGTTCCAATATCTTATGTCTCATCTGAGCGTTGCGCTGAAGGCCGAGGTTTAAGTCAGTACAAGGGTGCGATTCATTTTTTACTGTCCAAAAATGTGTCCCCTTATTGCCAAAAAATCACCGTCACGGTCCCACAGCGGGAGAGGATAATCTCAGAGACCAAGCCGTCAGCCTCTGACACGAGATCGCTGGTTCGGGAAATGTACTTCCTTCGAGTTCTTCTTTAAACTGGAGCAGCAACGCTGGCTCATCAACATTCACACAGAGACGGATGTGTTTTCCCAACCGTTGAATGAGATCATACGCTGCTGTCATGGAGATAACGAGCCTGCAGGCTTCTTCCCGCAGTCGCTCGCTGTGAGGTTTGTCAATTAAATAAGGTATGCAGTCCTTTCATTAATTTAGATAAGCGTCTCTTTCTTAGACGCAGCGAGAGAGAGAGAGTGAATTGGACGTTAAAAAAGAAAATAACAGGAGTCCCGGCTCTCGATTATCTCCCTCTCTCTCTTCCTCTCTCTCTCACATTGTACTGCTCTTTCAACATAGTCCTGCCCGGAATTGAATAAACTCAAACAGAACAGCCAGTTCCAACAATGCACTGATTTGTTCCAGATATAAAAGGACGCCTTTGTGTGCACCAGTTTCCACTTTAATAAAGAAAATTTACTGTCCAATTAGTATTTCTTTTGGAATGTCTTTGTATGTGCAAGTCCTTTAATAAATAATGTAGTGTTGTACTGATATAAGATCCCTGCAGAGCTGCTACATTTTCATAACTCCTCCACAAATAAAAGTCACAGTTTAGGTTAAGCGGCTTTAAAGTGCAGCAGTGAAAACTCCAGAATTGACATGAACTTTTACCTTAACAATCAACTGTTTATCAATCAGATTTAAATAACAGATGTTACGGTGGTTCAATAATGTGAAATACTACTTTTCTGAGTTTTCAAAATAACAATTTTTTACCAAAATTTTTTTTTACAAAATTGATTCTATTAAAATATTGAATTTCTTTTACCTTAAATGTTTAATTGTGTATTAAGTATTTCTGATAATGATGATTTTTAAGTTAGACCGAATAATATGTGCTCTTTACCTGAAATATAATTTTAATCTTGACTTTAAATTAAGGTTTTATACCAACCAATGCAATTTTCTCACTTTGTATTTGTGTGACTGCATTATGTCTCTTGAAATTGAATTAGGGGACTAAATTTCTAAAGTCCAGACCAGTAAGCCTTATTTTGTTATTGCAGAACAACTCCATCTGTGATCGCCATGGCAACGATAGCAGTGGTCTTTACAACTAATAGAATAAAATACTAAGACACTGACCAACCATTTAAAAAACTAAACATCATTCACCACAAAGAACTTACAAAAAAATCAATTTTAGTGCCGACCGACTACACGGTATTATGAGTAACGCATCCATTTAACATGTACTTATAACTAAATTATTACAAAATTTTGATTCTTTTTTTTAATGACCACGATTGACAAGTCCTGCTTTTAATTTGAACTAAACCAAAATGATTAATTTCTACCTGCACATACCAGATCTGATCTGACTTGGTTAGCTCAGACTTTATAAAAGATACTGTTTTATCTAATAGACTGTCTGTATAATTTTTCTCATATTGAAACTGTTACAGAACTTATAGACATTCTGTGTAAAAGACAACTCTAATACCATAATTGTAGGCTGAATACTGCATGTAACAAAATTGTCTCTCTTTCTACTTCTAGTTGAAAGTGTATATTTTGTATTTTATTTATATATTGTTTATTCTATGTGCCTTATTTGTTCTTTGTTCCTTGTTCTTTGCACTGTTAAATCTGGAGCCACATCGTCTCATCTCTCTGTATACATGTGCAGTTCAACCAAGGAGACCATCCAGTTTAGATTGACAATTAAAATTTATTTGGCAAAACAAGGTTGTCTTTAATGTGTATGTGATAAGTTTTGGAGGAAGCCCGTCGCTTGGTCGTTGGTTCCCTCGTCTCTGAAGCCGGCGGATCTGGCTGGGAGACCAGGCAGGAAGGCGAAGGAGCCTTCCCCCAGACCAAGATGGGGAGCCGAAGGTGGTGGCGGGGCGGAGGCGGGTGAAATCGAACAGCTGTAATGGCAGAGAAGAAGGTCGGATTTACTGCTTATATACACACCAGGAGTAATGCGATTGGACGCGCTGATTCTTATTAGGTCTCCTTGGTTGAACTTTCGTATTCACTTACATTATATAGCAGAGATGACAAAGTTTACTTTCACTTTGAGTCCCCCTGCACTTAACTTCAGCCTCCCTCTGTCCTGCCCCCGTGGGTCCTGATTGGTTAATTATACTGTATGTTACACTTGCGTAGTTCTTAGTTTCCACTTGCTTGATTTGTTTGCTTCATTGGTTCATGTTTACTTCCCACCTCAAGTTAGCCCAGCTCTGTTGATTTATTGGTTTAATATTAAACATCTTGTTTGGTTAAATCAGTTAGCTTAGCAATAAAATGTAGAAGTCATTTCATTGTATATATCAGATACAAAAAGTTTTTGAGAGTAATGACTTCTCATATACATTCATTTTTTTGATTTCATGTTATGATAATTTTCTAATTATTGTTATGAATTGTGGTTTAATGTTTCTAATAAGCTTCCTAGAAAAGATTCCTGGGCTCATTGCTTCAGTGGTGGTTTAATTTAACAGCAAAAGTTAATTGTTTAAGCAATTTTATCTAATTAGGGCTCTAATCGGTTTTGGTCTTTTTAATTAGACCTAATTACTATACCAATTACACACTGCCAAGCAAGATTTTGCTACAAAGGTAACAATGAAATTCTCTGTCGAAAAGTCTTATATAGTTCCAGACAGAGGTGTCAAAAGTACACACATTGTTCACTCAAGTAGCAGTATAGACACATGTGTCTAAAAAGACTCTAGTAAAAGTTGAAGTATTGACTCGTTTATACTCTACTACGTTTTTAAGCCTCAAACAATCAGTCAAGTTGTCTGGATGGTGCACATTATTGATATGGAACAGGTCAAATGCATGTCAAAATGATCTAATAAACCTCATTTAAATGAAACCAAACAAGACTAACGAGCCTGATTTGAAAATGTAAGGAATAGAAAGTACAGATATTCGTGCTAAAAATGTAAAAGTTAAAAGTTGACACAAAAATAATTAGTCAAGTAACCTTTAGGTACCCAAAAATTCTACTTAAGTACAGTAACCGAGTATTTGCACTTCGTTGCCTTGCATCTCTGGTTGCAGAATATAAATGAGTTTTATATACAGTTTATTAAAGACACATTAGTTTTGCCAGTTGTGTGGCAGATTTCCATGATTTTATTTTACAATTTTGTGTTCATTTAAAAAAAAGAAGTTTTCTAAAGTTTACAGAAATTGATTACAGTGATTTTGTCACAATTCTTTTTGTTGGAAGTAGTGGCTACTAACAAACACTCCTCTGCAATGCACTGAGCCTACCTGTGAGGTTGCGTTTGGTTTTGACTGTGGGTAAAGCAGGCCAATCTATTTTTATAAAGAATATTAGAGGTAAATACACACACATTTACCACTGACTCATCTGCAGTCAGCCGTGCTAGACTTGGGATCTGAAAATAGAGATCTGAAAACATGGTGCAATAAGCATCTGTCTGCATATAAATAAATCAGTAAACATAAACGATACTCCACCTCGCTGGCTCGGGAGGGAAAACGAGAGCCATTACAGGACAGAGTTTTCCTCGCTTTGTATTCTAGGGATGCACTGATCCACCTTCTGATACCGATACCAATACCTCTGCTCTGGGTGTGCACCAATATTGAGTAGGGATCCAATAGCAGTGTTTAATTAACAATCTGTGAGGAGGAGACTGAGGAGACTTGGTAGAATGGATTTGTTTAAACACAGTTGTGTAATTTCATGACGACCCCTAACACTGTTCTAATGATTTATACTGCTACCGTAACTCGATTTGACAGCAGGGTCTATCGATTCGCGCTCCACTGTCAACAAATGCTATCTTGTGGGTTTCCATTTGTATTATAATGAAAATATATAAAATAAAATAAAAATGATTTCTAAAAACGACCGTTTATGTTGCATGGGGTAAAATTTTGGATTTTTTGTTTTTAGTGTTTTGAAACAGTGGAAGGTCTATACTGTACTGTTGTGAATAAATTTGGCTGAAAAACTTACCCTTTCCATCCTAAAAACGTGACTTTCTTGAGGTGAGAAGTTCAATTCCAGCAGAATGTTAAAAGTTTCTGTTTTGACCGCTCTACTTCAATATTTACGCTAAATCCACTGGTTGACTAGCGTGAAGATATTTCTCCAGAATCCATCTTCGTCTCCCGAGTTCAGTTAACCTAACGCAGGTAGGCTATCCGTTACTTAAAAAAGCTAAGTAAAAATACCCTAGGTTAAAGCAAATAAAAAAGTAAATGCTATATAACAGTATGTGTCTGTGGTGATGAGGGGTTGGGGTTAAGTTTTATTGAGGAGGCTAACTGAACAAGGGAAGAAGCTATTCAAGTGACGTGAAGTTCTGGTCCTGACTGATCGCAGCCTTCTACCAGAGGAGAGAGATATTTCAGCGACATTTCTTGCTTTGTAGTGTGATGACTTTGTAGTGTATAAACCCAGTAGGGCATTTGCCCGGTGAACGGAAGATCACTGGTTCGAAATCCGGACCAGTAAAGGTACCTCTGAGGTACTCATGAGCAAGGTACCACCTGCAAGCACTGCCCATGTCAGCTGCTCAGACATATAATGAAGCACCTCGTTTAAAATGCTTCATTTAGGGCCTGTGTCCACAAAACACGTTTTTTGCGCTGATAGCGTTCAGAGCGCTTTCAGCAAAAAAAAAACCCTGAGACGTTGGAGATGTCGTGTCTTACCGCAGTGCTCAGAACACTTCAACTTAAAATCCGATCAACTTTTAAAACAGCGCTGGACTCGTCAATGTCACTTCTCTCTTGCTAGCCAATCAAAATCGAGGAAGGGGCGGGACATACACAGTCAAGAACTCACTAACAACAATGGCGGAGAAGCTAACTAGTTCAAACACTGCCGCTAATCTCAAGATGCATTTTATCTCCATTGTAAAACGAATCTCCTTTATGTCGGCTAAACTACCGATCTCCAAGGAACATGTTACAATATTTATATGAAATAGGAATGAACGTGGAAGTTTGAGTCATTATCCCAGATACCTATTGGATCGGTGCGTCCCTACTTTATTCTGGGCGCGAGCGCCAATGTGGCCGCAGATGGAGATTTCTGTGAGTTTGATTACTGTGAAAGCATGAGAGAACACAATATGTTTACACAGTTTCTCTGCACATTATTTCTAGGACACACTTTCAGGTCCCTAGAGAGAGTTATTCTAGTTAGGACATCTGCTGCTGCTGCTCCTGGCTACAGGTTACGGGCCGATGGCTCGCCGTCAGCCATAAACACGCAAAACAACTACATTCAGCCTCAGCTGTTTTGCAAGTAAAACAGGGATTTTACTAAATGCACACAATTATGCCTGTATGTAGGGCTGGGCAATTAATTGAACATTAATATAAAGCGACACTGAGAAACTCTAATAGACTGAAAACTGGTTATTTTGGTAATTTTTTAAAAATCTGTTTATGCCTATTGATAATGTTTTGGTCAGGGAGATGGCCCCGTGATCGCAGCGATGCCAGTTCAAGTCCCGAACCAGTAAAAGGTACAACTGAGGCACTCATGAGCAAGGTACCGTCCCCGAGCACTGCTTCCTATGTTCACTGCCCTTGTTAGCTGCCCACTGCTCCTTCACGGATGAGTTAAATGCAGAGGTCACATTTGGTTGTGGTGCACATGGTGTTGTGCTGTGTTCACAATGCCAAATAATCACACGTTTTCACTTTCATTTTCCCCAGTGACAGGTGAAGTGAATGACAGTGATTTACTAACAAATAGGGGTGTAACAATACATCAATCTACATGCATACACTGAATCAGTGATCAACAAATCCATAGTGTTTCTCATTATCTTTTATTACAAAGTGAAAACTTTTGCAGTGTGTATCTCTCTGTTAACATGCATGCTGTAGCCAACACAGTAAGACGGAGGCTAGCACGTACGGCTGCCGATAACAATACTATCGTTACGTCGTTTTTCTTTTGAAGTTTGTTCTATCGTTTGTTCCACTGACTCAGTAACTCTCTCATGTTTACACCTTCCTTTTAACTTTGTAGCTTTTTTTCTTATGGGGCAGTTGGTGGCATAACGGTAGAGTGTTCGCCCTGTGATCAGACGGTCGCTGGTTCGAATCCAGGGCCAGTAAAGTTAGCAGTGAGGTACTTGTGAGCAAGGTACCGTCCCTAAGCACTGCTCCCCAGGCGCTTGTTAGCTGCCCACTGCTCCTTCACAGATGGGTTAAATGCAGAGGTCACGTTTCATTGTGGTGCACTGTGCTGTGGTGTTTTCACAACAACAAATAATCATTCACTTTCTTTTTGCATCTCTGCAGTTCTCGCTACAGTCTTCTATTAAGCGAAATTCCATCACCTACACTACCACCATGTTTCTTGTTATCCCTTATTACAAAGTGCAAACCCTCTTTTGCGCCGATAACTAACAGTGTTCCCTCGTTTTCTCTCCGTGTACAAACTCAGTCACTAAAACATGACAATACTATTTTTACACATAGCATACAAATAAATCACTCGTCGATCAGACATCATACTCACTGTAATATTGTAAAAGAGAAGATTAAAAAGAATAAAATGAAAGTTAAACTCAAGGATAAAAACAATATTTTAGTTGTTTTTTGTATTTTTATATGAATGAGGCTCATATAAAATCATATAAAATTTCTATGAACTTTGACACTTGTCGCATTTGTTGCTCTTATTGCTTTTGTCAATAGAAAGTCAATTACTTTCAGCCATTTTACAGCTTTAGTCGCTCTTTGGTGTGAACGTACAGTATGAGTTAGGGTTAGTAGGGTTAGCTGCCTTGTCATGGTAAGAGTTTCTCGCTTCTTGTATTTATTTATTTCTGTTTATTTGTATCTTAATTGCACCTCTTCCGCTCTGTTGAGGCTAACTGGACTGCTCACAGAGGCAAGCTGGGCACTAATTTTATGCTCCACTCTTAACATGTTTCTGACATCTATAATTAACATTTCAGGTAATTTTCATTTGGTCCACGTCGTTTATTACAGGTAAACAAATTCATGCAGCCCCGGACAGATACAGCACATTATGTTTATCAAGTCAAAAAGTCATTCAAAGAGAATTAGACTCACAAATGTCGACCACTATCCAAACATCATTTACTGATGCACTCAGAATTAAATTAGCAACATATTATTATAATGACCACCACACCTTAAATGTGTAGCACATTTCCACTTTTTCATAAACCGCAGATTTTATTGTTATTAAGCATTGGAAAGTTGCATGAAAGACTATAAATGAAATTATGTGGCGATGGTCAAATTCTAGACTCTCCCTTCACTTTAACAATCTAGAGTTGGAAATGAGCAAAGAGTGAGTAGAACCATTTAAGTGATTGAACTAGGGCTGCAACAAACGACTATTTTTGTAATCAAGTAATCTATCGATTATTTTATCGATTAATCGAGTGATCGGATAAAAAAATGTAAATGAAAATGACAATACATTTGTTATTAGGCTTATTCTACTGTGAGTAGAAGTTAGTCAAATACGCTTTATGTTGTTGTATTCAATTGAAAATGAAGAAACATGAAGTTCAAGGGTCATTTTGAATCAATTTGGCCAATAAAATGAGTTGCTTTTGGTCTTTCTGGAAGAGAACTGCATTTCGCACAATCATCTGCACACGCCTCGGAGCCGCGTCACAATAAAGGGTTCAGCGCGTTCTGGAACGAACTATAAAAAAACATGGGAAAATCATAATAAATGGCTGTATTGTGAGTGGAACGCTGGTTGTTGTGGTTATTTATCAGCTAAATTACGCGTTTGGGGACGTTTTGACGGAAACGGAGCGTTTTAGCGAGTAATGGCGCTTACAAACAGCGTGCATGTTTACATCGCAAAAAATGTCATTTATACGTTTTCATGAATTTACTTCTGTTTTTGTGCACGGAATATCTCACAAATACGTTCACATACAGAGGGAACTATTCTCGCCTTGATCGCGCCACTGAAAATATTGTGCGTCATTAATAAGCGTCTGTGTGAAACGAAAGCAGCGCATGCCGTAGCCATTTAAATGATTTAAACGAAGCTTCGATTCTAGAAAAATTGCCTCGACCATTTTTTGTAATCAAATTATTCGAATAATCGTTTCAGCTCTAGATTGAACTGATTATTTTTACACTGTGGAAACACCACGGCACAGCCCAGCACACAGTGCACCACAGCAAAACGACTGAGAACCTACACAGACTCGTCTGTGAATCAACTGAGGATTTGAATCGAAGGCAACTGGACTGATGTTGAAAAATGATGTCGTTTCACATCATATCCGAAAGGGTTCTTCAGTTCTTCAGTCAAGAAACTCAAGAAGTCTTTCAGGTGAGAGCTGAAACGTCTTCAAGTCCATTTGCCTTCGATTCAAGCCTAAAGATTAACATGTTCCATGGCTTCAAAGGTATAAGTGGCAACCTAAGAATGTACTAGTATGTCTGTAGTTGCGTACTATGTGTTTGGTGTTTGGTGTGTGTGTGTGGTAGAGATGCTCAGCAACCCTGGAAGCTCTGATGCTTGCTACTGTTGGAGAGACAGTAATGTAAAGAGGAATCAGCTATTACCATTCCTTTGAGACTCCGAGTCCAAACCCACCAGGCGTGTGTGTGTGTGCTAATGGGAGACTCGCCATATGGCTGCTAATGGCCAGACACTCACTTTAAAGTCATCTGATCAAATGTCTAAAAAGAGGATAGACTTTTATGTCCTGGCAATAAAAACAGCCAGGTTAGCTCATTCCGGATGGCAGGGGAGTGTCAGTAGAGCAGCTGTTTGCTTGAGACTGAACTCCACACAGTCATAAACACTGACTTTTTAACCCCACAGAATAGACACGTTTTTGTGTAAATTACAATTAAACGCATATTTTACACATGTAGTTCACTGTAGACTCTGTTTGGGGTCGTGTTGGGGGTAACTAAAATTAGAGACGCTACTAGAATACTACATCATTACCCAAAAAAGAATTCTGTCTTTACTAGAGATGCACGATAATATCAGATTCATGTCAGAATTATATCATAATTGGCCAATAATTGCTTTTTTAAGTCATCGGAATCGCACCGATGCTTAGATTTGGCCAAAATTTAATTTCCCTGGTTTCCACCACATTAGCGCCGTAAAATCGCGACTTCCCGAAAAAATTTCCCTGGAAACATTTCTGCACTGTTGTGTCACTTCTGTTGTGTTGCGGCTATTTGCAATGCGTTTTCCATAGTTGCAGCGTGTTGTGTATTGTGAATTGCATTTGGGCTCTCTCAGCCACCGTACTTGTGGCTTAAAAAGCTACCGTTTACACCTAGCTTCCCCAGAGCGAGTTTGGGGTCCCATGTTAGTAGATAACATTTTATAAAATGGAATTGCAATGCACACTAATTCTGTATCTGACCATAGCTCGGTCTGTGTGATTTCTTGTGCAAGACAACATTTATCCATAATAAACCTATAAAGTTGAAAGAAATTCTTCAATAGACCTCAACAAACAGATTGGTGCTTTTTCGTCTGGTCTGACCTTTTTTTCTGACCCTTCCAAAGAAGCCGAAGACCAATGTGAGAGTGTTCTTTTCCGCCGGGAATTGTTCGGTCGGCATGCCATGGCACTCTGGTTGTTTTCAAATAATGGCTTTTGATGCGCTGCTACTTTTCCCCGAAGCATTGTGCGAAAATTACAAAGAAATTGTTTGCCTTTTACAAGCAAGCGTTTCTATTGCAGGAGAGTTTTCCCCGTGCACTACCATCCCAAAACTGTCAGTAACACTGACGCTGCCAGCGCAGAAACCGTGTTTGGTGGACAGGCCCTAACAACGCTTTTCTGACATATTGAACTACGCAACAGATGGACTGCCATCTGTAGCTGCACACACATTTTAGTGCCCCTTTGAGGTAGACGTAGCTCTTAAAATGACCAGGTGGTTCTAATGAGTAGCACATAAGGACCTGAGCAGCAAGGTGACTCTCATTACATTACATTCTCAGTTTTACATGCATTTTACAAGGTATAAATAGTGTGAACAAAAACCTTTGCTCCTAACAAATTTAGGCCGTGTCCACATGGGTGTTCGAATCCTGGATAAATGAGCGCGCTCTGAACGCCCGACGTGTTTTTGTTGTGTTTTGTAGCTGCACTTGATTGACTTCAGTGAGGCGTTACATTGGCGTTGGTTTGATGCTGTTTAACGCCAACCTGCAGCCCAGTTTATAATTTCATGTGTTTACCTTTGGGGGCAGTAATCAGGCTGTCCAAAGTGTTCACCTGTGTGCCGAAATATAAAATTAAAAAATATATAAACTATATACAGTATATACATAAAAAAAGAAATAAAAAACTAATTCTGTGGCACATGAAGGAAATGAGTCTCTGTGCTGCAGTTGGTTTGGGGTAATGATGTCATATGGAATGGCAGTATATCTTGTATATTTTTGAAACATTACAAATAACTTCTACATGTATATAAAGTTATGAGTATTAAAACACAAGTCTTGTGGCACATGAATGACAGTCTTTGTGCTGCACAGTTGGTTTTACATCACCTGAAGCACATAATAGGAATATTACACTGACTTAACGGAATCATGGGATATGTTCAGTCCTCCTGGACGTCAACCGAACATCATGTAAACACAATAGCGACGTTCTGGCGTTTGTCTGGATTTCGGCAGAAATTGGCGCCAGGAAAACGTTGCATGCAGCGTTTATTTGACGCCATCCGAACGCACCAAACACAAGGTCACGAGTGTCCGTGTGAACGCTCCGATTCCCTTCAATGAGTAGAAAAACGTTTGCCGTTCAGTCCGCGCTCAGCTGACGCCATGAACGGCAAAAAAACTCCTGATTCTGACGCCCATGTGGACTGGACCTAAGTGGTAGTGTAACGGTGTAACGGAGGGTCGTTCGTTCAAATCCTGGACCAGTATAGGTACCTCTGAGGTACCATTCCAAGCACTAACACCTGAGCGCCCAGGAAACCAACCCTGGGTCGCTGAACAAGGCCCTTAACCCCCAGTCACTCCAGGGACTGTCTCTGTAATTAGGAAGTGGAAGTTGCACTGGATAAGATTTGTAAACGCTGTAAAGTAACTCAGACAGTCAGTCCTTATCCGAACCACTTTGGGTGTTTTTACACTTGGTCCGTTTCAGCCGTCAAAGCAAACTCTTGACTGAATAATCAGCATTTTTTAGGTATATGTGAACATGCCAAATGAACTCAGACCCCTCTGAAACGAACATCGGGAGGTGTTCTCAGTCCGGTTCGCTTTAAGACCTCGGCGCACTTCGTTTAACTGGCGCCTTATGAACACAAAGAGCTCCTGGTTCGCTTTGACAGTTTTTGTTCGAAGTAAAAAATAAATTAAAAAAACACTACCCGGAATGCAATGCAGTAAAGGTCTGAGAGCTCCATAAGAATTAAGTATGAACAGAAAAAGGACTGAGGCCCCATCTGACCTGAAGTGGACCAGAAAGAGAACAGAGTCCCCTTTCAAATGAACTCACAGTGTGAACATCAAAAGAACTGAACTGAAAGAACTTCCCTTTCTGTTGGTCCACTTTTTGGACCCCCTCTAGAGGACTGAGTTATATGTGAAAACACCCTAAATCTATATCGGGGTCGCAGGGACTGGAGCCTATCCCGGGACAACGGGCACGAGGCGGGGACTAACGCTGGGCAGGCGCCAACACACCGCAGGGCAGAAGAAATGGAAGAAGTAGAGACGGAAGCATGAGAAAACCATCCGGTTTCGCTGTGAAATGAGGGAAAAAAGATGTTGAAGATTAAAATTTTGGCATTCTGATGTTACAACAGTGCAAAAGACGGAGAAACTGTTCATCCATGTTGACAGTAAAGAACTATGCTGACGCCAATTTCACCAAAAACGCAGACTGCCACCCCAAAATTTTGCTGGTACTGCAACTCGCGTATGTCATAGACATTATTTACCACGTGTCTGCGGACACATCAAAAGAACGCTGGTAACGCTGCGGCCCAAAACACTAACTGGCCCTAACATAATTTATCGACAACTATTTTTTATAGTGTACATTTGGCACAATTCAGCAGCCCTACGCTTTTGGCCTGGGAAGAGCCTAAATACCGACTTCTGCTGTGCTCAGATATCAGCATCTAATCAGCAATTAGCACCTGCACAGCGCATTAAGAGGTTCTGCCGAGGCGCCGAGATAACGACTGTCTCTCTCTCTCTCTCCACTGCAAAAACCACACGCTGAGGATAACGGAGAGATAATAGACGGAAGATTAGCGTTAGCATTATTCTTGTAGGTGCACTTTTTTTAAGACAGACCTGAAGTCCTACGCCTGCAGGTCATTTGATGAGAGATTAGATATTTAAATTGTGCAAAAACCATCTGGATAACGAGGGTGAATTCATGGATTTATTTATTCATTTTGTGACCCTCCACGGCAAAACCAAAATCAAATTTTCAAAATTGAGTTATTATGTTTTCATGAAAGGGCATAACTCAAACTTCAAAACGATAACTATATGGAATGAATGGGACGCGAGACTTGAGAGACATAATATTCAAAGTAGCTGTTTTCCTACGCCAAGTGGAAACGGAGAAATTCCGCTTTGAAGTTGACTATCACCGAAAGCACTCCACAGACGCTTTTGGTGCGGTCATGCTACGCAGGGTTTATGGTGTTTACGCTGCATTCACAGCCACACGGATAGCCTACTCATGCTAGGGTTAACTGAACTCGAGACGGAGATGGATTCCGAGAAATATCTTCACGCTTAGTCAACCAGTGGATTTCCATCAAACAGAGCTGGTCAGCAGAAACTTTTAACATTTTGCTGGAATTGAATTCCCCACCTCAAGAAAGTCACGTTTTTAGGATGGAAAGGGTAAGTTTTTCAGCTGAAATTTATTCACAACAGTACAGTATAGACCTTCCACTGTTTCAAAACACTAAAAACTAAAAATCCAAAATTTTACCCCATGCAACATAAACGGTCATTTTTCTCGGAAACCTCCGTTGCACAAGCGACTGGTTTTGCCGTGGAGGGTCAAGTATTTGTGTTTCATTAAAAATCACTCAGACCTAAAACCGTGATTTGCATTTTGTATTTGGTGGGTCAGTGGTTAAATCCCAAACACAGATTCCCCGCGGTGTTTATATGTCTTGAAATTATTCGCAGATAATTGATGCACCGTGACACCCCAGACTATAATCAGCCGCAGTCCGCTGTCCCCAGTGGTCCGTAGGCATTGCAGGTGATCCATGATATATATGCTGTTTCTCTGCTCAATCATTCATTCATTCATTAATTTTCCAAACCGCTTATCCCAACTGGGGTCGTGGGGGCACCGGAGCTTCATCCCTGGGAACATCCCTGGGCAGGCGCCAACATTCTGCAGGACACACACACACACACAATCACACCTACATTCACACATTACGGGGCCAGTTTAGAGTCACCAATTAACCTACACAGCATGCCTGAGGAAACCGGAGCACCCGGAGGGCACCCACACGAACGTGGGGAGAGCATGCAAACCCACACAGAAAGACTCTACGGCTGTCTCCGGGGTTCGAACCCAGGACCTTCTCGCTGTGAGGCGCAGTACTAACCACTCCATCATTTCCAGATGATTTGGTCATCTTTATGAAGAATGAATATCATATATCATCTGAATTATATCTAGAAATGGGCCGATAGCACTTTTTTATGTCCGATACCGATACCGATATTGTAAATCTGGATATCTGCCGATACCGCCACAAATCCAATACAGTCACAGTCTTTTTAGAACATAAATAATGCTTTTAAAAATGTCTGACTACATGACTGGAGATTATTGTTGTTGTTGATTTAAATACTGTTTTCCTTACCAAAACATTGTAATATTTACACACACACATGTATATGCTAAAGGCTTGTTCTCAAAAAAATTGTTCGTTTAAACATATAAATATTTCTTCTTTCTTATTGATTACACTATAACATTGTAAAATTGAAAAAAATTGATCAACTGAAAATGAAATATTGAAGTCATTATTTTGAACCACTTGAACTTATAAAAATGAGCTGCTTTTTGTGAGAGAGAACTACATTTCCCACGATCCTCTGGGGTCACAATGATGCATTGGGCGCGACGTTCCAGAATAAATGATGGAAAATCTACGGGAAAATCTAAATAAATGGCAGAATTGTGAGTAGAACGCTGGTTGTTGTATGATTATCAGCTAAAATATGGTTTGTGTCTGTAATAAAAGCAACATTAATCAACTGAGTTGCTTTTATGGTAACAGCGTCACATGCGCTACGCCATTACATCACTTAAAATGTTTTATGCGTTATTTCGTTTTAGTGCACGGAACATGTCACAACACTTTCACATGGAGGGGATCACTGAGAAACGTTGTGTGCCATTGTTACATCCGCAGGAAATACAAGCGTGCACTAAGTTTCTTAGCGCAGTAAAATGAATTAAACTAAGCTTCGATTATAGAAAAATTGGCTTGACCATTTTTGGTAATAGAATTATTCGAGTTATTGGAACAATCGTTTCAGCTCTACTTTACCGCAGTGCCACTTCCCATGCATAATGAATTGAGTGTACACGCATTTACAGATCGGCTCCATAGAACGGCCCAATGCCGCCAATACCCGATCCAGCTGTTTGAGCGGGTTATCGGGCCGATACCGATCCACATATCGAATCGGCTACATCTCTAATTATATCATAATGATGATGTTTGGTGCTTTTCTGGCCAAGGCATAAAAATGCAAGTTAAGAAGAGCATCGCGTTAGCAAGTATGGCTGCACGATCTGCCTGCAATGTGACGTAATGTAGAAAAATTGATCATGATGCATTGAGATATCATATCGAATTGAATCATTGACCTAATAATCAAATTCAAATCGAATCGTAAGACCAGTAAGGGTTAACAGCTCTAGTACTGTCCCCAAGCACTGCTCCCAGGTGCTGCCAAACACTGCTCCTTCATGGGTGGATCAAATGCAGAACTCACATTTGGTGGTGGTTCACTGTGTGCTGTGCTGTGTTCACAATGACAAATAATCACTCACTTAAAATCCCTTATTTTCGACGTGTTTTTTGGTGCAGGACCCGCTTGCAGGACGGCGTCCCCCAGGGCCGACTGCGAGGAGCCCAAGCCCGAAAAACTGGTCAGCGAAAAGGGCAGCGAGAGTGGAGCGTCCCTCAACGAGCTGTCCACCTCCAGCTCCGAGACCCACTCGGAGGCCACCTCGCCCCAGGAGGCCGAGCCGCAGTCGGTGCCGCGCGGCGAGGTCGTGGGCGGATCGTTGGCCCCCTGCGGGGCGTTACACTCTGTGTCCCGCCCCCCCAGCACCCTCACCCTGGGCCGGCCGCCCAAAAAGGGCTCCTCGGTGCAGTGGATGGAGCTTCCCAACAAGCGGCGCAACAGCGACCTCTTCCAGTCCCTCAGCGGCGGGGTGGGACACCGCGAGAGTGGGGGACTGACCAGGAGGAAGACTCTGGAGAGGCCCAGCGCTGAAGAGGAGATGAAGCAGTGTATTCGGGATTTCCGCAAGATCAAGATTCCACCCACGTTCCCCGAACGGAAGCGCCAGTGGCAGTCGGAATTGCTGCAGAAATACGGACTCTGAATTTCCTTATTTTCCCAAAAAAATGTGAGGTTTAGCAGGGGATTAATAATTGTGATTGTTGAAAATGTTCTTTTTTAATAATTATAGATGGATGCGCCCGTGATTTACATGACTGTGACTATGACTATGACTGTCAACAGTTTCTTCTTATCGCGGACAGAGAGATGAAGCAGTGCATTCAAGATTCCGCCCAGATTCCCCAAATTGAAGCAACAGTTGCAGTGGGAATGTAGAGTCTGCAGAAATACAGACTCTGAATTTCTCCCTTCCCTACTTCCAAAAATAGTGAGAACTGACAGGGCATTTATTATTGTGATCATGGACAATGTTCTTTTACATGGATATGATCAGATACACGGCTGTACAATATTCTCACAGGATCAATATTCCGACCACATTTCCCGAACCCAAAGTGTCAGTGTCAGGCAAAGTTGGTGCAGAAACATGGACTCTGAATTTCTTTCCTCCTCATTTCCCAAAAACACGTTCTTTTACATGGATGTTGGTGGAAACATGGCCCTGCATTTGGGATTTCCGCCAAATCAAAATTCCGCCATCATTTCTCCAAACGGAAGCACCAGTGGCAGTCAGAATTGCTGCAGGAATACAAACTCTAAATTGCAGGCCTTCATTTTTTTTTGCTTCCTTGTTTCCAACCAAGAGATTTGACAGGGCATTAACTATTGTGATTATGGAAAATGTTCTTTTACATGGATATGATTGGATACACGGCTGTGTACTATTTTGGCAGGATCAATTCCCCGAACCGAAGCACCAGTGGCATTCGGAATTTCTGCACAAATATGAACTCTGAATTTCTTCCCTCCTTATGTTTAAATGACGTATTGAAAATTTTCTTTTATGTGGATTTGGGTGAACTGAGAGATGAAGCAGTGAATTTGGGATTTCCGCAAGATCAAGATCAACATCATTCCCCGAACAGAAGTGGCAGTCGGAGCTGCTGCAGAAATATGGACTCTGAATTTCTTCCCTCCTTATTTCCAAAAAAACATATAGAAAATATTCTTTATCGTGGATATGTGTGGACTGAGAGACGTCCACAAAATCAACATTCCCTCGACAATCCCCAAATAACAGTGCCAGTGGCAGTCGGAATTGCTGCAGGGACATGGAGTCTGGGGCTGAAATCACCCAGATTTCCTCTGTCCTTATTCTCAAAATAGAGTGAGAAATTGGTGAGACTGAAAATATTCTTTTTTGTGGATATGAACAGATACACGGCTGCACACAGGATCAAGATTCCGACCACATTCCCTGAACGGAAGCGCAAGTGGCATTCAAACTTGCTGCAGAAATTTGGTGAAAACATCTTATTGCAGACTGGGAGATGAAGCAGCGCATTCTGGATTTCTGCAAAATCTAAATTCCATCAACATTCCCCCAAATGGAAGTGGCAGTCAAAGTCGGAACTGCTGCGGGAATATGGATTCTAAGGCGACAAACACTAACATTTTCCAGCCCCAAATTCCTTCTTTCCATATTTCTAAAAACTATGATCGAGGTGATCAAGTCACACTTCCAATAAATTTACAAATGTATAGAATGCAAGGATCTCTTTTCTGTAAAAGCTGTTGAGTAGACTCCATGTTTGAAAACAGCTTCAGAATTCCCTCTCGTGTCTGGAATGTTTTGGAGCGCTTGAGAGAGTAAAGGGTTTGTGTTATACGTGTGCTGTGTGCATTCCCATTGTGCAGTTGTAGTCTCTTTTTTTTTTTTACCTCACACTCCATCATGAATTTATACTGAAAGAACTGCGATGTCACTACTGGATGAATTAAGACATTAATTTAACGTTGACGATTCTTTTGTAGCCAAAATTCCAAAACGTATAAACTGTCAATTTATTTATTTAATCAATCAATTTCAGCTCAAAATCTTTTGCTTCATTCAGTTTTACACGTCACGGAATTATATGTTTATTTTAATGTTGATTGAACTGCCATAAGTGAACGTGTGTTGTGTAAAGACTGTCCAGTGTCAGCTAGGCCTTTAGGGCGATGAGCGTTTTTTCTTGCTTATCTTGTGAATTGAGTTTGTAAAATGATCTCTATATGCATACAAATGTTTTCCGTATGTTTGTAAAGCATTCATTGCTGACATGTAATTAGAGAAATACAGCAGTTGCTACCAAACAACGTGCAGACGTGAGTCATGACTAAACATCACGTCTTACAGACTTACTGTACGTTCACACCAAGAGCTACTAAGGACCTGTGCCCACAAACGCGTTTTTAGCACTGATAGTGGTCAAAAACCTCACTTCCAAGAGCGCTTTCTCAACAAGTTACGAAAAGTGTCATTGGGCACTACCGCATTCGTTCCTGTTTCATGTAAACATTGTAACGCATTCCTTTGAGATCGGGGGTTTAGCCGATAAGATTATCTTTACAAAGGAGAGACGTCAGTTTCATCGGAACCAAAGTGCGGTAGGAAGCAAAGTTTCCGAGTATGTTCTCTGGGATCCTCACAAGCAAAGAACGTCTACATTCCGACTGGCTGTCAATCGTTTACAGGTGAAACGCGTCATAACTAATTTACACAATGTTGAGCTGTCTTTTTTGTCTCTCCAGCCACCCAAACTTTGACGCTCGTCGCTTTTGTCACTCTTATTGCTCCTATCACTTTCAGGGTCGCCAACTCTCACGCATCTGGCGTGATACTCACGCATTAAGCATCAAACTCGCGCTCAAGCAAGAAATTTCACGCCAATTCTAACCATTATTATATATTTTTTAACAGGACAAGAAAATTATTTTCGAATCACTAGAAACAAGCTCTAGTCGTAAATGGGCTCCTAACTAGACCACTGCATTCATTGCTTGCTTGCTGGTACTGTCTCGCATGTTACCTATGCAATTTTCTTTGATTGTTGATTCACTGAAAATATTTGCCATCGTTATGTCAGTTACGTCCATCTGCTTATCCATCATCGTTGGTATAAAGTCGATCGGAGCCAGTAGGTGTGAAATCGATTATAATAAAAATATCCTTTATTTAAAAAATTCTGTGTAGTAACAATATAGATATGTGCTCAACTGGTTAGGGTTAGGGTTAAGCCAACCCTAGGCTAACACCCCCAACGCTCGGGCATCCAAAAATTGACAATCTCACTCCTGCCAACTGACCAAAGTTAGCAACCCTGCACTTCTGTCAATAGAAAGTAAATTACTTCCGGTGATTTTACAGCTGTAGTAGCTCTTGGTGTGAACGTACCGTTAAGCTTTTAGGACTTATGTACATATCCTTACATAGATGCTGATTTCCTCCGACGTTATTGTGTGGAGATCCTTCATATGTTTAAAGCACAAGATTAAATGCTGGATGGAGATGCTGAAATGTCTCTTTTCAGGACACAGGTTTGAGAAGCACAAGGACAGAGCCATCGCTGTGAAAGCCTCATTTAAACTGCAGTGTTACAGCCAGTCTGCAACGAGAGCTAGTGTTTGTTGTCAGACGTGAAATCAGAGAAAATCCTATTTTTGTTTTTCAGTTGATTTGCATCAGTGTTCTGTAATAAAATGTGACATGTGAAAACGAAAAGCCAAAATAATAACTAAATAAATGCATACATCATAAATACATCAATAGATTTGTCTGCTTAGTATGTTGAAAAGGGACCTCTGACCAGTTTTAACATTTTTTCACCTGTGCATTCTCTTATCCAGAGCAGCTTCCAGTTCCTAAATCCATTCCTAAATGTAAACCTAAAATAACTGAAAACAGTACAAGTAACAGGGTCCACACATACATTGGGTATTTCTGAAAACGGAGATGTTCCGTTTTCGTTTGTTTTTCAAATCGCGTCCACACCAGCACATTTTCAAAAATATCTCTGTCCCCACGCAATCGCAAAAAAACGGCGACAATGTTGGCAGAGGGCGCTGGGTAGAGACAGCGTCTGTGTTGAATATAATAGCATCCGAAGCTCTCTGACGTCTATGTCCTTCATACTGGATGGACAGTAACTCTGCGCATAAACAAGTATAAACCTGCCAAAACTTCTAACAAGGTTGAGAGCAGTAGTACGTTGTATACATCGGACATTGTAGATGAAAACCTAATGTAGACACGGCGCATACTTTGACGTCATATGAGTGGCGTACAGTATGACGTGAAACGTTTTTCTTGTCCACACCTAAACACAGAAATGGAGTTTTCAAAAACCTCAGTTTTCACTGACCCAAAACGGCATTAACGTGTGGACCAAATGGCCAAAATGCATAGAAAAACCTCCGTTTTCAGAAATACCCATATACGTGTGGACATGGCCTACATGTGGTCTAGTGGTTAGGACACTCATCTCTCGAGGTAGGTTAGGGTTAGGGTTAGGGTTAACCCTAACTCTAACCCAAGACCTCCTACACCGAGACCAAGACAAGACCAAGACCAGAGTGTGTCGAGACTGAGATAAGACCAAGACTCTGTAGGGCTGAGACCGAGACCAAACCAAGACCAAGACCGGACCAATGCACATTTTACACCACATGACAAGTAAGTGGAACATGCAAAGTCTAAGCAACATTAAACATGTTAATTCAGTATGTCTCTCTTACACATCTATAATATCAAACTTTATTTGGCTTGCAGAGTTTTAATTTTGCAGAGACACTATATGGCTCAGAAAAATAAGGTTAAGAAAAATAAGGTTAGTGCCAAGTGGAATCACTTCTTTATCCATTTGGAATCCATCTGGATACAGATTTAAATCATTTAATAACAAATATAGAATAGAACCCACCACTCTTAGTCCAGAGGTGAGTATCGTAACCACTAGACCACCACCGCCTTTCACATTTACGTTCAGAATTAAAATTGCAATAAAGGCATCATTGAATTGTCCAGCATGCCTTAAACATATAGTTATGATACCTTGTGAAGTAACAATTACTACAAACAATTTTCATATTAATGATGACAACTTTAGCAATCAACAATAAAATGTCAATTTATATAAATACAACTGGTCAGTTGCACCGTATGCTTCGTACTCGCACAGGTCAGTCAAGTGCCACTGAAAACTGGTCAAAAGTTATGGGGCCTTGGTTTAGATTTATCAATAAAAACGCTCAAGGGATCCGCTGTGCTTGATTGTTGTTTTGTAATAAATTCAGTTTTAATATGAATCTAATCCTCTCTATGTAGTTTTGACATTTATAAATATGCATTTCATGGATCTGCATTATTATTATAGCAGCTTAAAAGGACCTTTGAAAAGTCACCTCAGAAATGTGGTTAGATGCCGTAGAAAAGGTTGTAAATGTTTGGGCGATAATCAAGAAAATAATCTGGCACATGCATCATTTTTTATTTAGTAGGCCCCGTAAATGCGTAGCTGGGTATTTTTTTAGAACTGATATTTATTGAAAATGAGCCCGTTTTCAAAAATATCTCTGTACACACGTATCTGGATAAATACGCCGTCAAAAGCTGTGTAGAACCATGTCAGAAAATCAGAATCGTGACCATAAAGAACAAATTGGCTACAATGACTTTTACATCCAGTTGCTTCATAAGCAATGGTGAATAGAGGGTGCTGGGTGTGGTCAGATAGGGAAGTGGAGTTACTTTAAAACAGCAGCTGCAAATAAGCACAAACAGCTTGAATAAGGGAGATGAGAATCACAGCTCTGACAGTATCCATCTTCAACATGAAGAAACGTCGCACCCTGACGTCAACGCATTTCCTGTTGCACACTTCTGAAGCAAGGAACCTAAAACTCTGTTTCCCCCGTCCACATGTAGTCACCGAATCCAGAGTTTTCAGAAATCTCCACTTTGAAACCTTCGTTCACATGTGGACGTTTACATAAAAAATATCTGTTTTTATAAATACCCGGCTATGTGTGTCTTCTTCTTTTTCTTTCTCTTTTGGCTTTTCCCTTCAGGGGTCGCCACAGCGAATCATCTGTCTCCATTTAGTCCCATCTTCTGCATCCTCTAACCTCACACCAACGAACTTCACGTCCTCTTTCACCTGCGTATAGGGCCTTAATTAAAGCTCTTTCTCTCCAGTAAAGATGTAATGCTCCTCGCCCAGACGTTGACGGCTGAAAATGATTGAAAGTGTTCATTTTTACTTAAGAAGGGACTAGACTTGTTCATCAGAGGTAAGAGACCATTTAAGCTAAAGTGTCTGATCATTGTCAGCACCTCAGACATTTCAGCATGATGAGATCAGACAGCTGAACTATTGCATTTGATGGAAGGAATCTCAATTTTAGCGCATGAATAAAATATGGACATTTTTTTTATTCAACTGTTCCATCGCTTAGCTCCTTCACAGGTTCAGATTGATTATTTTATCATTTAGAATAAGAATAAGAAGGAGACGAGAACCAGTGCCGTGTCTTGCCGTCACAAAAAAGTTATTGTGTAGAGACGCGCAAATGAAATTTTTCTCTATGTAAACACGTGCTGTTTGTTAGAACACGACTCTCTCAGGAAGTCATTCACTAAAGCGTCCAGTTCAGTCAAATCTTCACATTTACTACAAACAAAACTCATTTATAGCTGCTAAATAACAACATCCAACGTTCTACTCACAACACAGACATTTACTTGATATTTTCAGTGATTATTCCGACGCGTGTCCACCACTTTATTGTGACATGACTCTCGTGTGGAACGCCATCTTGCACAAAAATGTAGTTCTCTCCCAGAAATGAGTCAAAAATGAGTTATAGGCCAAAAGGAGTCCAATTTGGATAAAAATGGCCAAAACTTCAATATTTCTTCATTTTCAATTCATCCAAAAAAACAAACAGTTGGGGTTTATTATTATTATAATTTTTTTAATTTGTTTTATCCGATTAATAATTGATTAACTAGAAAAAATAATCAGCAAATAAAAAAATTATCTAAATAATCGTTAGTTGCAGCCCTAGTACAATGTGTACTGCAATGTGCAAACTGACATTTAAATGGATGACACAAAAACAAGACGGAAAAGTTTTATCACAGAAGAAGGAAGAAATCTCTGAATGTTGCTTTCTCCATGCTTCTGAAATACAGAGATTATAACTGTGTCTGTGAAACGTGAAATTAACCTTAAGAGCTGTCACACACACACACACACACACACGTTTAACATGCAGCATGATACAAGGCTGTCTTCCCTCCAGAAAAGAGCAGCTCCAGGGGAAATTGCTCACTTTCTCCATCATTCTCTCTAAAGTAGGTCTATTCAGAGTCACAAGAGCAGCATTTAAGTACGTCTGAGTAAACAACAAAAGAGGAAGATTTTGCTGCATTGTTCTCCCTGATTTCCATGGCAACTTGTGAGGCAAACAGCTCCCTTTTGATGGGAAACGCCGGTGGTATGATGGCAAGGGGACACTAACAGAACCCACTAACGTTTCATACCTGCCTTGTCACCTGGGGCTGAGCGTTCTGCTTTGGTGGGTTGTAGCGAAGAGAAAACCGGTGGCTGTAAGCCACGCAAGAATCCATGCGGCGTTATACAGGCAGTCGGGGCGAAAGAGGTCCACGGATAAACATCGTCATTATCATTCACTTTCCGTAGAGAACATTTTCTGTTATCAACTTTTGCTAGGTTGCTGCTGGGTTCCTTCACAGGTTCAACTGAATTATTTTATCATTTACACTAGGGATGCAGCCGTGCGGTGTGCCCGCAGTTCGGTACGTGTTATGGTTTTTGGGCCACGGTATGGGTGCGATTTCAGTACATTAATGTTGTCTTAGCTCTAACATCCAGTAGGTTCTTTCCCTCTTGTATTTCTAGGACTAAACGATTATTCTAATGACTCAAATAATTTGTTTACCAAAAATGGTAGAGGCAATTTTTCTAGAAATGAAGCTTCGTTTAATTCTTTTGACTGGCCAGAGCATTCTCCGCTTGTGTTTCACACGGACACTTATTAGTGACGCAGTTCCGCGATCAAGACCTGATTCCTCTGTATGTGAAAGTATTTATAAGATATTCTGTGCACAAAACAGAAGTAAATGAGTAGAAACGCATGTTTTTACGATGTAAACACCCGCTGTTTGTGAGCGTCATTTCTCGCTGAAATGCTACAGTTCAGTCAAATCTCCTCCTTTATTACAGATTAAACTCATATTTGAGCTGATCACTAACCACAGCAACCAGCGTTCTACTCACAATACAGCCATTTATTGAGATTTTCATTTGCATTTATTCAGGAACATCCGTCCGTCGCTTCATTGTGACGCGGCTCTGAGTGGCGCATGGGGGGGATTGTGGGAAATGTAGTTCTTGCCCTGAAACGCCAAAAGCAGCCAAAATAAGTCCAAATTGCTTCAAAATCACCCAAAACTTGTGATAGTAATTTCGAGCCAGTTTGGACGCATTGTGGTCTATAAAACGAGCTGCTTTTGGCCTTTCTGGGTGAGAACTACGATCCCCATAATCCCCTGCGTCCTCAGACAAAGAGGACTCAGGATTTTATTTCAAGACCAGCCGCGACCGCAACTCTGAGAATATTACTATTAATGAGCTGTTTACAGTCGGATTGCATAACTTCTCGCTTCAAGGTGAAGTTGTGGTTGTCCAGGAAAATCGGCTATTATCAAATTTGGCAACTATACCACAAAGAATTCATATGAATCAACAGGGGAAAGAAAACATGCGGCAGTGCGTAGGCGCTGTCGTACTGAGATAACGATGACGTGAATTGGTCTGGTCTCGTCTATCAAAGTCTTAGTCTTGTCTCGGTCTCGACACACTCTGGTCTCGGTCAGGACTTGGTCTCAGTTTAGGTGGTCTTGACTCCAACTCTCCTTAATCCTTGTTCAAGAAACCAGCCCTGAATATAGCAGAGTACGAACCAATGCAAATCTCTACCAAAAAGTTTGGGGAGAAAAAATTCTGCTCCGTCACCTAGGGCTGAGTGTTCTGCTTTGTTGGGTTGTGGTGCAAGGAGACACGGCAGCTGTAATTACGAGCCACTCAAGAACCCATTCCGGCATAATGCAAGGCCGTCATGGCGAGAGAGGTCCACGGATAAACCTGAAAAAAGCCTTTATTATCATTCACTTTCCGTTAAAAACAGCGCCCATGCGTAGTTGATATGCAGCTCAAAGAAGGCTGACATTTAGAATTACAGTGAGCGTGCCCCGTCGCAGGCCGGGCGCTGGAGAGGGATTTTGAAAAGCTGCGCCGCCTGACTACCACAACTGCATGTGATTGACTTTTGAGTGCATACGACAGCTATCCAGTTGTCAGCTTACTGTGGTGCGAGTCCCACTTTTGCGTAATATCCCCCACCAAATAAGTCGATGAATATTTTATTTGTATTGGAAACGCGAGGTTGGCTGGAGTATATGCGTACAAACAGATTACACAGAACTCGTCCATGTTACAGGGAGACATTATTCTTTTCTTCCGAATTTTAATTGCTATATTTTTCACGCTCTAAGGCTTAGGCGTCACCATTGTGCTTCTCTACAAGAATCCTGGGATTAGAGCACTGAGAAAAGCTCATCAGTCAACAAATTAATTGGAGAATTTGCAGCACACAATACACTCCCCCTCTCGCCACACACACGTCGAGAAATCCATCCTTCCTCCGAGTTCATCATGTGTTACAGACACAGCTTCTGGCCAAATTGTTTCCTCATGCAACTGATACGGATATGATTGGAATAATAATAAAACTGCTGCTCCTGGAAGATCATCAATAAAGCCATTCCCCATCTGACTGGCCGACCTCCACCAAACCCCCATCCTCGAAGCTTGAGGAACGGTTCTGTTCCAGATTTGAGAAGTGAGAAGTGATGGGAGTTTAAAGCAAGCTGAGATTTGAAGCTGTCTTCGATTGAAGCCGTCGCCCGGAACATCAAGGACACAAAAACGCACCTGCTGGAATGAGACACTTCAAATGCACTCGGCAACCGGCACATCTTAAAGCCTCCTCGCTATGTCGTTAAGTGCAAATCATAACAGAACACATGCATCCACCTCGTGCCTGCAGTTCTAAAGAATTGAAAAGAATGCACGTCTTACGGAAAAATACGGTGGCCGAGAAATCCAATCTGAGAAATCAAATTATTTTAAAAACACTGCAGAAAAAGTCAGTCTAATAGAAGCCGGAAAACCACAAAGACGTGTGTGGTGTTCATAACGTATGCACAAAAACACAATGCAATTTCGTAGGAGCTGCACAATTTTTTTTTTAAGCGGTTTAATCAAAATAACAACTCATGAGTTGAATTCGTGTATCATTCATTCCATATTCAATTAAGAATCCCAAATTGGAAATGATTCATTATTTAACTTTTCCTTTGTTAAGTCTGACCACAAAAAAACAAATTATGTGCTGTTTTCTGTGGTTTGGTCTGTGGTTAGGTCTTAAGTCTAGTAAAGCTGAACTTGAACTGCTGATCTGGCATATATTTAAAACCAGACGATCTAAATTGAAATCTTTTGACTGCTGCTACAATATTTGCACAATTTTTGAACACTGAACATTGCTGTACCTATCACTGATCGCTTTTCCTCCATGACTGTATCTGCACAAAATATTGAAAGTATGGCACCGACTCTAGTTCTCCACTGCTGCTAGAATATCTGCACATACCAGATCCCACTTAAATGTTAGCTCAGACTTTATAAGAGACACTGTTTTATTTTATAGACGGTATAGAATTTTTCATATTGAAACTGTCACTGTCTCTCTTTCTACTTCTAGTTTAAAGTGTCTATTTTATATTCTATTTATATTATTGTTTATTCTATGTGCTTTATTTGTTTCTTGTTCTTTATTCTTTGCACTGGTAAAGCTGGAGCCACGTCGTCTCCTCTCTGTATACTTGTACAGTATATAGCAGAGATGACCATAAAGTTTACTTTGACTTTGATTTTGATATTTAATTTATCCGACTTGTGTTCCCCGGAAGTTATTGACGTCTTACACTCTGTATTAGGGCAGGGTTCAAAAAATCGATTCACCGATCAATATCGATTCTCATTCAGAAAATACGATGTCGATTCAAAAATTCACGGATCGATCTTTTCCTGCGGCTATGCACTACTTCTCGCGACCGCGCAAGGAGAGCTATAAAAACGTGAGACCGGCGAAACCGAAACCAAATAGAGCCATGGCTGAAGCTGCTCCGCTCAAATCACCGTCTGGCCTAAAGGCCGATGTTGGGCAACACTTCGTTTAAAACAAGTTATTTTATAACCAAGCAAAACTAGTATTGACGCAAAGAAATCTCTAAATAAATCGATATCGAATCGAAACAAATCAAGAATTGAATCGGATCATGACCTTGTGAATCGGAATCGAATCGATTCAGGAAATCAGCAACGATACCCAGCCCTACTCTGTATCGACACAGTAGCGTTATTTCTTACTTTGATGTAGTTTTGCCAGCTCTGATGGATAATCATGGTGAGTTATGTATTGTTTAGGGAAGCTAAGCTTTTCACTCTGAATGTAGAAAAAATCGGCAGAATATTCCAGGTCTGGCACTTTCATCTAAAATATGCCATTTATTCTGTAAAACTGTGCAGACGGATGTTTTTTTCATTAAGTGCAACTCATGAAAAAGCCAGTAACTTCCATTGTGTAGTTGTCACTGGTGGCATCGGAGATGCTTTAAAGATGAAAAAGTACATTCTCTCACATTTAAACAGATTAAACAGCAGTATTACTTCTTACAACTGTAGTGAGTGATTATTTGTCATTGTGAACACATCACAGCACATAGTGCACCACAGTCAAATGTGACATCTGCTTTTGACCCATCCGTGAAGAAGCAGTGGGCAGCTGACACGGGCAGTGCCCGGGGAGCAGTGCTTGGGGACGGTGCCTTGCTCATGAGCACCTCAGTGGTAACTTTACCGTTCTGGGATTTGAACCGGTGACCATGTGATCACGGGTTCCCAAATGCAGCATCATTGTGCCTGCACTTTTAAAGAATTTTAAGATGGACACACGTTCTTACCCCTCACTCTCGCTCTTCCATCGTATAAAAAGAAGCAGTATAACAAGCAGTTTTCTACTTGTCAGCTAATCACCGTTCACCAGGACGAATGATTAAGTCTCAGATTTTTCACAGTTATGTGCCAATTCATGCAGGTTCTTGGGGTTTCCAATTTTTTATGCGAGTTGCAGAGATGTCAAACGGAGGAGATTTATGAGAATTATTCTTCTCCACACTGCTAATATTATGGAAATGTGGACAGTGTGGGTCTCGTACTCCCAACAAGGCTTTAGCAGCGTTAGCAGGTAGAGAGGAGGGGAAAAAAAGACACTGGCGGTGGAGAATTGATGAATCTCGTCAGTGAAAGTGTTGGAGTGAGACGATCTGAGCTGTATTCCACCAGAGCAATAAGCACAAAGCAGAAAACAAGTGTTCTTGAGGAGGAATGAAAACCTCCTATCTCTCAGCTAAACTTTAATCAGTCTCCTCTTCTGAGGCAGCAAGCCAGCATCATTATTTTAAATTAATGTCAGCACTTTTCCATATTGTCTCTCTTCTTACTGCTGAAGAAACCTACGCATAAGGACAGGTGAGAATTAATGGACAAATGAATTAACCAGTCGTGCCAGACACACTCGGGAAAGGAGAGAGAATACAGAAAATTTTAATGCATATAAAGGACATTCTGTCTCAGACTACAGTTTTAAGAAGAATTCAAGGTTGTATTTAGAAAGACATCTGGAGTTCTTCATAATGTAGCTCTTGAAAAATGTTGAACGGGAAAAAGACTGTTAATTCTGCTTTGTAATAAAATATTAATTTGTGATTAACAGTGGAATTTGCCAGAAAATATGTTGTCATGGTCAGCCACTGGTGGGAAACTTGCAGCAATGTTCAGGCGACAATGACAAACTGTCACTAACAGCAGTTTTGCCAAAACTCTTTGCCAGTAATTCCAAACTTGTAGTGAAGTTGGTAGTGTAACGGTTAGGGCGTCTGCCCCGTGATCAGAAGGTCGCCGGTTCGAATCCAGGACCGGTGAAATTACCACTGGGGTACTCATGAGCAACCCACCGTAACCAAGCACTGCTCCCCGGGCACTGCCCATGCTAGTTGCCCATTGCTCCTTCACAGATGGGTCAAATGCAGAGCTCACATTTGGTTGTGGTGCACTGTGTGCTGTGCTGTGGTGTGTTCACAATGACAAATAATCACTCACACACACTGAGAACTTTTGGTGACAAATTTGCGAGGTGCAAAACATCTAAAAGGCTTAAATCTGTTCTATAGAAGCAAAACAGCATCTATCTCAGAAAGACTGGAACATGGCATTTATAAAATGTTGTGCACTTTGATGGTTGATAAACAGGTTCATTCATTCATTCAGTATCTGAACTGCTGAATCCCAACTGGGGTTGCAGAGGGACCGGAGCCTATTCCGAGAACTTGCAGGCGCAAGACGGGGACCAACCCTGGGCAGATGGCAGCACACCGCAGGGCACACACACTCACATTCACACCTTACAGGGCCAATTTAGAGTTGCCAATCAACCTATAGTGCATGCCTTTGGACTCCAGTGGGCGGAAACCGGAGCACCCGGAGAAAACCCATGCAAACACGGTGAGAGCGTGCAAACTCCACACAGAAAGGTCCACAGCCATCCCTGGGGTTCGAACCCAGGACCCTGCGCCACCGTACCGCAGTGGTTAGCCCTGCCGCCTCACAGCGAGAAGGTCCAAAGCTGTTGTGCTTAGGTCACCCAAATGGCTAGCACCGTCCCTGACCACAACTGTTTGCCAGTAGCCTACAGTTGTTGAAAGGAGTATTTTGTGCACCGTTCCTTTAATATCGTGTGTGATTTTGGTCTTTCATTCCACGTAATTCCACAAAGACATGTTTGTTTCCTGGTGTTCCCTCTTTCCTGCTTTTCACTTCCCTTCACATCATTGTTTCATTTTTGTTGTTTGACTTTGAGAAAAGCCTCTTTATTCCAAGTGACAGCCACCATGTGGAGAAGCCTGGGTGAGCTCGCTGCAGTACAAACACCTGCTTTATTGAGCATGCTTTCTTCTCAGCGTGAGCTCGCTTTGCCTTGGGAAATAACCGAACTACATGCCATTCACTCTCTCATACCACGAGACGCGATCAGGCTCGGAGCATTGCTTGGCATGCAGGAAAAGACACTCTAAATACCATTCCGTCTCAACTCTGGTTGGCTGTGATACTGAGCTGTTGCCCTTTTCCTTCTCTCACTGTTACCAGTCTCATATGCACCAGTGTGTATACGATTCACTGCCCATTTATCAACCATATATTTTGGTTTCCATATCGCAAATCTCTCCCACACAATTTCCCATTCTGCATGTCACCAATACTCCACGCACTCATTCATACATTTGCAGTATCTCCAGTGAACAATTAAAAAAATTCTACATTATTATGTCATGAAATGCATGTGCACTATAGAAAGTTAATAAACTTAAAGCAAATCTGATGACGAAATATGTGATGAATCAGACTTTCTATTTGAATTTAATAGTGTATTAAAACAAAAATTAATAATTAGGAAATCATGTCAAAATACTAGTAAGTGTGGTTTATGTGTTCTTTGGTATACTGTTATTTATATTTTTATTTTATTTATTCTCAACTCATTTTAAATATGTCTGTGTTTAGTTATATTTTGTGTAATTTCCAAAAATTGCATTGAGTCTGTCAGTATGTTTACTTACTCTTACATATGTTTACATATTCTTACAACACAATATGTAAATCAATATCTTAAAAAATTAAAAACGATACAATTAATTTGAAGATATTTGGCAATAAAGAAGCAGTGTAATATCTGGGTTTATTCATGGGATAATAGGTATAATGTACACTGCCCTCCAAAAGTTTGGAAACTCCGCCGGCAACGTGGGGTTTTGGACAGTATTGCCATGAATCCTTTTTACTTTGTGATAAAGTTGCACTGATAAGGGACAACACAAACTACCAAAACATATGTTATTACATAAACAGTTTATACATAGAAAACACTTACGTTTTGGATTCATCAAAATATCCACCATTAGCAGCTATTACAGCTCTGCATAATCTGGGCGTCCGAGCTGTCAATGAACCAATCAGTTGTTGAAGCTATTAAGGTGTGCTGACCCAAAAATCTTTTAAAAACCTGGGCCAAGTTTAAACCAGTAACCAGACATCACAGCTGGCAGAGGGGCATGTCTGACTTCGACATGTATATATTGCCCTTATTATGTCATCAAAATAAAAATGGTTATTGCTGGTATCCAAAGATAAGGTCAAGTTACTTTAATGTATTTGCACCAAAAAATGATGAGGATTTATGCTGATATCGTCCAAAACCCCACTTTGCCAGGGGCATTTCCAAACTTTTGGAGGGCATTGTATTTTCTGTGATGTGTGTATAATATCAGTGTGTACACATACCTTTAAGTTAGAAATATTTTATATGTATATATTGCGCAAGGCATATTTTGTATATTATTCATTTTAACAACATACATTAGAATAAACTGTATTATATTTTGTTTCTGTGTGGGTCTGCAGGTAGAACATTCACATCCAATCACGTCCCCTGAGGAGCTTTAGTGGAGGAAAAAATGTATCTGGTTAAATTCCACATTGAGTGTAATTAACAACAACAAACACATTAACGGATTAAAAGTGAAGGCTGATAATATTAGTCACCGATACAAGCATATTATGTTAGTATAGATTATGCACAATAATAATTCAGTTCAGAGTTTTCCATTGTATTTATTTGCTTGTGTATTTTACAGACCCTCCAGGATTTCACGATGTTGTGACTGCAGCTATTAACGCAAATGCGGGGAGGATGGAGCCCCATTCCGAGTCTTGGTTCCTCTCAAGGTTTCTTCCTGCTAGAGCAGGGGTCGGCGACCTACAGCTCTGGAGCCGCATGCGGCTCTTTCGGCCTTATGTTGCGGCTCCCTGTGGCTTTGGAAAATAAATAATGAGTATTCAATTTGAGTGTATTTTATTTTTATTCTTTGTTTTTTTTTTTTAATTGTAGTTCGAAATTCGAAGATTATTGTGATCTTGTAACATTAAAATACAATGTGTTTAATTTTTTGGCGCTCAAAATATGCGTCACAATACCCAGTCTATGCCCGCCAAACGCCTGTGTATTTATCAAGCTTTTTGACCCCAGGTAGGCTAAGCATGGATAAATATAAGAAAAGAAAAATACATGAAGAAAATAGAACATGATGCCAGGGCAGACTTATTTGCATTTATGAAGGTGACATCTTACTGCCTGGATTTGCAGACGCTTTGCGCTGAGTTTCAGGAGCAAATGTCTCATTAACCAGGTAAAATAAATATTTTAATCAGATATTTTGCAAATATGTATTTTACATTGTTCAGTGAAATAGTGCGTTTTTTAAAATTAATTTTTAAATTTCAGGTCAACGCTCCGGTAGCCTCCAGGCGATGAAAGGATTACGGCATGTGGCAATTTTAGTTTGCTGCATGGATAAATTCGGCTTTTTATTTCATTTGAAAGAGACCTTCAACTCAGCGTGAGTTCTAAATGTTCACAATGTTTTCTTTGCATAACTAACATTTCACAAGCAACACGCTAGCCTAGTTTTTTTTTTAATAAATAGCATAAAAGTAAAAAAAAAAACAAAAAAAACTACAGAAGCGTAATGTGTTCACTTGAGAAAAAATAATTCTGCTCTGTTTTTCTGAATTAACGAGATAGTTTTCATGTAAACCACGTTTCGTTGTTTTTTGTTTGTTTGTTTGTTTGTTTTTTAACATGAAAACTGTATCTCGTTAATTCAGAAAAACAGAGCAGGATTATTTTTCCTCAAGTGAACGCATTGCGCTTCCTTAAAGAAACAATATATGCAGTGTTATCTTCATTTTAGGTGTCAAAAAGGATTTGCGGCGATTCCCGGTGTTTTCTCTTTTGTGGAAACCGGGTCCGAATGGCTCTTTGAGTGTTAAAGGTTGCCGACCCCTGTGCTAGAGGGAGTTTTTCCTTGCCACTGTCATTTGGGCTGGTTATATGTAAAGCGCTTTGTGACAATGACTGTTAAGAGCACTATATAAATAAAATTGAAGACTGCAAATCAAAAAATAGAATTTAGAAATTCACGTTAAGTTGAGAACCTTACAATAAACTGATGAGTACGAGTAAAATATATAAAATAGAGAAAATCTCCTTATAAATTTATACTAAAGACAGTGACTGTACATATGCCTTCTAAAGTTCAGTGTAACTACATGAAGGACAAACTCTGTCAGTAGTCAAGACGCAAAATGGGAAGGTATTTTTCTCTCAGCTGACACCAGATAACAAAATATAAAATGTCATTTACAGTAGTCAGATTGAACAGAAACACTTGAGACGATTTAGGGGAGAGATCCTAGAGATAAAGCAGTTACAGCGTTCGCAGTCTCTCACAGGTCTGGCAGTGATGTATGATGACATAATGAAACGGTTACAGAGCCAAAGAGGACACACATGGAAATATAATATTTACTTTTAAGAACCATGTCCAAATTGGATTGGCAATAGCATTGTCTAAATCAAAAGCTCTGTGAAGTAACAGAGGAATCTCAACATATATCTACCAGAGTTACAGCAGCCATCTGACGCACAGGAGTGTTTTGGGAGATAGTGGGATTTGCATCAGCGATAACGTCAAAAAGCTGGAAGTAACGACCTTTAAGGTGGCGAAGAATGACAAAACGGCAAGAGAACGCATATTTTTCCCCTTTTTTCCAAATAAGCTGCTTACGTTTATATCAGCAAAGTGTCTTGGAAGGTGAAAAATCCCTGGATTAGTGTGTGATTTGTAGGTATTGATTATGGAAGCGAGGGCTTGGTGTAGCTCTACTCGCCCTGCTACTTGGCAAGCAACGCTGAGCAGAAATCTTTAAGAGGAGAAAACGAAATAAGACGTTCCATCTCCGACAAACGCTTCTAAAACAAATCTCGTTTAAAAAGCCTGGAGTCTAGAAGAAGGCAGTCGCTTAACCCCGGCAGGCCGTTCGTCACGGCGGAGTTGACATATTCGGTGAATAAAGGGTTTCCCACTTATAGGAAGCACAGTTATCCGAATTTATAGCTAGCGTTTTCTTAATTTCAAACTGTTACTTAATTTGCTCGAGGAAGGTCACGTCAGGACAGGAGGAAGAAACTGTGTTTTGGGTCTTGGCCGGTGCTGCAGGAGAGTCATTTTGGATTCAGCGTGCATTGCTTCTGCGGCTTGTGCCACAGCATACTGGTGTTTCAGATCAGAAGGGCTTAGCAACAATAGAGCCTCTGTCAGTGCCGAGTGTAAAGCTGCTCTATCAGCGCTGACTGCGGTTCAGATTAAGAAAACATTAGGTTTAGTACAGCTACTGAATCTGGGTCTTGCTCAGGGACCCACTGATGGTAGTGCAGGAGGAAGGATTCAAACACACAACCTCTTGGTTCAGAGGTAAGTCTTCTAACCACTACACCACCTTCAACCAAACTAAATAAAGCGAACCTGATCATTTCTCACTGGTTTTATTCATCTGATTAAATACTTAAATACTGTTTTCCTAACAATGTAATATGTATATGCTGACGGCCCCTAATCCTGCGGCACTAAAACCATCAGGAACACAGAAGCACACCCCTAAATCTCACACACAAGCAGGTTAGCACTTCCCAAAGCACCACAAACATTAACGTCCTCTAGTGCCACTTGAACAGTTAATATTTGCTACTCTGGTAGCCTAGTCTTGATACTTATTTGGAAGTGGTCATTTATTTGGAAGTGCGTTCATTCTCATCACAAGCCACATATACTTTCTTCTGTGAAAACCAAACGATTCAGCTGGCGATTTGTCAAAACTGACTCAAGTGACACCCGGATCAGTATAGTGAGTGACTCAGAGGGAGCTGAATCCTAAGAAGGAACTGAATATCACAGCTCTATTTGAGTCATTATCGAACCGATACTGATCCACGTATGGGCATCGGTGCCATCTTTACTTTGAATACAAATATTGCCCATGTGCCACTGTAAGGTTAAGCTTTGCATTCAGTACTGCAGAAAACAGAGAACATTGACATTCATTTATGTCATATCCTCTGCTCAGGATTCAGATCATGGCAAAGGTAATGTGCTATGACTGTCCGTTATGTGTTCCACTCCAGCAAACAGCAAAATCTACACCAGCCAATGTTTCTGCATTCCAGAAGAAATGAGAGACGGTTCATATCTTATTAAATGTCTGTTCTCCCGCTGTATGACATTACATCGCTTTAAATCTCATTAAATTCAGAGACAGTTCCCTTGGATTAAACAAAGAATTTAGCGCTTTAATGCTTCATTCGATAGATTTTTATGATAATGTAGCATTAGTTTAATGCATGTAATTGCCGTTACAGAACTCCTGACAGCTTTTATAAATCCTTGAAACTTTGCATCATTAACTCTGCGGCGAGCTACCTGAGTCGAGGCAGTTCACACCGTCTTTAAGGAACACGTCTCACAAAAACCAGTGCAGAGTAGGCTTTTCTTCATACCAAGTTTGCTAAACTGCTTATTACTCTAATTACTTTGAGATTATTCTGTAACTGTAGAAAGTAATTCCCTGTTTTTCTCTCACACCAAGTGTTTGAATACTCATAGTCGTTGTGCTGCCTCACTCTCAGGAGTGCAAAGATTTTGTAGAGTAAGAAATTGTCTTATTTAGATTAATATATACATACAAGGGGCGGCACGGTGGTTAGCGCTGCCACCTCACAGCGAGAAGGTCCTGGGTTCGATCATTCATTCATTCATTATCCGAACCGCTTGATCCCTGTCGGGGTCGCAAAGACGGGAGCCTATCCCGGGAACTACAGGCTCAAGGCGGGTACCAACCCTGGGCAGGCACCAACGCACCGCAGGGCACACACAATCACGCTCCCATTCACACCTTACGGGGCCAGTTTAGAGTCACCAATCAACCTACAGTGCATGACTGTGGGAGGAAACCAGAGCACCCGGAGGAAACCCATGCTGACACAGGGAGAGCATGCAAACTCCACACAGAACGACCCTACGGCCGACCCGGGGGTCAAACCCAGGACTTTCTCGCTGTGAGGCAGCAGCGCTAACCACTGTGCCACCGTGCCGCCTGGACGTCTTTTAATAGACACCTTTTCAATGGCTGAAAAAGTCGTCTTCTCACCTTTCACTTTTCAACCAAATGTCAGCGTTGTTGAGGCGTTCGACAAAGTTAAAACGTCTTTTCAAAAACTTACTGCTGGGTGGGTAGTTTTAGGTTAAAATAAAAGTTACTACTCAGATGATTTTTGCTGTGTACCAACTGGCAATTCCTGCTTTTCCCGAGACAAAATTGGCTGCATTTGCATATGGCTCAGAATCAATTACGTTACAATCTTCATACCTCATAATTTCGCAGAAGAAACTAAAGATTAGACTAACGCTTCCAATCTCATACTGTAGATTCGTGATCATTTTCCCCTTAAATCATTTTTATTTACCTAAACACATTGGCGCCTGGTTGCTACTGGGTAATGGAATTTAGAGAAGCTTATCCAATATCTCCATCCTTACTGAAGCGAGTGAACGTGAAGTGAGTTAACACATTAATCACAGCATATTTATGTGATTATGGAAAAGAGGGTCTGAGTGATGGCAGTAAGTCACTGGCAGAAGAAAGTGGGCCACCAATTTAAGCACATAGGTTTCATCTGTCACAGTGTAGAGATTGATTTCCCGCCGAGTCACTCATTCATTAAATCGCAGATGGAGGGAGATGTAGATCAGCACTCGGAAGGAAGATTGAATTTTATCGCAAAGCGGCAGAAAGGAGGTAAGTGAAATCACGCCTGGCCGTACGTCATCCACCTAACGGTCATTATGTGGGGATTTAATGCTCTGTTTCTCAAGATAATGAATGCTTTATAGTAATTTGTGACATGCAAAATGAAAATTAAATACTTCACAAATACAGAGGCACAAGTTGAAGTCATCAAGGTGTAAAACGATAAGCGCTATCTGTTTTAAACCTGATATTCCTTCAACTTCATTCCTTTCTCTCCCCCTTCCAATAATTGAAATCGTACTTTCAGAGGAGCGCCATTAACAAAGCTTAAACCCGAGTGAGCCACTAACATTTCCTACTGTAGCACAGTTGGACTTTCAAGAGACTTATACTTTCATCTGTCGGTAATAATTGGCAGAAAATTGTGCATGCAGTGAGCAGGAATATTTTTTTCCCCATCAAAGGGGCGAAAAAGGGCCAGCAATTACCGTCCCCTTTATCTTGCTCCTCCCCAGTGTTGGACCGGAGTCCTGCAAGGCAACGGAAAAGGGGGGAAAAGAACATCTCCACTCTTGGTTCTGTGAAATTTGCCACACTCAAAGGGAAATGAATTCCGTCTGGTTCCCTGGCAGCGTGAACATGGGATTCCACTTTCATATAGTTAAATTCCGGTACAGTCGGCTGTACAGTCAAACTCATATTCACCTCTGTTTTTCCTTGAGATTTTCTGTCTTTGTGATAAATGAAATGAACAGAGAAAAGGAAGAGAGCTGGTTAATTAGGGTTAATATGTAGTAAGCCTTTTAACATGCTTCGTTTCAAGAACATTAAAGGAGCTTTTTGTAGGAAATGTATGGCAAGTAATGATAATGTGCTTTTAACTCTTTCATGTGTCTTTTTCCTACCTCTGGGTTAAAGTTTTTTATATTTTATAGCCTATGTGTATATATTTTGCTATTCTATGTGACTTATTGTATCCTATCTGGCAACCTTGAGTCTCGGGAAGAGGGGAAGGGGAAACAACGCGCTACGGTATTTTGAATTTGACTGCAGTACCAGTTTTGGCCACAATCTTACATATACTGTAGCTCAGTAGTCCCCAAATGGCGGCCCGCTGGCCAGATCCAGCCAGAGCAAGAGATATATCTGGCCCCTCACGTCACATTGGCAACAATCGTAAACAGACATGTGCGCTCCCTATGGCCATCTGTGATTAGGGATCTCCACATCGGTGGGTTGACGTCTCTGCTAGTCATTAAGAGTGAGTAAAATCTTAACGATAACAGTTGCGATAACAGACTTTGAACTTACCGTACATTATATTCATTACTCTGTATGTGAAATTATTTCTGAGTAATTCCGTACACAGAACTGAATTGTATAAAAACATATTAATTGCATTATTTGCGATGTAAAAACGTTAGCGCTGGCGTCTCTCGTATAGAACGCCATCATGTGCAAAAACGTAGTTCTCTTCCGGAAAAAACAAAAGCATCCCATTTTCTACAAAAAAATAAAAACTCTGATGTGACATGGATTTGTTGGCCCTTAGCCTGACTTGCTTTACATAATTTGGTCCTCGGGGAAAGATAATTCAGGACCACTGCTGTAGCTCCTTTAAAGTCAAGACTTGAGCTGTCATTTTACGCTGATAAATGACAACGTGTTCGTAGAAATGCCGTTGTTTTCAAGAACAAATACCTCATTTAGCAATAAAGAGGGATCTTAAAATGCACAACAATGTAACGTCAGTGCAACAACCTCCGGAGAAATGTAACTCACGGCCCGACCACGTCTACGAAATTATTGGGCATTGTGAGTTTTCTGGCAGGCGGAGCGAATAAACACAGGCCTGCTCCGTGTGGTGTGTGGGATTAAGGAGGTGGGATTAGGGGCTGTTTCACGGCTAAAGGGAGATGGCTAATCTCCTGCCAGCAGAACTGAGGGGGGAAAAAAGCTGCTCCAGACTGACAAGCTGACTGTTCCCACTTTCGACAAATTCCAATTCTCCCCCATATCCGTCTCACTCGTCCACTCGGTGAGAACTCAGTTTAAAGGGAGAAAAGACGCTTTCGCCGGAACTGCTTTTCTCCAACATGCTGTCAAATTTGAGAAAATTATTCATTTCTTTGTTAATTCCACCAGTGTGACAGCTTGAAACCCCCCCCCACTCCCCACCCACCGCCTTCTCTAACATTTTACATGTCACTGCACATGGACAGCTTTGCAGCACACAAAGCGTTAATTTCAGCAAATTGCAGACAGCACCTGCACATTAAATCTGTAGATATTGTATTGTCGCCAGTAAATATCTCATCCATTTTCGAAAAATTACAACGCTCTGCTCTTTCTCCTAGGGAAATTCGAGGACTTGCGCTCCCTCTCCCTGTGTCTCTCTCTCTCTCTCTCTCTCTCTGTCTCTCTCTCCCCAGGGCTGTGCAACGGTAATAACAGGCTTGGGCGTGTTTTATGTACGGGGAGATGGTGATTAAATATTTGATATGCCTGCGATTCTAACATGCATGTCGCCATTATCCCAGCGGGGAAGTGGGAACCGTTCTCTGAATCGGTGCATCTGAAGGGCACGAAGAAGAATTAGTCACCAAGCACCTGTTCTCCACTGATAACACTTTCGCTTTCGTCTGAGAGAATGGAGCGCAGGGAAGGAGTGTGATGTGATAAAGGCCAACGTGGAGCCCTAAGCCTCTTTCACACTGACCAAAATGGAATCCTAATTTTACGGACACGGTCAACGCTTAACAAACACAAACCAGGCTGACCGGTGTCTTTAGATTAGTTTATATCTGTAGAATTACAGATGCTATTACAGGCCCTTATAAGGATAAACGTTCTTATCGGCCTCTGTCAACATTAATTCCGGAATGTTCAATTAGCCCAACCCTGAGAACAATATGGACAAGATGATTGTCTGTTCTTATCAGAAATGTGCAGAAAGGACACAAATATTCTTTTTCTGACAAAATATAGCAAACGCAAGAATCTGATGTTCTGAATATTGTTAGTATTATAATGATTATTGTTGTATTGACTGATAGCAATAAAACACAAAACTACTATGAATTTGGTGTCAGGTCAGGTATCATTTGGTATCAGGTAATCAGGTCTTACCCTCACAGGAGCAAGTCTAAACCCACGGAGCCTGGTAAAACTCTCTTGACGGAGAGGAAATCAATTTAAGGCTTCAGGATTCAAGAGGATCCTATATATAGGATAATATATCAAGAGGATATATAAGACGTATGAACCTTAACTGGGGTCACAGTTCGATTTGATTACGATTATCAGATCAAGTCGATTCAATGCGATATCTCAATGTATCATGATGCATCTCATCAATTTTTCTACATTACTTCACTTTTCACGCAGATTGGGCAGCCACAGTTACTAGCGAGATGTTCTTTTTTACTAAAATTTTTATTGCCGTAGTCAGAAAATCACCAAGCAATGTTCAGGGCTTTTCGACTTTTTCTGTCCCAGGGACCACCACTCAGACTAAGTAGTTTAAATCATATTTTCATTATTCATAAAGATGCCCAAATCATCTGGAAATGTTTTGAAAAATGGATACAATTAAATTATATTAAGAAGTGATTTCAGTTCTGAAACGGGATTGCATGTCACGGACCACCTTCAGTGCCACCGCCGACCACCGGGGGCAGCGGACCGCCGGTTGAAAATCCATAATCGATTATCGTCTATCACTGCATCACTGCATTGATGTATCAGTTATGCGATTAACTTCAACACCCCATATACTATATATATATATATATATATATATATATATATATATATATATATATATATATATATATATACACTTTAGTTTTAGAATATATTGTAAAATTATGTGTTTATTTTTTTTAAAAATTCAAATCAATTTTATTTGTATAGCGCTCCTAACAACAGTTATTGTCACAAAGTGCTGTACATATAAAAATGCAAAGAACAAAAGCACAAGGAACAAAGGACAAATAAGGCGCATAGAATAAACAATATATAAATAGAATATAAAATATGCACTTTAAACTAGAAGTAGAATATAAAATGTAAACTTTAAACTTTAAACTAGAACTAGAAGTAGAAAGAGAGACAATTAGGATGTCATACTTAGCCTACAATTATGGTTTATGATATTTCAGCATTTTACAACGTCAAGTCCTACTTCCGCAGTTATTGTGGTGAAAGTAACTCATAAGTAATGTAGGAGTCGTGTAACACATTACAACTCAGACAGTAAAGGGGTGATGGTGGTCTAGGTGTTAGGATGCTCGCCTCTGGACCAAGATGTCATGGGTCTGAATCCTACCTCCAGCACTACCATCATTGGTTATACTTGCTGTGATCTACGTGTGCGTATCCTACACAGCTGCGTTGTTAACGTTTGTGCTGATATACTTGCGTCCGTACTGTGTGTCGTAATCTGTAGTGTGTACTCCTTACCACCAGGGGTCAGTGTCGAGTCAAAGTCAAAAGTCAAAGTCAAAGTCAACTTTATTGTCATCTCTGCTATATACTGTACAGATACATAGAGAGACGAGACGACGTGGCTCCAGGTTATTTCCAGTGCAAACAAACAAAGAACAGTAGAACAGAGAATAAATAGGCAGTGGCACGACTAGGCACATGGAATAAACAATAAATAAGTAAAAATACTAAAATATACATTAAACAATATACATTTTAAACCAGACAATATACAATATACATTTTAGACTAGACAGGGGAGACAGACATAGAGGTAAACATGTTTGTCAAGTCAGGATGCAGTATTCTTAACAGGTTGAAATTGACATTTACACTGAGTGTGCAAGAGGTAGAGTTATAATAGACAGATACTATATCCGGACTATTTCCAAGTACAATGTTCAGTATATGTGCAAATATGCAAACATTTCAACAGGTGCAAATTGACATTTTACATTGGATGTGCAGGAGGTAGAAGGTTATAATATAACAGATACTATATTCGGCTATTTATGTGTACAATGTCCGGTGTATGTGCAAACATTCGTAAAGCAGCATATAATGTTTGTGCAAAAGTGGCAGCAGTGCAGTGTCATACCAGTAGTTATTGTGCATCAAAGTGACGGTGGTGTGTAAAGTAAGGTGCAGTAAAGTGCAGTGGTGCAACAGAAACAGTTTCTTCACAGGCTGCAAACCTAATGAATGAATCAATACCCGTGTCTTAAAATCCTCATCTGTTATTCCAAACAAACATGTCTTCACTCGACGAAGCATTACTCTTCATCATACTGAGACGGCACCAGAGAAGAAAACGAAAATCGCAGCGATGGCACGTTCGACCACTTAATAGATCTCGTCAGCAAAACGGGGAATTCTTTTCTTGACTTTTGAGTGCAGATCTCGCAACACTGCCCCCTATAAATTAGACAGGTATTGCATCTCCGTATAGGTTCCGTTAATTTTTGAGTATGTGCACAAAAACCGACGCAAACAACGCAGGATACGGATCGCGGCTGTACGTACCTACATACGTACGTAGTTAAGAGCAAGTATGTTTCAGCCTTTAAACTCAAGCTGCTCCAGGGAGACTGTCCCTGAAACTGGGGGATGGAAGTCACTCGGGGTAAGATCGTCTGCTAAATGCTGAAAATGTAAATGGAATATATTGATAATGTAAGCATTTGCTTTGAAATAATAGCAACTAGTAATCTGTCATTTATTACACTTTGGATGTAACTTGCCCAACACTGACACACACACACACTTGTGTTGCTCAGTTATTAAATGTGTCCACAGGAACACTGTGATTTTCCTCTCTGGCTGTGTGTGGAGAGAATACACACACACACACACACACACACACAGATATCCTTAGAGTGATTTCACAGGCCTGTGGTCCAGGCAGAGCTCAGCCTGTGTTCAGGATTAGGGCGATTTGACTGACAGGAGCTCTTGGGTCTAGAAGACAGGTTTGGCAGCAATGAGAACATGTCATGAAATGAGCTTCTCACTCTCTCTTTCTCTTTCTCTCTCTCTTTCAGTCCCCTTTTCTCTCTACGTCAATCTCCATCTCTCTATCTGTCTATCTCTACCTTTGTCCTTTGTCTTACTCTTCTTTTACAGAAGTTAAGAGTAAAGACATAAAAACCCACATTTCTTTGACTGCTATTTAGTCTCCGTTCTGAATTACTCTCTTATCTTATCTTTTATCATTAAATCAACCAATGAAGAGATGAAACAACACTGCCTTTGTAAAGGTATTTACATTTTATTTTACATACAATTGATGTTTTTATTATTAATTAAACTAATTGAGGAAGTTTCATAGTTTTATAGTCAAATGCTTCCGAAATTAGACCGAGTTGCCTCTGCTGGTGTGTTAGGCTCAACCCAGTTTCATATTTTATAATCAAGCACGAGGAAAACAATGGGAAATTACAGCCATTATCCTGCAGTAAAAATGATATCTGTCCGTGGCCCATGATGGCTTTGCCATTTGCAGTATCAACCAACCACGTAATCTTTCATGCCCATCAAATGTCACTGGACTAATCCGTGTAAAATTTGGGGTGGCAAGTTCAACATGGCATGACGTACGCGGTGCTTTTTTAATGCTGTAAGTTCAACAGAAAAGCAGTTTGCATTCAGTGCTATGGGGCAGAATCATCAAAGAAGTGACTCTGAAATGCATCAGACTCCACTAGCGCTTCAATCAAAAATGTGCGTAAAGGGCGTCTTGCAAAGCAGACGTGATGGGTTTAAAAAGCAGTCTGAGTCGCAACAATCTTGCAGTGGCTCCTCTCATATGTGTTTACATAATTATCAGATAGATCAATACATCAATTCAGTAATCAATGAGCACATCGGATCAAAAACGTGAAAACATTGAGCAGAAATCATACATCACTTTATATATAGAGAAGCTGTGTTTTCATTTAAATGTCTGGTTGAGCTGGTGAATACAAGTGTTAAATCATCATATGTTAAAGTATAATATTGATTTCTGTAACTAAATTGAATCGAATCATCACAGACTTTGCAATAACAGCAGATACACGTATGCAGATATTTTTTATAAATACATTTTTTTAATATGTTTGGGCCTTCCATTTACATGTAAAGGTAGTTTTAGCCACCTCAAACAGGTATTTTTTAAAACGCCCTCCAAAGTCAAGATTTTCCAAAACGTTTCTGTGGCTACGTGTAAACGAGTAAAACACAGTTTTCTTAAAACGATGACGTGTTTAGTTCTATTCTCCCTTAAATTCCTTACATACCACAAGAGACAATGGTAACCATGACTACAATAATCAGCTGCGGGTCAACAAGTTCAACAGTTCTAGTGTGTACAGAGAATTTTTTTTACAGAATGTCGTTTATGAGAAAAGTATAAAAATTATGCGTTTATAAAAATATCCGCATACGTGTAAACAGGCCCTAAATCGTTAAAATGTTAAAAGCATTCAATTGTTATAGTATCGTATCATGTTGAAACGTGTGCAACCTTTTTATTGATTACTGTTTATTAATGATTTTAAAATGTTTCTTGATTCTTTGGTTTGCATCGTAATTTGTTTTCTGGATATTAATATTTGTCCTGTCTTGTCTTTAGTGCATCTGTCTATCACCCCTTCATCCCGCCTCTGCTTTGTTTCTGATTGCCCCTTTCTGTTAATCTATGTTTGTTAGTCTCTTCATCTGTTTTTCCCGTGTTTAGTTCAACCTCCTCTAGTCTGTGTTATGGCCCCCCGGACTTTGGCCATACCAGCCCCTTGGACTTTGGTTAGGCGGCCAGCAGATGCTGCCATTTCTGTTTGTTTAGTGTATTTGAGTTTTGTCCTGCGTGATCCCTGTCCGTCAAGCCTGTAGCCCCACCTTCTCTTTGTGTCCCATTGGTTGGCCAGTCTTCATTAGTGTCCCCACCTGTGTTAGTTAGAGTTTGGTTCAGCCTCTGTTCCTGATTGGTTTACCCCTTTATTGTTTGATTTGGGTTGTTTATGATTTGGTTTCTGATTGGTTTTCCCTCTCCTGATTACCCCGTTTGATTGTTTCTTTTCAGTATTTAAGTCAGGTTCTTTTCCCATTGGGTTTGTCTGGCCACCCTCACACCACCCCTCTCGTGGCGGCGTGCTGCGTGTTTCTACAAAGAAGAAGAGTTCTGTTTGGTTTGTGGCCCTCGTGCCTGTTTTGTGTTTCTGTTTTTGAAGTGTCTTAATAAAGGATGGCTTGCAACTTGACCTCGCCTTTTGTCATGCCGACACCCACCGTGACAGCCTGGTTATTTCCGCATTGCTTGATTTGCTTTATTTGCGTTAAATGTGACACAATACCACTTTTTTTTATGTCCAAAACCGATACTGATATTGTAAATTTGGATATCTGCCAATACCGATAGAAATCTGATACAGTCTCTGAGTCTTTTAAAAACAGAAAATAATGCTTTAAAACATGTCTGAATACATGAGATTATTCTGTTCTGCTTAAGGTAATACTTGACTTAAATCCTGTTTTCCTACTAAAACAATATAATTACACATCCATATGCATATGCTAAATGATGTATTATTAAAATAACATCTCAAACATGATTCCTTTAAACACAGTAGTGTAATTTAGTGACGCTAAAAGCATCAGGAACACAGAGATTGTGAGTGAGAGCTGGTGTTGTTAAGGAAATGAAACAGTATAATGGCGTGATGTGCTTTTGGGCTTGTAGTGTGTTGTGTTGCTTGTTCTGCTCATTGTCATATCAATATGTAGGAATTAGTGTGAATGTTGAACAATAAACCAGCTTTACTGAAGTGACACTTCCAACGCATAACCAGTTGACACATTTACAGATCGGCAACATAGATCGGCATAATGCCACCGATACCTGATCCAACTGTTTGAGTCGTCATCGGACCGATGTCCGATCCTCGTATCAGATCGCTGCCATCTTTAATTCGTGTTTGGATTAGTTTGCTATTATTCGGTTAGTGTTTGGTTCTTTTGATTGGTTTGCTTGTTTTTGTTTGGCACCGCCCCCTAATTTGTTTCTGTATATAGTTCTCCCTTTTCCCTTTGTCCTTTGTCCACCCAGAGTAATACCTGACACTCTGCCTGGCGCGCTACGTGTTTGATTTAAGACTCAAATAAGATTTCTGTTTGTTTTTGGTCAGCGAGCCTGAGTTATTTTCAGAATAAATCCTGGAGCATGCTCTTCCTTGCAAAAAAATGTAGGCTTCTGACAAGCAGCTGCTGTGAATCTTTGGCAATGTTGGCGCAAAGTTGCAGCAAGGTCATATTTTCACATGCAAATTAGGTTTGTGGCAAACTTGCAGTGGACTTTTAGCAAACTTTGTGGAAAACTTAAGCACCTGACAAATCTGTCACTAAAATTACAGGCAAATCACTAGCAAATACTGTACATTTGTCATTATTGCCAGAACATTGCTGCAAACATTTTGTTTTTGTAAGGGCTGCAGTTGTGCCTCTATTTCTAGTGACACGCCAGCCAAGTTGATAATATTTCATGAAAATCAGCCTTTTTTCAATATTGAAATGTGCGTAACTTCCAGTTGAGGCACCACTGTACATGCAATATTAACTACAAAACTAGAGATGCATTTCCTCATGAAAATGTCAATGTAAATGCTCAAGTTTTGTAGCTGTGGCACGAAAACTTTGACTAAAATGCATTGAAGTCAATGGGGAAAGAATGGGGGATGCTAAAAAACTTTAAAAGATGTGTGAGTACAGCTCACGCTGTCTCACTAGCTTCGGACTGCGAAGATTCTTCGCACATGACACATATCCAAAATATGTCTTGAATCCAGTCTTTTCTTTTGACGTCTTTATCTTTACTACAACTTAGACTTTTACGTGACGGTCAAAAGACTGTAACGCTCCTGATTTCTTGGCTTCAACTCACTTCTGCTGTCTGTGTACGTTCTTACTTCTTTACATATATTTCAGGAGCCAATCAGATTACGACACAAGACAACTACATATTACTTCTGTTGTTATGTACTAGTACATTTAATGTGTACACGTATTAATATAACTCTGTTATGTAACACTATAGAAAATTCATATGGAAAGTTCTAGAAATATTTCAATTAGTATTATAGCTCTAATTTCTACTACAAATAGTTATGAAATATTAAATCCAAATATTCAAACATTCATGCAACACAAAATGGCTCTAACCAGACGAGTGTGGGTGGACACAGCGTGTATGTTCAGTGAGGTGGCATAGGAACTTTTGACTGTTGTCTGAAAACAGGTGCAGAAAAGATTTTGAATCCTAAATCCCATGTATTCTTTATTGAAGAAAATGAATGGGTGTCTATGGAAAAAATAGATGACATAAGTATGAAAAGACGAGTGAGGGTCATGATGGTTACAGAATGCGAAGACGCCCATGGGCCCTCGAATCATGTCAAATTAAGTTGTTTTGTGAAGAATAGCGACCATACGGTAAAACTTAAAAACTTGGGTTCCATCTCCAAAAAACAGATGAAAAAATGCACGTATCAGAAGCGCGTATGCAAGCACGCCACACTGCTATAGGCTGCACGTATTTGAGCTGGAACGAAAATAGGTTGCCTTGAACAGTGAACAAACCTCTCACTGTCTGTCAATTAGTGATCAATAACAAATGCAGTAGAATTTACTGGAATAGAAAAATAACGCGTCTGGATTGTGCCTGTGGTCTGGTTCTTCCGGCACGGCTCAGTGGATACTGTAATGGCCGAGTTAGTCATTAACTCAAAACACACACACCCTCTCACACACACACTGCTTCAGCCTACAGCAACGCAACACAGCACAAAGTGGGCTGTATGAATTACCCAGCAGACACTCTTAGCATTTTTTACAGTGCTGCTCGACAACGCTCCCGGGTACAATATGTGTGTCGCCGTGCAAAAAGTGTGTTATTTGAAAAGCAGGAATAAAAGTTGCTTTAATGTTATATTCATACTTCGTTGTGCTATTTTTGTGTTTCCACTTACATGGATAATATCTAAACATGCTCCACTAAAAAGTGGAATGAGAAATACCTGAGTGAAAATTCATAATAAATTAATGCAATCAGATAAAACTTGCATCTATTTTTTTGATTTTAGCTATTTTTTAATTTCTGAAGATGTGTTTTTAATGCATTTGGAATTATAAAGTTGTAAATAAGGGCGGTACGGTGGCGCAGTGGTTAGCGCTGCCGCCTCACAGCGAGAAGGTCCTGGGTTCGAACCCCGGGGACAGCCGTAGGGCCTTTCTGTGTGGAGTTTGCATGCTCTCCCCGTGTTTGCGTGGGTTTTCTCCGGGCACTCCGGTTTCCTCCCACCGTCCAAAGGCACGCACTATAAGTTAACTGGCAGCTCTAAACTGGCCCTGTAAGGTGTGTGTGTGCCCTGTGGTGTGTCGGTGCCTGCCCGGGGTTGTTCCCCGCCTTGCGCCCGTAAGCTCCAGGGATAGGCTCCGGTCCCACCGCGACCCCGGTTGGGATTCAGCGGTTCAGATAAGTTGTAAATAAAAAAGATTAACTACATGTTTATTATGTATTATATTTATTATTATAAGACACTAAATATAAATTTGCATTTACGAAATTGTCTTGAAACTGTCCTTGTAAGGTGTTGTTTTTCAATTTGTACAGCAATATCCACATTTTTCTGTTTATATTAGTAAACAAATTCCTTATATTGTAATGTACTTATCAGTAACCTTCATTATGAAGATCATTGTGATTTTCGTCTGCTTGGTAACGTGTGCTTTTTATTTTCCATGGAAAAATGAGCATTTATAAGTTGGAATTAGGTTTGGCATTTAATTACAAGTTGTTATGAACCATATTTTAATTGGTTAGATGCTTCAAGTTACTAAACATGTAAAAATAAATCCTTCTTATTTCACAAATACACAAATTATTTCAGTATATGGTTGTGTAACGTCCTCACATAATCCATGTCCCTCATCTTTTCCTTCTCAGACTCAGAGGCTCAGACCTGTGGGTTTCATCGTAGCACAGGGAGTCCAAAACAGAGCTTCATTTCACATTGGCAAGATGCCAGTCTCCTGCTGCTGGCGGAGATCCAGGAGAGAGAGAGAGAGAGAGATCACTTTTTAAGGATTGAGTATCCAAGGGTGAATGTAAGGGCACCAGTATCTCTTTTAGTATTTGACCTCGGAGCCGACTCACAGATGCTTTAACACATCCAAAAATTATTGCTACATCAAACATTACATTTACATTATTATTTACCAGAGTTTTTTTTTTTCTCGTAAATAAGCGATTAGTTGCAGGTGTTGAAATTAGTTGCATAATTAATGCATTGCGATGTAGATGTGGACGATTCTGGATCGATGCAGTGGCAGATCATAATTGATTATAACGGAGGTTTTCAACAGGCTGTCTGCTGCTCCCTGGTGGTCTGGGGCGGAATTGCAGGTGGTTCGTGACATGCAATTCACTTTCATTACTGAAATCACTTTTAAAAAATTATTCCTTTTTTCATTTTTTAAAACATTTCCAGATGATTTGGGCATCTTTATGAATAATTAATTTAATGCAAATATCTAAAAGTAATACTAAAAAAACTCCCTCCCACACTCATACTGGGGTGCAAAAAAAAGCATAGTTGCTAACGTATTGCTAATGTAGTTAGCAACTATGCTTTTAGTTTAGTGGTGGTCCCTAGGACAGAAGCAGTTAAAAACTCCTGAATTAATGACATTGCTTGGTGATTGTCTGGCTACGGCATAAAGATTCTCGTATAAAAGAACATCACGATAGCAATTATGACTGGCCGATCTGCGTGCAATGTGAAGTACTGTAGAAAAATTGATGGCATTCATTATGATGCTTCGAGATATCGTATCGAGATATTGTATCGTATCATTGACCTAATAATTGTAATCGTAATCGCATCGAATCGTGAGACCAGTGAGTGTTCCCACATCTAGTATTAGTACGTATGCACAATGTGGGAGATCGATGCCGATAAACACAATTGTAATTTTGTACAGAAAAATTAGCTACCACTACATTAGAAATATAGAGAACTGCAATAATCTTCAAACACAAAAAATTAAAGATTTCCCTGAAACACAAAGCATTTATAACTACGAAGAAAAATATAAAGAGAAATTTTGATTTAATGTAATATTTAATGTTTAATGTACGTGAATGTGGTGAAATGAGTTCAGCACGTTGAGCATTTAAAGACAAGAGATTTTGCTCAGAATTTTGTCACAACAAAACTCCGTACATTTTAAGACAGAAGGCACGCATCGTATACAATTCTGATATCGACGTGCATCGCTAATAATAACATCTCAGAATTACAAGAAAAGATCTTGTAATTACAGGAATAGACCTCACAATCACGTCATGTTTTCGTAATTATGCGAACTTTTCTTGTAATTACAAAATTCTATTACATAATTTACAAGATCTACACTCATCATTGAATAATATAATAAGATATTTTTTGAATATTTGAGATCCTTATTTCATCATTACAAGATATTTGAGATTCTTTCTTGTAATTACAGATACTTTTAGATTAACTATAAATACGATTAGGTGTCTATATTTTTTCCTGTTAGGAATATAATGCACTTCTATAATTTAACATTCTTGAGCGTACGTCTTTATATGCTTCTTATCTCGTTTATATTGTTCGCTAGGACGCTGATGTAACAAACAAAGAAGCAATTTTCCTCATCTTTCGTCGACCTCAAGACCCACTTTTTCAATCCCGCCAATCGACATGTTATCGCGGGCCTTAAACTCAAACTCCAAAAAGACCGAATGAATGAATGAATCTCTCACCACTCTCTCTCTCTCTCTCTGTCTCTCTCTCTCTCTTTTTACAGAGTACCACCTGCAGCTTTTGAATAGCCCTGAGGGCGCTATCTGCACTCCTCCAGCTCTCCGCTCTTTCACATTTATACTCGTCGGGGTTAGAAGGGCCACGCCAGGCGAATTAAAATGCTAAATATTGATCAGTAGGTGACAAAAGGCCCCGGCAGCTGGGTTCGAGGGGGGGGCTCGAAAACGCGCTCTAATGAAGCTGGCATTTCCAGGATGCATGGGGCTGCCGGCTGGGTGTTTGTCATTGCGTTTTTTAGAGGCCGAGAGAGCCGTCCCCCTTGCGTTGAGGAAGAAAGCGTGTGGAGGACTTAAAAGGGTAATCATTTGGCTTCAGGCGTGGATAAATAGCGTCAGATTGGAATGAAGAGGCGATGCGCTTTTTCATGTCAAAGGGAGAGGAAGAGGATTTCATCTACATTGGATTGAGAGGGACTAATACTTAGACGTAAGTGTGCGTCTGGGATCTGAAAGAACCTTTACGTCCTCTCTGAACACTTTAAACATGTTAAGATGAAGCGGAGGTTGATTTAGAGTTGTTGCTTCACTCCACGTTGATGATGAATGCTAAGATGCATCTCTGGCTGAGACGGGGGGTGTTGAAATTAATCGCATAATTGATGCATTGCGATGCAGACGTGGACGATTCTGCATCAGTCCAATCATAGATCATAATCGATTATAACAAAGGTTTTCAACCGGCTGTCTGCTGCCCCCTAGTGGTCCGCGGTGGCATTGCAGGATGTCCGGGACATGGAATCCACTTTCACTACTGAAATCATTCATTCATTCATTATCCAAACCACATAATGCTCCCTGGGGTCGCAGGGGAGACCTGAGCCTATCTGGGGACTACGGGTGTGAGGCGAGGATCAACCCTGGGCGGGCGCCAAAGTGCCACAGAGCTCACACAATCACGCTCTCATTCACACCTTACAAGGCCAATTAAGAGTCGCCGATTAACCTATATTGCATGCTTTTGGACTGTGGGAGGAAACCGGAGCACCTGAAGAAAGCCCACATGAACACGGGGAGAACACAGGATCTTCTCACTGTGCGGCAGAAGCGCTAACCACCGCGTCACACGCTTTGGCTGAAATCACAAAAGATTTGTGAGTAATGCAGTTTTTTTTACTATACACTCACTACAGTGGAGCGATAATTGGCTTGACATCATAATTCAAACATGGTAAATCAGATTACTCCAACTAATTAATCCATAATTCTGCATTGTTCTCAATTAGGAAATGTCAGAACCTGAAGTGGAGTTATTAAAGGTTTTCTACCTTAATATATCTCAAGGTTAATTCACAAAGCCTACAGTCTGTATCTTCATTAACTTATAATTGCTTGTGAATTGATAAAGTGCTAATTTATTCATGTAAGTTTCATAAGAACCCTTTTTGCTCTTTCTTGAGTGAAGATTGTCTTTGCAAGTCGCTCCTTATGAAGCAGTGGAGTAGTAAGGTCTGAATAAATCCAATAAAACCTTCAATTTTGTTGCACTATTTCACAGAGTAATTGGCTTATTTTCAAAAGCGAGGGAGCAACAAAGGGCAAAAATTCAATCAAAACAATAAAGTCGCTCATGTGACTGATTTAGAGTTAATTTCAACCTACATGGATGATAGATTTCTGGAGACACACAAACCCAGCAATTATGAATTTTGGAAATATTGACTTGAATCTGAGCCAATTTGCATTTGACCCATCCGTGAAGGAGCAGTGGGCAGCTTTTTGGCAGCGCCTGCGGAACAGTGCTTGGGGACGGTACCTTGCTCGTGAGTACCTCAGTGGTAACTTTACCAGTCTGGGATTCGAACCAGCGACCTTCTGATCACAGGGCGAACTTCCAACCATTACGCTACCAACAGCATGATGGGCCAAAACTGCCCTAGTTTATGTGAAAATAAATCTGGAGAGTATGATCTGCACTAGAGCCTCAAGCACATCACTAGTACTCGTGACATTCGTATCATCTCTTCTTCACTTTTGCCATTATGACGGTTTCAAATGTGAATGCCCACTTACACTTCATTCCTGCTGGTCAGATGGTTGCATCTTACATGAAATGTAGGATCTGAGATACACTTACGCACCAAAGCGATGGCAGAGATACAGAGTAAAAAAAAGATTTTCCTTTTCTGCATTTAAATAAGGCCATTATTGCTAGAGCAACGAATCTCATTACACAGTCCCTTTAATTCTTGCTCTTTACTTCATAGGCGAGATATTCTGAAGCTTTGTTCAGATGAAAATGTCTCCACAGAAATAAAGAGGTCCTCTTTAGGATTTGAGTAATGGAGGCAGATTATGGGCAGCCACCTCTGAAGGCCTTCCATTTTCATCTCCATTTAGTTTGATTTGCATCTGTCAGCTTTCCGCCAGAGCTCTGACCCTCGTGGAAATGAAGCGCACGTCGCCACGGCGAACACACCAACACCTTTCTTTATTTTTCCATCCGAATCAGGCCTCCGTTTGGCCTGAACCGAACACCGGATCTGGAGCCACATCTGAGCTTTTTGAGGTTTTTTATTCTTTTCGTCTCCATTCATCAGCGCTCATTATTGGAGCCTAACAGCTGGTGACACGGGAATGCAGCGACATAGCGACAGATCTCTTCATCCACTCCCATCTGTTCCAGACCATTAGTCCAGGAGATGGGCCCGGGCTTGGAGTAAATGCCTTCCAGAACGTTCTAATCCCACCCAGCTCCCTCCCTCGCTCTCGCCGACTCCCACCGTCGCGTTACGCCAAACCCCCGTGATGACAGACACAACATGGCCACTTTCCGCTTTCCAAATTTCACTCTGTTCAGGCAAAGAGGCGGAGGAGGAGCAGGAGGAGGACGGGATATTAAATGGGCATTTTTCAAAATATTATAATGATAATGTAACGATCACTCATCGACTTGAATGCTGCGTGTGTGAGACATAGGGCCTAGCCATGATCATTGTCTGGGAACTTGGCCCTCCATATTTAACGGAAGTAAATAAAGACTAAGGGCCTGTTTACACGTATGTAGATATTTTTATAAAGGCATATTTTTTATATGTTTTTGTCTTTTTTTAAATGTCTTTACACGACATTCGGTTAAAAAAAATCTCCATACACACCAGAACTCTGTGTCGTCACCCACCATTGTTGTTGACCCGCAGCTGATTATTGTTGTCATGGTTACCATTGTCACTTGTGGTACGTAAGGAATTTAAGGCACACGCACAATAGAACTTAACACGTCATCGTTTGAAGAAAACTTTTTACTCATTTCCACGCATCTACAGCTGTTTGAAAAATTTTCACATTGCAGGGCGTTTTAAAAAATATCCATTTGAGGTGGCTAAAACTCTGTTTACATGTAAACAAAAAAAATATGTGTTAAGAAAAATATTTACATACGTGTAGTCTTTCTTTTTCTTACTTCAGTTAAATATGGAGGGCCAGTTTCCCAGACAATGATTATGGTTAGGCCTAGACTGTCTGAATTTCAGTGCTGAATCTCCACCCTCATAAAAACTAAATGCAAACTTGTGGTTAATTTGTGGCAAAAAGTGGAATTTGCCAGAATGTGTTGCCATAAGTTTACCTTTGACAGCCACTAGTGGCAAATTTGACAAATTACCACTAGTGGCATATGTATGTGCCAGTGATTTGCCAAAACAATTTCCCACTAATGACAAACTTGTAGGGAACTTCTGGTGACAAATTTACAAGTTTGCTAGAAGTCCACCACAAGTTTGCAGCAAACCTAATTTGCATGTGAGAATAATACCTTGGGGCGGCACGGTGGCGCAGTGGATAGTGCTGCCACCTCACAGGAAAAGGACCTGGGTTCGATCTACAGGTCGGCCGCAAAGCCTTTCTGTGTGAAGTTTTCATGCTTTCCCAGTGTTCACGTGGGTTTCTGTTGGGGCTTCTGGTTTCATCCCACAATCGGATAGCATGCAATATAGGTTAATTGGTGACTCTAGATTGGCCCCGTAAGGTGTGACCGAGAGTGTGATCGTGTGAGTGTGTGTGCCCAGTAGTGTGTTGGTGCCTGCCCAGGGTTGGTCCCCCCCAGCCACCCCTGATGGGATTAAGTGGTTGGGATGATGAATGCAGCAACATTGCCAAAAGTTAATGGCAACTGTCTGTCATAAGCCTTCATTTTTGTAAGGGCATTGTATCTTGTAATTTCTTGCAAGATTAGACTTAATCTATGTTCAGGAGACCAGCCCTGAAGGTCAAGGTTGTGGAAGGCTAAAACTCCATCTGGAGAAGGTTATTTCCTTCCGGACTCAGGCTGAGACCTTACGGACAAGAAGATAAAATGATGGTTTTTAGTTGGTTTTAAGTTGCAGTTCTCTCAAGAATATTCATTTTAAGTAGAAGAAAAATGCTGTCACAACAAGGTGTGGTGAGACTTTGTGTTTTTAAGAAAAGCAGTTGCAAATACACTATAGAGCATAAACTATATTTAGAACAACAGAGGCAGGAGGAAAAGTTAGAGGACTTACCTTATAACAGGCTCCAGGCTATGAATTAAATCTAGAGTCCAATTTCATTTTTCCAATATGCTGTTGTGCTTCACATATTAGTTTTTTTCTCTCTCTTTTCTCTGCTCTGTTTACAGTTCTCTTTCAAGCAGACGGGCAGAAATAATAATGACTGTAATTATTCTGGGCGTCTTCCACAACAGACAGAAACTTCTCAGAGGCATTCACAACTCTCTATCTGTTTACTCTGAAAGCGGGCTTTGGCATTTTCAATGGGCTGTCGATGTTAATGGGTCCATTAACTCACCAGATCTGGTCACCCAACACTAATTTATTCATGAGCACGCCGGGAACACAGCCTTTGAAAAGTGCAATTGACCTTTAGATTGGCTTTCTGTAGCCGAGCACAAAGGAAACAGGCACCAGGAGGGCACAGCCAGAGTCATTACATGCTTTAACACATTTGCCCACCGTGCTAACCAGCGTCTGTCGCGTACTGTACCACGCCCCAAAATGCATCACGGTAGTGTACTCCAGTCTAAATCTAAATCTTAATCTTAAACCAATCGAATGGGTTTACTATGCTTCTATTTTTTTTTTATTAAAATTGATGTTTGTGTACATGTAGAAGGGTAAAGAAAAAGGACAAACTTAGAGTTTCACCCAAAGGTTTTATACAGTCCGTTTCCAGATCAGGTTACCTAAATGGGTAAAAAACCATCAGAGAGCCCAAAACATCAAATGGGCACATGCTAATTCGTCATGCTGAGGGCAGTGTTTTAATCAAACTCATCGCGTCAGACCTTTTTACCGCTGCTGGTCCGGCTGGCTTTTTGCCCCTCGTGCTCGGCATGCTCCATTTGTTTTGGTCAAATGTCTCGGCCAGTGTAAAATTGCGCCAAACGATCTCGTGAATATTTAACATCACACCCACACGCTCTGTGCAAAACAGTTGAATAATAAAGGTGTAAAAAAAAAAAGTGGCCGCTGTACCTGTGCATTAAATATTACTGTTTTCATTGCTATGCTGGTGCTGTCTTCAGACTGATCAAAAAAGCTAAATTCAGGGTAAGATAAGGTTGTTCGCTCTTCCTGAACGTAATAATCATGTCATTCACGTGTTCGTGATGCAGCAAATTCAGTATAAGAACCTGTAAATGAAACAGCACCTTACAATTATATTAGTACTGTATTCTTTATTATATTACTATAAAATGAAATGCAGGTTTTCCTTGCTGAATTTCTATAGGAATGCATGTTCTAATTGTCTTCGTACTGTTTCTGTAACAAGGTTGTTGGCCAACGCATTTCTCCAGACTTGGCATAAGATCCAAATCCTTACACATCACCCAGATGGAGGCTGATGCTCACCAGGCCCAGAGTGTGAGTGTCATCAGTGTTAACTAGCATCATTAACTAGCAAATTCATCAGTTAATTATTAATCTAATTATTTATTTATAATTATATTAATTATTTATACATTATATTTGACAGTATATTTATTTATATGTTATAAAGTATTTTAATTATTCATAAAACTGTATTTATAACTGCAGTTCTGTTTTTACAGCAGCTATTCCATGTGTTATATTCAATTTGCTGATTAGAGCAAACAGACCTCAGCAAATAAGGACAGCGTGGACTCGTGGATCATATTTTTTAAAGATATAATTATAAAATAATATATGTGTAGTTTGCAACTTCCAGGTTAGATTAAGATCATTTACTCAGGATAATAAGATAAAAGATAAGATAATTTACTCCAAAAATGCTTGAAATTTTTAAATAAGCATGGTAAAGTTGTAAAAGAACATTGACATGTATGTGTTACACAGACATATAGCCACAGATTATAAAAACAATGAATCAGGTATAAAGTGATGTGGTTTCTTATTTCTACGGAGCTGTATATATACTGTATATTAAAACTGAAATTAATAGATATGTGTCACGGCCCCTCTGACCATTGCTCCAGCCGCCCCATCCTGTTCTGTCCTGTCTGTCTGCGTAGTAGTATGTCTGTAAACTCCTTTTGTCCTGCCCCTGTGTCCTGATTAGTTATTGGTTCAATTATTGGTTAGTCAGTCTCATTATAGGTTACACTTGAGTTTGCTTAGTCCTTAGTTCCTGGTTTAGTGATATGTTTGCTTTATTAGTCCCAGTTTAGTTCCCTCCTCCAGTTAGTGCAGTTCTGTTCATCTGTTGGTTTAATGTTAAGATTCTTGTTTAGTTTAATCAGTCTGTTTAGTGCTTGCATTTGTTTCAGGTTTGTTAGTCCCCTGTTTAGGCCTGTCTATCCCCTTTGTCCCTGTCAGTCCACCATCACTCTATGGCGTGTTGCCGTGCGCTGTTTTGTGTTTGGTCTGTAAATAAAAGAAGTTTGGTACCAAAGCCTCCTATCATGCCGACACACACCAAGACAATATTGTACAAATATACAGTGATGTATGCATTATACACGTAAATATATGCAGTGTATATTGTATATATGTATATAGGTTTATGGCACATTTATCTATAATTCCTTGTAAATTATTATTCTGATTCTTATAATAATAAATACAGTAATAAAGCTGAACATAATAAAGTTAATTGTCCTGCAGGTTTTTACACGAGCGTGGAGACACATGTGTGTGCATGTGTATGTGTGTGTGTTTGTGTGTGTTCATGTATTTATCGCATTGTGGGGACCTTTTTGTCCCCTAAAATCACTTTTATCTGTTTTTTGGGGTTTTGTGGGGACATTTGAGAGGTCCCCATGAGGAAAAATGACTATAGAAAATGTGTTTGTTTTATTTGAGAAACTAAAAGAGGTGCATTTGGTTACAGAGGTTAAGGTTATATTTATATATATATTATATTTACAGCATTTAGCAGACGCTCTTATCCAGAGCGACTTACATTCCCTAATTTCAGGGACAGTTCCCCTGAGAGCAACTTAGGGTTAAGGGTCTTGCTCAGGGACCCAGTGTTGGTAACGCCAGAGGTCGGACTCGAACCCACAACCTCTTGGTCCAAAGGCGAGTGTCCTACCACTAGGCCACCAACACCCACCAGGTTAGGGTTAGGATTAGGTGTAGGTGTAAAATTATAAACATCTAGTCATTATGGGAGCCTATGGAAAGACCTCACAAAGATAGTAATACAGAGACGTGCGTGTGTGTGTTGGAGCAGTCCTCCCGTCTTATTGTCAGTGTCAAACTCCGTACAACACACCACTTCATGTGTCTAACTCTGCTTCAAGTAGGTCAGGAAGGGAACAGCATCGTGCTCTGTTTTATGTGGAGATTTGAAACATTGCTGCAACAAAACAGTAAAATGATTCAAAGTGGTTTGAAGTGGGATTCATCCATAATACTCAAATCAACCATAACATTATGAGTAGTGACAGGTGTAGTGGAACATTTTTAGATTTCCTGGTTACAAAGGCGCCTTGGAGTTAGTGGGAAGCTTTAAACCGCATAAAGTTGACGTGTTGGAAGCATTTTGTAAAATTTATCAAGGTGCAGTTTACCATGTGCTGCTGTACATGTATGTGACAAATAAAAAATCTTGAATCTTAAATCTTCATATACACCATAACATTATGACCACTGATAGGTGAAGTGAATAACACTGATTACCAGGGAGTTTCCAGCCTTTAAGGACACCCTGAGCTGAAGCCCCAGTAAAATCAGTTGGGCACAGCTGTACAATTACTTTGGCTATCTGGGCTAGACTCAAAATACCCTGGGGCTAAGCCCTGGTCAAATCGGCTGGCGACGACTATGCTGATTACTTTACACTGGCAGTAAGTGGCATATGTTAGGCAGCGAGAAAGAAGTGAGTGATTATTTGTTTACAGCACTGCACACAGTGCATCACAACCAAACGTCACCTCTGCATTTGACCCCTCCATCAAGGAGCAGTGGGCCACTTTTTTGGCAGTGCCCAGGTAGCAGTACTTGGGGACAGTAGCTTGCTTATGAGTACCAGAGTGGTACCTTTACTGGAACCAGAGACCTTCCGATAACAATGCAGACTCCCTAACCATCACACTACAAACTGGTAAACAGAACATAGACAGCACATTACAGTTTGTTGTGTATGGGGCTGTGATGGTTTAGTTGTTAGGATACTCGCTTTTGAACCAAGAGGTTGTGGGTTCAAACCCTACCTCTAGCACTACCATCATTGGTGCTCTGAGCAAAACCCTTAACCTTGCTCATGAGTACCTCAATGGTACCTTTTCCGGTCCAGTCCAGAACAGGCTGATCACCGGGTCAACTTCCTAACTGTTAATGCTAACAACTGCCCCCAATATCTTTTGTGTTATTATGTTGAAATAAATTGAAGAAAACCAAAAGACTGAAAAATCTGCATTTTCATTACTGAGATTAAGGATATGGTAAAAAAATTATCGGATATTATCAGAATTTGACTTAAAATTTAAGCAGATATTACTGCATTTATTATTTAATTTTGGGAGGCATTTATTTCATAAACATATGTGGATGTGAGTGTGTTGTAGCCGTTTTGTCTCGTGACAGTCTGAACCGAGTTGGTCTCTGAGTTTGGTGCTCAGCAGTACCTCACATGTGATGGACAGCTATGTTAGCACCGTCTCCTTGCTTACATTAATTCACTCACACATTATGCACGCCTGTCACTCTGTATCTGACGGTGTGTGTGGGGGCATGTGTGTGAGTGGGGGTGTGTGGGTGGTTTTCTGAGCATGTGTGCGTGTGAGTGGGTGGGTGTAGCACATGCATGATGAGTAAATGCATTGTGGAATATGGCAGTTTGAAAAATCCCAGCAATCAGTTTTAAAAGAGTAGCAGCTTTCCACTTGCTGCTTGTTCACCTGTCCGGAGCTGTGTGCCAAGAGTAAATGAGTGTGTGTGTGTGTGTTTCTGACCTCGACTTAATTTGGGGGAAAATTTCAGACTCTATACATTTTGTGAAGAAATATTACGTTCTCAAAACATCTAAGATGTTTTGTGTTATTGTGTGTGAATGAAATGTAAGAAACTTAAGGTTAGGGTTAAGGGCAGCCATAGGTTTACTAGCTACAATAAACATAAATAGCTTGGAGTCAGTACCTTGCTCATGAGTACCTCAGCAGTACCTTTATCCGGGATTTGAACCAGCAAACTTCTGATCATGAGGCCAACCCCCTATCCTTTATGCTAGCATCTACCCCATTGGGGACAGCACAGTACCATCCTCATGGATACCTCAGTGCTACCTTTGCAGGTCCGGGAAATGAGCTAGCGACATTCTGATCACGAGGCCAACCCCCTAACCTTTACACTATCATCTGTTCCAATTGGAATGGTACAGTACCTTTCTCATGGGTACCTCAGTGGTACCTTTACCGGTCCGGGACTTGAACCAGCGACCTTCTGATTATGAGTTGGCCCCGTAATCAGACCCCACTTTCATTCATTATTCATTTATTCATTCATTCATTTTCTGAACCACTTAATGCCAAATGGTGACTTTCGGGAAGAAAAATTGAGTCCCCATTTGGTTTTTATTAAAATGGTCTTTTTTGTTATTGTGTTAAAACAAATGTAAGAAAACTTAAACAGCAAAAAATCAAATTTTCGTTACTGAGTATTTGGTTAGGGTTTAGATTTAGATGAGCTAGAGTGTTTATTCATTTAGGGTTTATTTAGTCATCATTATGTTTGTAGAATTCTCCCAATAAGTATCATATCATATATCATATTGCATCATATTATATATCATATCGCATCGTACCGTACCGTATCGTGTCATGTCATGTCATGTCATGTCATGTCATGTCATGTCATGTCATAATGTATCGTATCTTATCGTATTGTATTGTATCATGTTGTATCGTATTGTATCATATCGTATCGTATCATATCGTATCGTGTCATATCATATTGTATCGTATCGTATCATATCGTTTCGTATCATATCATATCGTATCGTATTGTATTGAATCGTATCATATTGTATCGTATCATATTGTATCGTATCATATTGCATCGTATCATATTGCATCATATCATATCGTATTATATCGTATCGCATCGCATCGTATCATATTGTACCATATCATATTGTATCGTATCATATCATATCATATCGTATCATATTGTATCGTATCATATCATATCGTGTCATATTGTATTGTATCATATTGTATCGTATCATATTGCATCGTATCATATCGTATTATATCGTATCGCATCGCATCGTATCATATTGTATCATATCATATTGTATCATGTCATATTGTATTGTTTCATATTGTATTGTATCATATTGTATCGTCATCATTATGCATAGTAAAGAAAATGTGCGTGCGTGTATTTATTATGTGTGTGTGTTTTGCTGGAAGTGCTGGTCAGCAGATGGTCACCTGAAAGGAACTCACCTCTGACCTCATTGGCTGACTGCAGTGAAAACATGCTGAGAAAGTACCACAGCTGAGCTTAAATGCTCTTATCCATTCATTCTCACAGCATTACTGCACAAACACACTTGTCTAGCAATTAATCAATGTTTCATATTTAGACAAAAAAGACTATAAAAGACAAAAAAACTATAGTAATGCACAGTGAAAGCAAAAGATAAGGAGGATAGTAATGATGTAAATGTAGTTTTTACTATACTTCAGTGGTTTTTCTCATGTAACTCTACTAAGCTAATTTCATTATTTGTCCCATATGTAGTTATACAAGTACAACATGCAGTGAAATGTACCACAAACGATCCTAAGACAAGGAACCTGAGGCAAATTTTAAAAATTTATTATTTAAAAATTAGATGTAAAACTAAATCAAACCAAAAAATGAAAGTAAAAATATGTAGAAAATATATATCCTTAAAAAGATTTATACTACGGATTTACAGTTACCTCTGTAAATGGGCATGTTGGTAAGAAACTATAGCTGTAACTATATCCTGTAGATATATATTTACTCTTCACAGTTCCAGAGCTGGGTGTTAACTTAACTCCGTCCTCCAAATTTCTAGCTGAAACGTTACGTGCCGAATCCTGCTTGGTGCGCAGATCCCTGCTGCCATGGCTTGCTACCTGCCAGCTCAGCTCAGATGCAGACGCCCTGAGAGAAAGATCTACAGAGACAAGACCTGGGCCAAGGCACCGCATCCCCTCAAGCCTGGAAAAGATTACATGATAATAAGTTGCTTATATTTGCATATCATTTGGAATACAAAGAAACACATTATCACCCGCCGTTCCTGACGCAGCTCATTACTGCAGCTTTTCATTAACAGGCACATGCTGGTAATGCTTCATATGGAGTTTAATTCTAATCAGTTTAAATATATACAGTATACTATTCAACCTCTCACATAGTTAAATGTATAAAGATACTTTTATTTTTAATATATTGTCTGTTTAGAATTTCCACATTGAACTGCTGCAGATTTTATGCACACTCAAGGCAAAAATATAATTCCAATTGGTCCGTGCCGGGATAGGCTCTGGTCTCTGCGACACTGATAAGAATTAAAATAAGGAATGAATGAATATTTAAACAAGGTTTAATAATATAGAAGCATCTCTGAGAGTGATATATGTGCATGTTGACTGTACTGAAGTGAGCCGTCAGAGTAAAGGTATAAGTGCACACGGTGCCATTATGAGGTAATCACAGAGTGTTCCGGAAGACTGATGTCAAAACATTATGTGTTTGCACTGCAATTTCCTCACATGTTCATGTCACAAGCATGTGTAGTGACATCTGGCTCGATAGATAGATAGATAGATAGATAGATAGATAGATAGATAGATAGATAGATAGATAGATAGAGAGGAGAGGAGAGGAGAGGAGAGGAGAGGCTCCAGTACCTACGACCCTAATGAAGAATGAGTGGTACAGGAAATGAATGAATGTTTGTTCTTAGCTATATCTTAGGACACATTTCACTACATGCTGTACTTATATTTCACTGCATGTCACTATGTATGTGACAAATAAAGACTCTTGTCAACATCAGATTTTAATGTGACCCTGTAATCGCTCATTATACTCATTAGCTTTCATGTTGACTATCAAAATTCTGAGCGCTCAAAGGTGAGATTAAGACGTGAGACGAGATGCAGTGTGAGCAGGTGATCAGGTTGCAATATGAGAACGCCCTCTTGTGGTGAAGAGTCACACTTTCATTCATCTGACATTAGGTGAAGCGGCTCTATTCCCTCAGCTCTAATGCAGGCAGCTGCCATTCAACACCTCCCTCACTCTCAGCAGCACTAGCGCAGGACAATACAACCTCAAATCAATATCATGATTAAATGATTACCATTCAATTACCATTCAATTACCATTCAATTACCATTCATCAACAATGATTTAGCCCTCAGAGTTCAGTGGCGATGTTAAAGCTGTTAAAACTTTTTAACTAGACAATATCCAGCTCCTTGCCTTGACAGAAGCTGTTTTGCTTTGTCTTTCGCTCTCTCACTCTTTCACTCTCTCTTTCTTTTTCTTTCTTTCTTTCCTTCCTCTGTCTCTATTTGTTTCTTTCTTCTCTCTATTTTCTTTCTTTCCTATCTCTTTCTATTTCTTTCTTTTTACTTACTTTTTTCTTTCTTTCCTTTGTCTCTCTTATCCTTTGTTCTTTCTTTCTTTCTTTCCTCTATCTCTCTTTTCTTTCCTTCTCGCTTTTCTTTCTTCTTTTTTATCTCTATCTATCTTTCCTTTTCTCTTTTTCTTTCTTTCTATCTATCTATCTATCTATCTATCTATCTATCTATCTATCTATCTATCTATCTATCTATCTATCTATCTATCTTTGTCTTGTACTTCATTTTATTATTTTATCTTTCTCTCTTTCTCTCTCTCTCTCTCTCTCTCTTTTCTCTTCCTTATTTCTCTCTCTATCATTCTTTCTCTGTTTCTCACTCTCCCCTTCCCCTCTCGCTTGCTCTCTCTCCCTCACTCTCTCTTTCCTTTCTTTCTTCTCATTTTCTTTGTTCTTTTTGTCTTTATTCGCTTCTCTTTCTTTACTTCTTTCTCTCTTTGTTTTAACTTCTTTCCCTCTTTGTTCTCTCTCTCTCTCCCTCTTTTTTTTAGTTTCTTTCACACACACAATCTGACATGTTATTATGCTTATTAAACTCTCAGGTCAGAAATGCCACTCTGTTTTAAGACTGACTCAAGACTTCAGCTAGTAAAGATTTCTACCTAGCCCTTCCCTCCCCTCAGTAGTGACACATCAACCTCCATCCATGTTCAGGGAATTGATGTTCTTAGAATTCATGGTTTTAACATTTCTGCCAAACTTCAGGGTCGCACTGCGGCGAGTAGCTGGCTGTTACAACTCAAACCAACAGCACTTTCCAGCATCAATTTTACCCAAGTTCCTGTGCATGGATGTAGTCCAATATTTTTTGGCAAATGGCTTGCCGTAGCCCTCGGTGTTTCATCTCCACCTTCACAGACGATGGAAAGCTCATATTGGACGTGGCATCGGTTCAAGGGCGGTACAGGACGGTAGCTCACCACTGATTTAATTTAAAGAGGGCAGTGCATGAATCTCGTACGATGATTGCTTACAAAGACTTCATCTAGTAGATTTGAACCCAGTTTTTTACTTGCCTCCTCTACTCAGAGAAGACAAGTTCGAAGATCACCAGCTTGTGCACCCCGTGATCAGGTCACCGGTTCGAATCCCAGCCCAGGAAAAGGTACCACTGAGGTACTCATCAGCAAGATGCCGTCCCCAAGCACTGCTCCCTGGGTGTTGCCAAAAGCTGACCACTGCTCCTTCACGGATAGGTTGAATGCAGAGGTCACATTTCGTTGTGGCGCGAACACAGGGAGAGCACGCAAACTCTACACAGAAAGACCCTACTAAAGATCAGTGCTCAGTTTTCCCTGACACACTTCAAATCATTGTGATGCCATCTAGTGAGTGAATAACAGCACTACAGAAATCAGAAATGGATTCTACAAGGATCTGGTTTCATTACAGGAAAGGTCATTACAAGAGGGGAAAACTGTTCACTGAGAATAGCAGTTGTGCAATTCCATCAGAGACAACTGCGAGACACAGAGAACATTTTAAAACACTGGAATGGAGCGTTTTCCGTTGCCCCTACTGACCGACACACTGAAATTGGTGATTACTGTAGTCCAAAAACAAATTATTTTAGATCTTCGGCTCATGCTGTAAATTTGGCACCAGCGCTACAGCTATCTTTGGCCTTCATCCGGCGCTCACAGACGTGAGTCACTGCAACGTCTGCTGTATCTGTGCATTATAGTTTTTAGATTAACTGCTAAAAAGACAAGAATCGTCAAGTTTGTCACGGAAAGAGACGTTGTGGTCGAGTCTTCTGACTCTCGTCTTCACACTTCAAATGTCGCATTCGTCTCAGATTTTCCACGGCTCCTTATTTCATCACAGTGCTCCTTGTGCTCTTGCCTCACATGCTGGTCATGAACTCAGGAACTTTTCCACACTTTGTTAAGTGTCTCAAGGCTTTCCCAGTCCCCTCTCCCCTGAATTAGAGAAGATAAAAACTAGCGAAACCGTATGGATACATTAGTCATGAACCTCGCATTCCTCTTCTGTGTAGTACAAAGAGTTTTGGAGAAAAGACAGATAAAGAGGAGTGGCGATACTTTGAAAAGCCATACAGCTCTTTTTTTGAGATGAAGAGGAAGCTGAAGAAAAAAGGAAAAGGGCATTAGTGTGGATGTGACTTCTCAGACGCTTTAAATATCAGGAAACTTTTTATGGGCTTAAATTAGTGCTGAAAAGCAGAGTAGAACAAGTTGAGTAGGTCATAGGGAAGAAGATCACCAGAAATAGGAGGGAAAACAAGCGATTGTGAAAGATATTCGAAATAAAGCAGTGTTTCAGCTCTGAGGTCAGGCATTTTTGGAGATGGAGGAGTTGGACACCGAGGGCCCAAGCCTGCAGGAGCTCAGCACCCAGATCGGAGGTCTTCTGTTCCGCATCCACGAAGCACTGGCTCTGCTTTTCATGAGGATCAGACACACCATCCTGCAGACCGCCATCCTTGTGTGTGTGCTGCTGCTCCTGCTTTGGGTTGCCATATTTCTCTATGGCAGTTTCTACTACTCCTTTATGCCCACTGCCAACTTCATCACTCCTGTGCACTTTTATTACAGGTGAGAATGCACACCTACAGATGATAAACATCTTTACAGATCAAAAATCAAAGTCAAAGTCAAATTTATTGTCATCACTGCTATATAATTGTATATAGAGAGACGAGACAATGTGACTTCAGTTTTTACAGCACAACAAACAAATAGGTCACATAAAGTAAGCAAATATACATGCTATAAAATCTAAAACGCTAAACTAGAGGTAGAAAATGCGGAATTCAAACTACAGTTTTGGTCTGGGAATTATCTCTTTGCATGAAATGTACATATGATCTGCAGCAGTACATTCATTCATTCATTCATTCATTATTCAAACTGTTTAATCCCAACTGGGGGCATGGGATTATGCCCACCTAGGGTTGTTCCCCCCCTCAGGCCGGTAGTCCCGGGATAGGCTATGAGACCCTTATAGGGATTAAGCCGTTCAGAATATGAATGAACGAATAATGATCAATGAAATGTAACATTGACCAAAAAGAATATTTTTACATTTGGAATATGACATTCTTTTTGGGCAGCACTGTAAGATCAAACTAAAATGCAATGCTGTCCAATCAGAATGAGATTTGTAATTTGGAATATTTTGAAGTATTTGGAAGATAACATTTTTTTTGGACGGTATTAAATAAATTGGCACATACAATAAAACTGAAACTTCTGCTTTGATGGCATGGTAGTTAGCGCTGCCGCCTTACAGCGAGAAGGTCCTGGGTTTGATTCCCGGGTCGGCCGTAGGCCTTTCTGTGTGGAGTTTGCATGCTCTCCCTGTGTTCACGTGGATTTTCTCCGGGTACTCCGTTTTTTTCCCACTGTTCAAAAGCGTGCGCTAGGAAAGGCTCCCAGGATAGACTCCGGTCCCCGTAACCCCGATAGCGATTAAGTGGTTCAGACAATCAATGAATAAAAACTTCTACTTTAGGAAGCACCTGCAAGTTCATACAGATGTGTTATTTTCTGTCTATGTGTTTGTCCTGCTGTGACAGATTGAAATGCGTTTAAAAGTTGCCAATTTCCAAACCGGAATTTGTTGTGTAACTCAAGCACATTCGTCTCCTTTACTCCACCTAACCAGTGTTTGATTGTCCAGCAGAACTGACTGTCCAACTCCACAAAACTCCATCTGCACCTTTCCCATGGCAAACTTCTCACTGCTCAGGAACAGCAAGAAACAGGTGACATCATTTTTCTCAACCGTATTTTAATAACAATTTAAAGCCTCATTCACCAACCGTGCTCAAGAAGAAATTTGAAAATAAACTTTGCACTTTCAACTTTGTACTTAAATCCATCCAAATATGCTAATTTTTTTAATAGCCCATAGTTGTAGTTTGAAACCCGCATGTCTCTTTTTCTACCTCTAGGTTAGAGTTGTATATTTTATAGTCTATTCATATATACAGTACTTATTCTGTGTCCATTATTTCTTCTATGCACTCTGTAGAAAATGGAGCCACATCATCTTGTCTCTCTGCAAACTTAACAATAAAGTTTTCTTTGACTTTGACTTAACTTTAACGCTTACAGTTTTCACGAAGATTCTGACATTCACCAATGTTTCTAGATTTGTTCTAAGGTGAAGGCAAATGGTGAAGAACACTCTTACACAAATTTTATTTTAACACTGTTTGCAGTGTTGGGCAAGCTACTTTTAAAGAGCAGCTTTTCAAGCTACAGGATACTTATGACTAAAAGCAATAGCCAAACTATTATTGTAATATTGTATTCAACTACACTACAAGTTACAGAGAAAAATGAGCTAACTGAATCCATGCTATTTCACGGCCAAGGATTCTTGCTACCATCTTGGCCAAGACGGACTCCATTCTTCGACTCCATCTCACAGTTGCCAAGAGTGTTGTGCTCCTCAAGACCAGTCTCAAGACCAGTTTTTGAAAGTCTTACTCTCGGACTCGGCCATATTTGTACTTGGTCTTGTCATTTGTAGACCAGCCAAGACCACAACTCTGAGAATTTTACTATTAAAACTTAATAACTCAGAATCCCTTTAACTTACAGAAACCATACACATACCATCAGAATCACAAGACTTTCAACTTACTAGACATTATATTCATTCCTCTGTATGTGAAATTATTTCTGATAAATTTAGTGCACAAAAACTTAAGTAACAGTGTAAAAGCGTATTAATTAAATCATTCGCGATGTAAACAAGCGTTAGCATGGGCGTCTCTCATATGGAACGCCATCATGCCCAAAAATGTAATTCTCTTCCAGGATGGCCAAAACCAGCTCATTTTATAGACCAAAGTGATACCAAATCAACCCAAAATTACTCAAAACTTTCTTTATTTTCAACTGATCAGAAAACATTTGTTCTGTTTCTAAGCACCTCTTTAAAAAGAGTGGCTTTGCATGTTCCATTTGTCATGTGGTGTAAAATGTGGATTGGTCCAGTCTTGGTCTAGACACGGTCTCGCCTCGCCCTGGTCTCGGTCTCGGCCCTTCTGAGTCTTGGTCTTGTCTCTGTCTCGACACACTCTGGTCTTGGTCTCGTCTCAGTCTCGGTTTTGGTGATCTACCTGGCACACTGTATCCCTATTTGTCAAAAGAGTAGTTAGTTACTATTAAAAGCATTTCAAAAGTAGCTTTGCTACTGAGGAACTAGTTAGTTTAGTGAGTTTAAGTCAGTGATTATTTGTCATTAACACCCACAGCACAGCACACAGTGCACCACAATGAAATGTGAGCTCTGCATTTGACCCATCTGTCGAGGAGCAGTGGACAGCTTTTTTTGGCAGCACCCAGGAAGCAGTGCTTGGGGACAGTACCTTGCTCATGAGTTCCTCAGTACTACCTTTACCCTTAAACTAGCAACCTTCTGATCACGGGGGCCAACTCCCTAACCATTATGATACCGACTGTCACAAAAGCTACTTAAGTTAGTAACTTAAGTTACGTTAATTTAAGTTTGTAGCATAGCTGCTTGTAGTTAGCTACTAATCAACATTGCCTGTTTGTGCAGGACATTAGCTTACTGTATTTTCTACAATTCTGCTGTTGTATGTTATTTAAATGTCAGACATTTCTTAAGAATATGTCTCAGATAAATGCTTAAGAAATTTTTGGTGAATGAGGCCCATTGTTTAGTTGCATGTCTTCCATTCCTTTGGCGATACACTGTAACATGCCTTGTCCTTCCTCTTCAGGTGATGATGTACGGTCAACCGTATCAAATCACACTGGAGCTGGAAATGCCTGAGTCTCCAGCCAACGAGCAGATGGGAATGTTTTTGGTTAAAATGTCCTGCTATTCTCATGAGGGACAGATTGTTGATACTGCAGCACGCTCAGTGAGTATGCAAATGAGGAGTGATCTCACACATTCACACAGACAAACACCCTAAGGCAGGGGTGTCCAGTTCCAGTCCTGGAGGGTCAGTATCCTGGAGGTTTTCCATCATACGTGAGCTCAGAACATTGACGCCATGTCTCAGGTAAATGCTCACCAGAACTGACACACAAGTTATGATGTAAATCCTGCTGGACACTCGCCCTTCAGGACACTAACTGGTCACCTCTGCCCTAAAGGAATTATTTGACTGTCTACAAAAGCTATGAAAGTCATTTTTTCCTCCAAACTTAGTTAAAAATAGGCCACAGTGTTGATATAACTCTTTATTTTTGGTAGTGTGACTTGTAAATAATATTATGTTAATTCTTTTAATATTAACAGTCAAGGCCTGTATGTTACACTCATGCTTTAAAACTAGTATACTAAAGTTAGCTAATTTAGCACAGTTTAATTACAAAAGCCAACTTTAGCAAATATAAAACTTACAGACTTACAGGCTGTTGTAACAGAAGTGGCTAAAGAACACATTTTTAAGATTATGAGTTCTTTTTAAATATCCTGCTAAAGATACTTGCACAAGATAAGAAAATATAGACTATATATTAGGGATGCACGATGATATCGGAACCTGCTGATAATTTTGTAAAGTCATCATTATCAGACTGATGCTTAGATTTGCCTGATATTTCCAGCCGATATTTGATGACGCATTTATTTTACTTATATTGTATTTATTGGGAAACTAGTGCTTATGCCAGGCATTTCCAAAGTCAGAGGTGGGATTTTATATGGCCTGCACCTTCTGTCTGAAAATGTATGGTGCTGTTTTTGTGCCAAAAATTCTGAGCATGCAGTGGAATGTTCACAAGCAAAATCTCTTGTCTTTACATGCTCAAATGTGCCTGTGCTTGCTTTCGACTCCTTCCTCATTTATGGGTACTGGCAGATACAAGCATGATTCATGCATCTCTAATATATACATATATAGTATACCCTAAAATATGCGATTGTATATATATATATAGGCCTATATATATAATATATATATATATATATATATATATATATATATATATATATATATATATATATATGGCCCATTTTAAGAGTATGCTATATATATATATATATATATATATATATATATATATATATATATATATATACTACAATTGTAAATACGACAAACTTCTTGAACAACATGGAGGGCTTCCATCCAATAGACAAGTCTTCTTTTTAGATTATGTTACCAACAGTAAATCCTGTTTTTTTAATGCAACAATATTTGAGTTTAATCTTATTTGTGACTATGGATTTGTAATTTGTGACGAATTGCCCTCAGTGTGGGATTGACAGTAACATTGTCTTTCCCTTTGTTTTCTGCTTCTCTCTTGGAGACTGAGGTGAGCTTAATTCTGAAATCTAGTTTTTATTTTTTGCTGTGAATGTGACTCTTTGTGCTTTTAGACCATGCTGCACTCATTTGCCCAAACTGCTGCAGTCTTTGGGGACACTTTTCGATGTTCTTCTCTGCTGCTGGTCGAGCGACTGAACAAAAGTATAATATCATGGTGGAACTTTACTCTTCGTATGTAGACAACTCTGTAAGTACGCCCTGCACTCAAAAACAAATATGTGATTATGGTCAAATCACAGGCCTTATCACAGACCTTAGTCGAGGGAGAATTATTCAGCACGTGCTGGGCTGTTAACCAAAAGATTGGTGGTTTGAACCCACCTGCTTGGGTTAAATGCTTGAGTTTTTGTGGTGCTGGTGGTCTAGTGGTTGTATTAATCGCTTCTGACCAAGAAGGGTTTGAGTCCCACTCACCACCATCATTGAGTCCCTGAGGAAGACCCTTAACCCAAAGTTGCTCCCAGGAAACCCTAAAATTAGGAAAAGTGAAAGCTGCTCTGGATAAGAGCATCTGCCAAATATTGTAAATGTGATTATTCAGTGCACACTGAACTTTCACCAATACCTTTTCTAATGAACATTCATCAATTTTTCCACTTCTTCTTAAGAAACTTCCTAAGAAAAATCTTTCTTGTATTTATGAAGTGTTCATAAACTGCCAACTTGTTCACAAGTTCACAAGTGTTTTTGGAGACAGGACAGCAGATTTTCATGACAAGATTAGAAGTTGTTGATTAGAGGTTCTGAATGTCGGTTTTGATTCATTTTCAATTAATTGCTTAAATGCTCTTTTTACTACTAATTCTCTCTAACCTCCACAATCTTCTTATGTTTCTCTAACTTTCATCTCTGCAGTACAAAACCCACCATTGAGCAGTAATAGAACTTCACTTCCTCACCAGGTTCATAGGTCTATAAGGCCTAGCTGTACATCCATGCTCACTTCACAGGCACTGTGTGTCTGTGTGGTGTCTTGTCAGTGTTTTTTAGTCACATTTAACAGTTTCCTCATTCATTGAATCGAAATAATAATAATCTGATTGTATAATAATAATTGTATTGTGTTTTACACCCTTAGTGTGGAGATGTTTTGTGTCTTAATCCAGTCACGCTTAAAGTTATTACTTCTCAGGTATGTCCTGTATCAGTTCCCTGTGCTGTCCTCGCTGTGCTGGTGTGAGAGTAACTTCATCTTCTCAGTTGTTCTCATCCTCATTGGCTACTTGCAAGTTTCTCAGTAGCATCTGGACAACCAGCCGGTGAGTATTACTAATTTGCAGTGTTGGGGAGTAGTTAACTAAAATTAACAACACTACTAACCTAACTCCTTTTTTCAGAAGCATTGTTAATTTTAGTTATCTACCCCACAACAAATTAACAACGCTACTGAAAAAAGTAGTTAGGGTTAGTAGCTGTTATTTTAGTTAACACTCTCATTAACCTAACTATGCTACTTTTTTAATTACAGAATCTGCAGCCATTTTTTATCCAAATTTCTATGAAGCAGAACTTACTCTACTGCATATAAGTCAGCCCAAAATTCAAAATGATTTTTGTTTTACTTTGAACATCATAGTTCTCATTTTTTAAAATTAATTTACTGTAAGAGTATCCTACAGCACAAATATTGAGTGTTACTGGATGAAAGAGCTTGAATACAGATAGCTTTTTTCTCTGTAGCTTGTAGTGTAGTTAACTGACTATATTGAAACAGTAGCTTGATGCATCAGCTTAGCTACTTTTAATCATAAGCAGCTTGTAATTTGAAAAGCTACTGTTTAAAAGTAGCTTCTCAACACAATTGTACCCAAAGTTATATTTGTTACTCATGCATACTGTTTCCATGCTTCTCAGATATGTTTCTTTTCCAATTTCATATAATATTTCGGATGCTATTTCAGGTGGTAAAATGGAACAAATTTAGGCAAAAAAGAGCAGATTTACCCAGGGTGGCTAAACATTACGAGAGAAGTATGTGCTCTGAAGACAACAGCTTGGGTAAGAGTTCTAACTATTCTTGTTATTAAGAGTTTCACAGTGCCAAACTGATTTACGGGTGTATCAACTGAACACAAATCAGATTTGTCATTTATGTTCCATTTATATTATTTGCTTATACACAAAGACGTGCTTGTTGTTTGGGTCTGTAACAGGACGCAGTGACGTGATGGATTCCAGTTCTAGGAAAATGGAAGAGTCGATTCTTGACACAGGAATGGCGAATACGGTGAGGGAGAAGCAGGAGCCCAGACGCTTTTCAATGAACAATCTACATCTTGATTCAGGGATCAAAAGATTTATTTGATGGTAGATTCGACCCATCAATACCTTCCTACCGATGAGACTTATTATCATACTCGCTGCAAATTGTCCCAGCTCCTAGAACACAGAAAAAACAAAGAGGCTTTTAGAATGAGGACAAAGGTTACAAATAAAGCAAAGGAAATAGTAAGTGACTATAGAGTTGGTATAGCCTGAGTAGTAGTCTTAGCGTCATAAAGCTGTTTGATATCTGTTACTGCCGTGCACCCATTTTACCAAAATGCCATGACATGTCGTGCATTAACCCCTTTTCTAAAACATTCTTCTTTTCAAGAACTCCATATCATGCACGCATCAGATTTGTTTGTGGTTTGTGAATGGAAAGTGAAGCTCTTATTTTGTACGGCTTACATGTCCTTCTTTTCACAGTTATTTAGATATGTGACCGTTACCTATGAATCAAGCTTCTTTTTCCATGTCTGTATTACAGCCACTCTACTTGTACAAAAGGTATTCTGTTTAAGCAAAGCTACTGTTGTAAATGTTGGATGCATGCTGAGTAACATTTTAACAGATGTAATATATATATATATATATATATATATATATATATATATATATATATATATATATATATATATATATATATATATATATATACTCGTTTTAATAAACCTTATTACTCTTATCAGTCTTTATCTGATTTGTTACTTTCTTTTGTAATTACTAAACTTTAAATTCTGTGGATTTGAATCCCAAAAAATACATTCATATGTATAAGTTCAGCTGGGTTTAAATATACATCCTGAGAGAAAAGTTATTTCTTTTCTTCTTTAAAACAAACTTCGAGGGAAAAATGCGCTGAGGCTGACCCTGCTGAAATCTGCTGATTGGTCAGTTCGAATGCCACATCAAATCTCTTCCACATGATTGATAGGCTTAAAACAAACTCCCGTTTCATCCTATTGTGTCATACTCAGTTGCGCTTACGAATCTGGACTTTGTGAATTTGTGATTTCATTTCATGGTTTAAACTGGTGATATACTTATGGAGCGTATTTTGGGTCTTCATTTTAATTTGATGCTGCAATTTTTCATCTTTTTTATGTTAAAACATTTTTAAACAATACAGTCTGTTAGTATATATTTGCCTCTGGGACGCTTTTCATAATACACCTCTCAGTATGTGTAGTTATCTCAGACTTTGTTCCGTTTTTTAATCAAGCATATTTGTAAAAAGCCTCCTACATAACCCCCCTGAAAGCATGGGGAATTCGTGTGAAAATCAGTCTTTTCAGCACATGTTGGAATCGACTGGTTGGTTTGCATATTATGACATCACGAAATTTCCACTTGCATATGCATCTAGAGTTTCTAGTTAACTCATCTGACTTAAATTTGGAAAATCTTGCTTTTTAATTATATATATGTTCTTGTTCACATAATATTATATATATAATATTATAATACTTTCTACATGCTTGTTTATGCTATTGCTCAAATGAAATGTTCTTCTGTTGAATGATTCACTTACTATTTTTGTCACATGTATAGTTATATATAAGTACAACATGGAGTGAAATGTACTCTGAACGTATTGAGAGACTGGGTAAATAAAAATAAAAATGTGGTTAATTTTACAAAACCAAAGAGTAAGAATAAAATATATACAGAAAATCGTACTAGCTTTACACTTTAGACAGTGACGGTACATGTACTTATTACAGTAGGAACTGTACGAAGTGCAGCGGCGTTGCTGCAGAATGATCAAATACATACAGTCCTTACAAGTTGTTGACATTTCTAATCATAAATCATAAAATGGCCTATACACACAGTGTAAAAATGACAGGTTGGTAAAATAATATGGGAGAGTTTTGCTGAGTTTGTGTTATATTAACCAAGCAGGAGGTGTCAATGTCCTGGTTAAGAAGTAAGTGAATGAATAAGGATAAGCGATATGGGTCAAGAGGACTTTTATTCAGAATTACCATGCATACACATAGTAAAACCAAAACCATTCACATACTATACTGAAAACTGCACACACTTACAAGTGAAAGCATTTACATACACTAATGGAAACATTTCACAAACAACTGGAGATTGAGTACCTTCACACACACTACTGAAAACCTTATACACAGGAAAGTTTCCACTACACAGAAGTTTCACACACACAAGTAAAATGACATTTTAGATTGTGTATGTAAGCACCTTTTACTAGTGTGTGTGAATGCTTTTCAGTGGTGTGTGTGAAAGGTTTTCACATGTGTGTGTGAGAGGTTTTCAGTTGTGTGTGTGTGTGTGAGAGAGAGAGTATGTGAGCTGCTCTTGTTAGCTGCCCACTGCTCCTTCACGGGTGGGTCAAATGCAGAGGTCACATTTTGTTGTGGTGCATTGTGTGCTGTGCTGTGGTGTGTTCACGATGACAAACAATTTTTAGGGGCAGTTGGTGGCGTAATGGTAGGGTGTTTGCCCTGTGATCAGAAGATCGCAGGTTCAAATCCAGGGCTGGCAAAGTTACTACTGAGGTACTCATGAGCAAGGTACCGTCCCCAAGCACTGCTCCCCAGGCGCTGCCCTTGTTAGCTGCCCACTGCTCCTTCACAGATGGGTTAAATGCAGAGGTCACATTTTGTTGTGGTGCACTGCGTGCTGTGCTGTGGTGTGTTCACAATGACAAATAATAATCATTTACACATGAGTCAATATTATATATGTTTACACATCTTTGTGTTACCTTAACATTTTCAAAAGTGTTAACACAATGAATATGTTAAAATTACCTCAAGAAACGTTGTCCCAAAACTCACTCATTAATGTGTAAGAATTTGATACAGTCTGTGTCCATTTTAACACATATTTTCTAAGAGTGTACCAAAATATGGTTCTGATTATTTATTTTATTAGAAATAAACACACGCTGAGTCTCTATACACAAATACACAAGCAGTTTCTATTATAACAAATAAACCCATTATAATGAAATTAAATTCCAGACAGGTCCCCCCCCGGCTTTGGGCTCTGTTAAATCAACCCTACCTTTCACGCACACACGCGTCATTCTACTCCACAATGCAAACCTAAACACTACGTGTAGTTCCAGGGAAAGGGTGTCAGTCGTGTAGTGAAAAACCTGTTGATCCACGATAAATGCCTCATGCCATGCTCTGCGCGCAGTTTTTATGTTCAGGCCGCGTGTGAACAGCATTTGCAAAACTTTCTCCATATTTGTAACATAAAGGCAGCTCGTCTTCTCCAGCTCGGTTGATCCCGGAGTCACCGACTGCGCGCTTTGGAAACATCAGACGTCAGAGTACGCAAATTTGGGCGACAGACTTCCACAAGCAGAGGCTTCTCACCAGACCATCGTTCATACCCCAGGAGAAAGTGTCTGGCGTGTGTAGAAGTCACAAACATGAACGTAAGTAGAACAAGTATATACTGTATTTGCAGGTGAAACCAGACTTAAGACATGAAAAGGTTTAATTGTCTGAAACACGGACGATCACATACCTGATTATCACTCATAATTGCTTGTTATATATGAGTGTGTATAAGAGAATTTAGGATTTTTCATTTAATTGTAACATGATGTCACGATGTAGTGTAAATAAAAATATTTTCTGTATTGTTAATATGTATGAGTGCATTAGGATCTTGAATTATTTGAATTTGCTATTTATTGCTAGATTTTTTCAGGATTGTAACTTAGTTTTGCAGTTTTCTATCATTTATGTGGTTACCTTTTTGTGAACATCACCACCTTTTACAGTATGTTAACTTTTTTTGATGATCACTAACAATTGATTATAGTATATGAGTGTAGCTTTTCTTAAAATTTAGGATTTCTCATGTTATTTATCTCAGGATTGTGGCATGATTTTGCTTCCAGAAAATGCCTGAGGTTTTCTGTATTAGCTTTTTTTTATTTGTGAACGTTTTCACAAATCACTACCTTTTATGATCACATATTTTATAATGACTAATAGGTTCAGTGTGTTGGACTTTCCCAAAACACAATAATAATTATTTTTATTTCATTTTTAGATTTTTAATGTGCTTTTCCTCAGTTGTGTAGTGTAATTTAGCTTCCATGAAAGGCCTGGACTTGTCTTTGAGAAATATGAGCACTTCAGCCAATACTAATGATGAAGATGAAGCAGGAACAGAGAATGAGAGCATGAGAGAGAGGAATGAGGTGAGTCCCATAAAGCAGCTGGAAGGTGAGGGAGAAACAAGAGTGGAGTTCGTTTGTGATTCCTCTCACAATGCAAGCAGCAAAAATAACCGCTCGAAGGAATCGCTGCTTACCAGTCGCAGGTCAAAACCTAAACTTGTGTGCGCTCAGGCCGTGCTTTCATCCAAACTAGAGCCGGAACATTTGCCTGAGGAACCAGATGTGACTGTACCTACAAATCCAGGATCTCTGGAGGAGAAAGAACTTGAACCAAATTCTGTGAACTGCTCCGCAAGCAATACAACTGATGATGTAAAAGCAGCAGTTGAAGAAAGGAATGCGAAGGAAGATGTGGAAAAAGAGAGCAACACTAGTGAAGTGTCTAGAAAAAGCTCATGGAAAGCTGCCCAGAGAGGGAAAAGGAGAGAGAGGCTTGGAGGGAGTGTGGAGAACATAGTGGGGGAAGACACGGCGGTTGAGAAAGAAAAGAACCGAACCAATCGATGGAGACACTCACAAAAGCAATGGGGGTCTAAGGAGAAGGGGGACGAACAGTTTGTAAAAGGGGACAGGGCAGGGATAAAAGAGGTGCAGCAAGGAAGTCTGGAAGGGGAGGATGCTGAGACGAGAGGGGCGGTTCCACACCGAGTCTTCTCGAGAGTGCTGGCTCACTCCTTCGCCTCGTCGTCATCTTCATCGTCTTCATCCTTCAACTGCTCCTCAGCGGAAAGTGATGAGGTCTTCAGTGAGGGAGAGGAGGTGGTCAAGAAAAAGGACACCAGAAGGGTGAGTGAAAAAGAAATATAATTCATTCAATCATTCATTCATTTATTCATTATCCAAACCGTTTAATCCCTATCGGGCTTGTGGGTAACCGGATCTCAGGATTCGGGTGTGAGGCGAGGATCAAGCCTGGGCGGGCGTCAACACACCGCAGGGCATACACACTCACACAACCACACTGATTTAATATCTTATGCACACTAATCTCAAAAGCTAAATGTATGTATTACCACCACTGCTGTTTTTTGCGAAAAATAGACAAGGTTTTATACATCAAGGATGCATGAAATGTTCATTATACTCCATATAATTGGTAAAGCCACGTGCACATTTGTACATCCTCCAAAAATGAACATGAACACTCTACATGTAGCATGCTTCTGCTTTCTGGAAGAAAAAAGTATTTTCATTAAGGCTCTCTCAGCGTCCCCCAGTCAATTTGCATGGTTTTGAAAGAGAACCTTGACATCCGTCATTTGAATAAGCTATTTGCATAGCCCGGTAGATAGAGATGGGCTGTGATAGTAGTGTGTTACTCTTACATCTGAAATACTATTTGTTAACAATTTAATCAGTAAGAATGATAGAAAAGTAACACCTTTTGCCATTTTATTACACATTAGAGCGAATAACCGTCAGTATATTTTGACCCCACTGATATGTGAAATGTTTAAACTGATACATACCCCTTTTCTTTCCCAGTGTCGATCCTGGAGGACATTCCTCACCATGATGCAGTGGTCCAAGCGGAGACAGAGTTCCTGGGTTCAGCTAGCTGGACACCAAGGCACGTGCTTTCACATTTGCTGTTATTTACTGTAAATCTGACACCTTTCAGCTAACATGGGCAGCGCCCGGGGAGCAGTGCTTGGGGACGGTACCTCAGTGGTAACTTTACCGGTCCTTCCCTTGTTAGCTGCCACTGCTCCTTCACAGATGGGTCAAATGCAGAGACATTTGGTTGTGGTGCACTGTGTGACGTACTGTGGTGTGTTCACAATGACAAATAATCGCTCACTTTCACCTTTCTTGGTAGTTGTAAAGATATTAAAGAAAAAATATTATTTCCACCTGAAGTCTCGACCTAACTCAACTCGAGTGAACTTAGTCTTGAACCTAACTTGAGTCTTTGTGGACTTTGTCTTGACTCTGACTTGACTAAGGTGGAATTGAACCCAACACTGTGTCCACACAACACATTTAAAAGCGGTCATTGTTGTCCGTGTCCTACCAGGTAACGTGCAGCTGGGTGAGCGTGGTGAAGTGCTGAAGAGGTTTAACCAGGTGGAGGACAGCTGTCTGCAGGCGCTGATGTCCGACCGTCTTTGCCATTTCGTCCCGCAGTACTACGGCCACGTCAGCAGAGATGGAGAGAACTACATCCGTCTGGAGGACCTGCTCAGCGGTCTCAAGCAGCCCGTCATCATGGACTGCAAAATGGGAATCCGGTATGTTATAATCGATTATGGCCTTCCACTGCCTCGACGGAGAATCGGTCACGTCTGCATCGCGATGCATCCATTATGCGATTAATTTTAACACCTCTAGATTGCATGTGACAGACCACCTGCAATGCCGTCGTGGACCACCAGGGTGCAGTGAACCGCTGGTTGAGAACCCTGATATTATTGATTATGGTTTGCCACTGCATCGATGCAGAATCACCAACGTCTGCATCGCAATGCATCGATTATGTGATTTCAACACCTCTACTGCACAGGCATGGTAGCCTGTCAGATCCCACTTCTGCCAATTTAACACCAATCAGAAACACCCGCTATTTGAAAGCACGTATCAAATACTAGTATTTTTGTAACTATGTTGCATTTTAACACTCTACATTGCTATTTGTAAAAATTAGGTACCGTGTTTCAACCCTCCTGTTATGTTGCGGGTCAAATTGACCCATTTTAAAATAAATAAATCCTTAAAAAATTGTTTAAAGTATTTTTTCAGTTTGAAACTTCTTGTGCTTGGCTTAATAAGGGTAATCAACATATAAAATAAAAATGGTTCATTTCACATATGTGCCGCCCGCCCTGCATGTCATGTAAAATCATTGTGTTTTATATGCAGGTCTTTCCAATGTACATTTAAAAAAGTTTTAAAATGCATTTTTTATGGAAAAAATTGAGTGAATTATCCTCATTAAACCATGATCTGTGAGAGATAAATAACACCATTACACCAAATATTGATTGAAATGGTTAGTAATGGAGTTAATAATGAGATATAAACAATGTCTATTGGGATTTTTGGGTTCTACACTTTTGGATAATTAAACATGCCCTGAGAAATGAACATAGCAGAAGGGTTAAAGTAACTTTGCTTCTGATAAGCTACTGAAAAAATAAAGTTAGTAATGTTGCCACTTGTATTTAGCTACTTCCCATCACTTCCAGGACGCAGGTTTCAAGTGCCCAGTCTTGTCTCCTGCTTTAACCTTTGCATGCACATGATTTACAAATGCAGAATTATATTCTTTGTCTGAGGCTTACATAATATGCGTGTGAAGCGCGGTGCTGTTTGTAGGAGAACGGTAAACATGGATTTCCCTAACAAGTGAAGCACAACGTGTAACATTCACACATAAGATCTCTGCTAAATAAGCAGCAAGTCAAATATAGATAGAGACAAAACACACAGACTGATGCTGCTGGACTGCATGAGAACATGAGGTCGTTTTTAAAATGACAACTGAGTGATTATTTGTCATTGTGAACACAGCACAGCACACTACACAGTTCATCACAACCAAATGTCATCCCTCCATTTGTGTCCAGATGAACTACATCAAAATATTTTTATTATCCCTCAGCACCTACCAGGAAGAGGAAATCGTAAAAGCCAGGACCAAAGCCAGCTTGAGGGCCGATATGTACCAGAAGATGGTTAAAGTAGATCCTACGGCTCCCACAGCGGAGGAACACACACGGAGAGGGGTTACCAAGCTGCGTTACATGCAGTGGAGGGACAACACGAGCAGCACCACCATGCTGGGCTTCCGCGTGGAAGGCATCATGGTACGACCACAAAAAGCGAAACGCATCATTGCTCTGGCATTGGCAGAAATAAAGATGCACATGTGAACCACTAGGGGTGTAACGATATATCGATCTATATCGATACATTGAGTAAATGATCAGTGAGCCCATAGCATTGATCCAAAATGAAAACATCGATCAGACATCATACATATTGTAACGTCACTTTATCTTGAGCAAGTCTACTTTTATGAATTGTTTTTCATTTAATAAAAATAGAGCTCAATATAAAATGACTTTACAATATCTATGATGTCTGATCAATGTTTTCATTTTGGATCGATGATTTGGAGTCATCAATTATTGAATCAACGTATTGATGCAGACATATTGTTACGTCCCTCCAGGACGTCAACTGAACAGCATGTAAACGCAATAGCAACGTTTTCTTTGCATTCGTCTGTATTCGGGCAGAAATTGGCACCAGGAAAACGTTGCACACGGCGTTTATTTGACGCCATCCGAACTTTTGAACTGAGTCAAATCTAAATTGTATCGTAGCAGATCACTGTCAGTTGAATCGATGTAATATCGTGTCGTGATAAAACTGGTGATATACACTCCCACTGGACACGCTGTGTGTTTGTACTTTTTCAGACCGAAGATGGGAACGTGTTACGAGATTTTAATAAAACGCGAACCAAAACGCAAGTCATTGAGACTTTGCTGTTTTTTACCAAGAGGCAGGTGCACATTCTGGTAAGCTGCAACCTCAGATCCTTCATTTACACACAAAAGAATGACTTGATTCAAACTCTACCCTTACAAAAGCAAAATGTGTTTGCAGAAAAGTGCAGATTGACAAATGACAACTTGCCACTAGAGGAAAAGTTTTTAGCCAGTGACTTGCCAAAAAAAATTTGGCAGTAATTACAAACTTGTAGTGAACTTTTCGTGACAAATCTCCACCATAAGTTTGCCACAAATCTAATTTGCATGTGAAAATATGACCTTTCTGCAAATTTGCCGCAACGTTGCCAAAGGTTGACGACCACTGTTTGCCAGAATCCTAAATTTATTTGTTTACCCACAGAGCGTGCTGATATGTTATAAATAGTGTTAATATTACCATAACCACATTTCAGTACTTACTTTGTTTTCCCTTTTCCCCATTTTATTTTAGAAGACCTATCAATCCAGACTAGAAGCTCTGAAAGAGGCATTAAAGGAGTCGACCTTTTTTAAAAAACATGAGGTTAAGTAAAATCTGCAGTGTTGGGGAAGCCACCTTTAAACAGTAGCTATTCAAACTACAAGCTACTTACAAAAAGTAGCTAAGCTCTAGTTTTAATATAGTAGTTATCTACACTAAAAACTACAGAAACAACTGATGGTTTATATAAAATATATTGTAATAATGTAGAATTTTTCCACATTACATCCGTTTGGAATGATAAATAGTAACTTTTAAAGCAGCTTTACTACTCATAAAGTAGTTATGTTGGCATAATTTTATTTTGTAGGCAGCACCTATTTTTATCATTTTTGTTGCTACTGACAACACTCTGTGACACCGAACAAATAGAACTAAATGTTGAAATTGTTCTCCTTTAAGTTAGTACTTGTAGCATCACTACTTATAGTTAGCTTCTCCCCAACACTGCCTATACTGCATATTATGAATGTATATTCAGTTATACTGGTTGCAACTTTTCATCTCCAAAAATAACTCCTTCTTTCCCGCCTCTCCCCAGATAATAGGAGGCTCTCTGCTATTCGTCCACGATCGCACCAGCAAGGCCAACATTTGGATGATTGATTTTGGAAAGACCGTGCCGGTTCCTGAAGACGTGGAACTGAAGCACGACGTGGCGTGGGTGGAGGGGAACCGGGAAGACGGATACCTGATCGGCCTGAGCTCCCTTATCAGCCTGCTGCAGGACGCCATCCTAGAGGCCAGGGCCCAAAGCATGGACACACAGAATTTGGCAGTGTTGGGGAGAAGCTAACAACAATTGAACTTAGCTAGCTGAACTCCTTTTTGCCAGTAGTTTATCAGCAGTCAAGCTACATTTTAAACGCTGTAGCTTTTCCAGTAACTATTCTTCTTACAAATCGTGATGTAGCGCTGCAAAACACTACGTTGTAAAAACATATACGGTTACTTTCTGATTGGTGTTGAATTGGTAGAAGTGGCATCTGATTGAATTTAAGTGTGTGATTATTTGTCGTTGTGAACACAGCACAACCAAATGTGACCTCTGCATTTGAATCATCAGCTTTTTGGCAGCGCCCGGGGAGCAGTGCTTGAGGATGGTACTTTTCTGAGTACCTCAGTGGTATCTTTACCGGTCTCGAACTTGAAACAGCGACCCTTTGAATATAGGGCCAACTCCCTGATCGTTACATAACCATCTCCACTACTACCCCCTGGTCTTTGCATCACACTCCTGGCAGCTACTGGATGGAGTCAGAGAATGGAGTCCACCTTGGCCAAGATGAAAGCAAGAATTTTTGGACGTTTTTATCCACATGTATGACTCTCAACAGCCAAACAGACACAACAGAACACTCGCTACCTCCAAAATCTCCTGAAACCTTATTGGATTTTGACATTGCATTGTTAAAAACATAGATTTTCATACTTTTAATATATTTCACATATATTAAATCAGTTTGCTTTAAGAGTATCCTACAGCACAAATATTAAGTATTATTGGATGAAACAGCTTGGATGTAGTTGTAAGTTACTTTTTCTCTGCAGCTTGTAGCCTATCTAGCTACTATATTAAAACAGTAGCTTGATTGTAGCTGAACTACTTTTAACTAGAAATGCATTTCCACAAGAAAAAGCCAAGTTTTGTGGCTGTGACATGAAAATTGGCCGAGTAAAAAGACACTGATTAAAATGCATTGAAAATGCGCTAAACTGATCCGGGTGTGCGAGTCACTTGAGTCAGTTTTGCCAAATCGCCAGCTGAATCGTTTGTTTTACATAGAAGAAAGTACACATGACTTGTGATGAGAACGAATGCACTTACAAATAAATGACAAAGTATCAAGACAAGGCTACCAGAGCGGCAAATATTTATTTTCAAGTGGCACTAGAGGAAGTTAACCAGCGGATTCATAGTGTATGTGGTTTGGAGAGCGCTAACCCGCTCATGCGTGCGATTCAGCTTCGGCAGTATGTTTCTGGCTGTAGTTATTTAAACAGCGGATTCACTCATGACAAGGACAAGCTCTAACCCATGATTCAGATTCGGCTTTACGTTTCCAGCTCTAGAGGAAGTTAACCGACAGATTTACTCATGAATGTGTGTACATCTGATTCGACTGACACGAGTCCCGTAGTCTACAAAGAGGATTCAACTCTGTAGGAAGTTGTTAGGATCTCTCATTTGAGTGTGGTGGTGCAAAGCAACTGTAAGTTATGACATTTTTAGCAGCTATACTTGCTACTATGGCTGCACTGATCTTGTAATGAGTTTGAAATGATTATAAGAGGTGTGTACGTGATAGGGTTTATATTTTAGACGTGTAGTTAGGACTCGATGGATTCGGGTTAATGGAGACCTCTGATTCATGACTCGTGAGTTATTTAATGTATCCGGGTGACTCTCGAGCCAGCTGGAACGCATTTTCTAACACAAAAACTGTAGGAGGAGTAATGTAAATGTGTATGGAATTTAAATTGCATAACAATATGTGACTGCTCACCACAATCACATAATTATTAGTAATTTGTGCTTGAAAATCGTTTTAAAAGTAGCCTCCCCAACACTGGCATTTAATGACGGGCCACAAGGAGTCGGAATAACGCAAAATCAATCCATGATGAAGGAGTCAACATAAGCTTTCAACCATAATGGAAGCTGCAGATGCCGACCATCTTAAATAAAGCTGGATTAACATTACAATTTTGCACACATCTAAAAGTGCAGACATTGTGTGGAACATATGGACTTAAGTACTGACTGTGAAGAGAAACTGCGAACCTGTTGAAACTGTATTGTGCTATAAGTGAAGTGATTGCTTTTTTATTTATATACAATATGGGGTTTGTTTTTTTTTTTATTTTTACTCAAATTTCAGCTGATTTCACATGAAAAATGTACTTACAAGAGCTTTTATTACCTGTTTGGGTTTTCTTTCCCAACAAATACAAATAAAAAGGAAAAAAGAACACAGAGTTCCAGTGTGTCCTAATATGGTCAACGCTGCAGGGGCCAAAGACAAATGTCAAGATTATTTTCCTAATTCAAATTACCCTGTTCAATCTGTAAACAAGAATACAGCTATCCTGTTGGTCAGATTTTAAGACTGCAGTGTAAGCATTCCATTCAGTTGGGATTAATATGTCAGTGTATTTTAATCAGGTAAAAATTAGCCTGATTTGCCACGTTCTGCTCCCAGACCCTTTTCAAAATTAATGCTGGGTGAAGTTGACAAATCGAGATGAAGTTGGGGCCAAACTTGGTCAAGTGATTAAATTTTGTTCGAAAAAAACAGCTTGTTACGATTCCAGGTTAATGCATTAATGTGTTGACGTTCTCAGCTCTAGCAAAAATGTTTGATATGTAGTTAATAAATGTATACATGTGCTAGTAACTCATTCAGGACATAGTTTTATGCAATAACAATTTTCAACAAATAACAAAATCAATACAGATTTTTTAAAAATCATTTTCTTATCCAGAGCAACCATAAATTGATGGAGAGTTCCACTGAGAGCAACTTAAGGGGTTGCAAATGGGTCCCAGTGATGGTAGTGCCAGTATTTTGTCTAAATGTTACCCATCGAATTGTGCTATCTAGGGGACCTGCGCATGTGACTCGAGTTGTGAGATCCCTGGTGATGCAGTGGTTTGCATTGTCGTCTCAAAGCAAGAAGGCCCTGGGTTCCATCCCTGGGGCAGCTGTGGGGTCTTTCTGTGTGGAATTTGTGTGCTCTTTCAATGTTGGCGTGGTTTAGACTCCAGTTTCCTCCCACAGTCCAAAAACATGTGCTGTAGGTTGATTGTTGACTTATAATTGTCCCATAGGTGTGACCGTTGGTTCCTACCTTGCACCCGTAGTCCTGGGATAGGCTCCGATCCCCATGACACCGATAGGGATTTCGTGGTTCAGATAATGAATCAATAGTGTTATTATAGTATTGCAGAGCATGATTTAGGGCGGTTTTTGACATTACTGTGATCGGAAGGTTTACTGGTTCAAGTTCAGGACCGGTACAGATAGTTCTGTGGTACTGATGAGCAAGGGACCGTCCCCAAGAACTACTTCCCGTGCGCTGCCAAAAAGCTGCCCACTGCTCCTTCATGGACAGGTCACATGGGTGCACTGTGTGCTGTGCTGTTTTCACAATAACAAATAATTACTCTTTAACTTGAAGTAAAAGTGAGGGACCTGTAATGATTCGCTGTGAACACTAGAAGGCACTATATATCCATGTTTGGGGCACGTTCACGCTTCAATTTAGGTTAAAAAAACTGCAATAAATACATGAAAGTTTTATGGAAAATCCCATTTCAGAATTAAAATTTAAGGTAAAAACAAAAGGTGAAAAGGTTCAAACTAAATCAGTTCTTATTTTCTGCATACTGTAGTTGCTTTCCTCATTCCTTGTTGTGATCACCTTGTTTTACATTTACAGCATTTAGCAGACACTCTTATCCAGAGCAACTTACATTTCCTAATTTCAGAGACAGTTCTCCTGAGAACAACTTAGGGTTAAGGGTCTTGCTCAGGGACCCAGTGTTGATAATGCCAGAGGTCAGCTTCGAACCCACAACCTCTTGGTCTAAAGGCGCGTGTCCTACCACTAGACCACCAACAACCTTGTTTCCTTACTGTATATACTGTATTTACGGCATTTAGCAGATGCTCTTGTCTAGGGCGACTTCTATTTTTCTAAATCTCCCTGGAGCAACTTGGGGTTAAGGGTCTTGCTCATGGACCCAGTGATAGTAGTGCTGAAGGTTGGATACAAACCCACGACCTGTTGGTCCAGAGGCGATTGTCTTAACCACTAGACCACCACCTACAAATCCACTTGATCTTAGCCAAAAGACTGAGAAGCTGTATCTTCTTCTTCTTTTGACACTTAATGCCTTCCACAGTTTTTGTTGTAGAGACACTCTTCATGGCTAAAAATGTTTGGCTCGTTGAGAGGTTGGATATTATCATTTTGTTTTATTGTGAAAAGCCCTACTGCATTTCTTTTTCTCTTCTTTCCCATCTGATGATTTTCTTCCAAAAGTCTGTAATGAATGGAGACATTGTCATTCTCTGTGACTTCAACCTGACCTTCATAACTTGCCCAATTTTTCACTTGTTTTTTTTACTTTATTTCTCTTTTTTTCCTTTTTCTTTTTGTCTTTAATGGGGAAATACTAAAATGCTCCTACATTGTTATTTGGAGAAATCATTTCACCTAGTTTAATTTACTTTTCTTTTTAGCTTTTTTCATCAATCCCTTTCTACTTTTTTCAGCACATAGCAATTACCTAATTTCTTCATTATGAGCTCCACACCATCACCTTTTACTTAATTGTTTCGTTCTAATAAAATGTAATTAGGATGTTTTCTCTTCTACATTTCCTGTAAAGTGGATCTGTTTTTATTAGATTTCTCTGTCTCAATTCTATGTCTGTTATTACAGTTTTTTTATGATTCAGGAGAAAAACAACCTCTGCTTCATTTTTCAAAACAAGATATGCTGTATGTTCAGCTCTTTATCCTATCACATGCAAGAAATGACAGGACTACATTCCTATACCCACAAAATGTCTGGTATGTATTGATAAAATCCGCGGTGTTTTTACTCATGTTAGCAGAATATTCACTATTTCTGTCTTAGTTCATGTCAGGTCTGGTTGATCTTATTTGTTATTTGTGTGAGAAGGAAAGAAATATCTGCAGGCCTTTAGCTCTCTCATCTTTTTAAAATTGGATTAAAAGTAAAATTAGTTTACTATTTAACATGATTATGGGAATGTTCTCTCCCTACAGTAAACATCCAGGCCCTTTCCCAGAGCGCTGAAAATAATTTACAGAACACATTTGTAGATATTTGTTCATGTTTTGTTTAACTAACTAAATAGTTATTTAAGCTATTCATGGGAGATTTATCAGGAAATTTGTCTTGATTTTGTTATAACAGACTCACATATTTCTTCAATTCTGCAACTAACCTCTCTCCTCTGGTGAGAAATGACCTTACCTAACTTTGAATAGATAAAATGTGAAATTCCAAAGTGTGCTTCTTGCACTGTATGTTATTGTATTCTTTCTTTAATTTTACCCCATTCCACACGAAACATTTTTAATTGCCGGGGTCATTTCAGAGTCAAAACCAAAGTAAACTTTTTTATTCACCCAAGCTATATAAAATTTAACTAAACTATTAACATACAAAGTCTAAACCAGAAGCAGAAAGAAGACAATGTGCAATTTTAGTTACATGCGGTAGTCAGTATTTGTGCAAGTACTGCAACAGTAATTAAAAAAGGGAATAAAATATCAAATTTTTATTATGATTATTAGGTCGGCCTTTTCATTTTTTTATTTTTTCAATCATTTTTATAATCTGTTTCGTTTTCTTTGCAGTGACTCAGTGGAGCAGGAACTCGATTTTGTTTTAGTTTCTCTTTTTCTTGACGTAAATACATATTTTTGTCTTGGGAAAAACATTTCCATTTACTAGAATTATTATAGTTGCTTTTAATTTTCCTAATCAAAATGCTGCCCAAGATTATTACTGTTTTCTCAAAAATACGATAGATAAGAAAAATAAATACATGATTTAGCATTTAGTCTTTTGTCTGGTTATTGCTATATAATTTTTATTCATTCTAAATTATCTGCATTATGATTTCAATAATACAAAACTATAATAATAATAATACACGTTTTTATCGCAGTCGATAATATTTTTATGACCTTCCCAAAATGGCTTGTCCTTTTTCCCCCTTTTTATTTCCGGAGCCTGCTTCCGGTCTACGTCACACGCCGCGTACTAACATACTAAACAGCACGTCAAGATTAGTGCTACACTTTGAGGGCCGAGCCAAGTTCGCGCACTAGTTAGTAGACTAGAGGGCGTCCGGGACCGTGACCTGCGTAATGACGTCAGGACGCAGTTCCACTCTTTCAGCCTGAGTATGAAAACAATAAACAAGCCTCTGAGGAGGAACGCAGCAGCAGCACGAACCTGTCGCTCATATTGGAAATAAATTCAGTAAATCCCCCCCAAAATCTCCTGTCACACAGCGACGTGATCCGGGGGTGGAAAACGGAGGCTTTTCGGGGCAAAAAAGAACTGTCCTGACTCGAAGAACTTGGGCATTTTTGTGTGAGGGGGGAAAAGGAAGTTGTTCGTTAGCTCGTCTCTCCCCTTGAAGCCCGATTCCCCCTTTTTATTTATTTTGCTTGTACCTCGTTCCGAGTTTGGTTTTATTGTTATGCTGGTGCCGGTGGACTGCTGTCTCAGGGTTTTTCCTCCGCCACCTCTTCTCTCCCTCTCCCCACTTTGTCTGGCCCTATGTCTCGGTGGCTTTTCCCCTGGTCGGGCTCAATAAAGAAGCGGGCCTGTCGCTACCTCCTGCAGCATTACCTCGGTCACTTCTTGGAGGAGCGCTTGAGTTTGGAACAGCTGAGTTTGGACCTGTACAATGGCAGCGGAGTCATTAAAGACATCAACCTCGACGTGTGGGTAAGTTCACGCAGTTTTAGGCCTCGCCCCGGACAGTGAGGGCTTATTCGGTGTTGTTTCGCAATTTCTGGGAAAGATGAGAACATCCAGTTTCAGCAGAGTCAACATGAACATCAAGCTGGATGAAGAAGAGCTTCACCCCCACCTCTTGTTTCTTCTTGCCAGCGTTGAAATCCCGATGGTCTGGGCCTAGAAGTCGATGCTCACCTGACTTTGCTAGAGATTCAAGATTCTTTATTTGTCACATGCATAATTATACAAGTACAATATGCAGTGAAATGTATCCTGAGCTGCTCTAAAATTCTTGACTGTGCAACGGTAGAAAAAAAGTTAAAAGTAGAACAAGGAATACAAGTTATAGAGATAAAATATAAAAGTGTGAAAAAATATGAGAAAAATAATATGTACAGTTTATTTAAATGTTAAAGTTTGAAGTATGTGCTCAGAGTATTATACAGATATGAAAAGATTTACAGATATGCAATGGCAAGTTATGTTATGTTATGAAAAATTAAAGTGCATTGTGCAATATCAGCACAACAGTATAAGCAGTGTAGAACCCATAAAACAGTGTAGCAGCCTGATCAGTGCAAGTAATAAATGATGACAATATGAAGTGTAACAGACAATGAATATAACACAATGGGTTGAATATAATACAATGCTGTACAGTGATCATGAACGTGACACGATGAACGGGAGGAGGGGGGATAGAAAGTCCTCCTGAGTCTCTCAGTTTGATTGCGGAAGTGGAAAAAGTCCGTTACTGGGATGAGAGCTGATATAAGAGTAAATATAATTCCTAATTCCAGGGAACTTGGAAGGTAGAATGCGAACACCAGCCTCTTGGTCCAGACGTGAGTATCCTAAAGACCACCCCAAAGCACAGTTCCCCCCCCCCCCCGACCAAGAATCGAACCTGGGCCGTGGCATTGAGCATGCCAAATCATAGCCACTAGACCGCCAGGGAGAGAAGTTGTTTGAATATACTATAAAATAGCATACTCACCTCTGGAGCAAGAGGTTGTGTGTTTGAAACCTACCTTCATGGGGTCCCAGAGCAAGACTCTTAGCCCCAAGTTCTCTGAAATTAGGAAATGTAAATCGCTCTGGATAAGAGTATCTGCTAAATGACTTGTATGTAAATGTAAAATATGCTTATTCTGTGTACCTTTTTTCGTTCTATGTAGAACCTAGAGTCACATGGTCGTGTTTTTCTGTATACTTAAATCAGAGATAGAAAAAGGACTGGAATGTATTTTTGTGCATTAAACGTGCATAAGATCAGCAACAGTTCGACATGAGTATACTGTACAGAAGATCAGTTAGAAAAATAAGCAGCGTCTCTAAGACAGTTTGTTTCTGTAGCAGTGTGTTCATCATTAAACAGTACTGTGTAAAGTGCAGAGGTGCAGTCTTGAGCCACCCCATCATTTCTTCTTTGTATTTTGATTCCAAAGAGTCAGCCTTTCTTGTGGTATTTAATGTAGTTCTGAATCATACTTAAAGGTGTTTGCACCTTTGCTCATTTTTTAGGCAAATATAATGAAATGAGGGCTGGCTTACGGTATGCTTATGCACAGTACTGTATTTAGTGAAATATATATACGTGTGTGGTGTATTTAACAAAATATATGCATGTCTTAGAGGGAAAATATAAATGCATAAAAATACAGCATATACTGTATGTATAATACACAAATATGATATATAAACAAATTGTATACACAGAGAGAAATTATGAAATGATAACTTTTCTACAAAATCAAGCAGATTGTATGTGTGTCTTTAGAAAATGCAGTGCGCACTTGTAATTTTGTGATGGTTGATGTCCTGAGGGATTGTGTTAATGTTTGTATCAGGAGTGTAGATTAGGGGTGGTGGTGGCAGTGTTCAAATCCCAGGAGAGCCTAAAAATCCAGTGTTGGACCCTGAACAAGGCCCTTTTGATTGCCCCTGTAATTAGGAAATGTAAATAAGAGTGTTAAATGCCATGAAGGTAAATAGTTGAAGGATAACCCATGGAATTTGACATGGGGATTGTCACTCTGTATGTTTGCTGTCTGAATGAAGTGCAGCGTGACATTGAGATATGACGAATGTAAGACTGTTGTTTCTCCTGTATAAAGACCTTCTATGGTTTTGGGCTGTGCTATTGTTATCACTTACAGTCTTGACAGACGTAAGTATGTTTTATGCACACTGTCATAAACAAAGTGCATTTTTAACTTATACATGCAGTACCATTTCTGTAGCTGTCAGAGTTGTACATTTAGCAATACCCAGTTGGCACTATGACATTTTTGGCATACAGTATAACAGGCAACCTTATCCAGAGCAACTTCCATTTTCCTAATTACTGTGAAAGTCTCCCTGAAGTAATTTGGGCTTAAGATCCTTGTTCAGTGGCTCAACAGTAGTTCCTGGGAATCGAACCCACAGTGTTGTTATGACCATCAGCACAGGGTTTCAGTCACTTAGACTGCTGTGTCACCGCCGCCTCAAAGTCTACATTTAAAGAACATCGACATCTGCCTTGTTGGACTTCATTTAGATTTATTACATTGTGCTGTCACCTGTTTCAGCGTTTATTCTTTATCTACACAATTTACACAACTTGTCATTGAGCAAAACAAACACATACACAATGGAAGTGGTTTCCAAAGAGGGAAACGTGGAAAGGCAAGAGAAATGCCTTTTCTCACAGCTGCCACCCTGACTGGACCAAATTTTCAAGTCAATTAGATCGAAGCCAGTTTTCTGCAGAAAGGCAGTTTTGAGAAAATATGTTTTAAAGTAAGACTGGGAACTGGAAAACCAATACTTTCATTTTTAAAGGTGATTTTGTCATGTGACCCAAACATCCAGCCATATGATAAATGCAGATGTTTATATGATTCTGCCTAGCTTATTACTGAGAAAAATCCTAGTTTTGGGATATGGATGTGAAATGTCATTATGAAGCAGACTGGAGTGACCAAAAGGTGCAAATAAGGGGACATGAGGGAGAAGACAGGGGTGGTGTGAAGGGAGTGAGGGGGGTGTAGAAATATTGGGAGAAAGGGGGCGATTTAAAATATTCTTATCTACTTATAGGGGACCACTGAACAAATAGTCTTCTACTCATACTCCAGTACATCTTGTCCTTTATATTATGTGAGTGATTTGACGTGTCTGCTTTGTCCCGTGTTACAGGCAGTGAATGAACTGCTGGACTCTTTAGGGGCCCCTCTGGAGATTGTGGAGGGTTTTGTGCAGAGTATAGCAGTCACAATACCATGGGCGGCGCTCGTCACTGACCACTGCACACTTGAAGTCACTGGGCTACAGATAACATGCAGACCAAAGTACCGAACCAGTGAGTCCACTCCACCTGATAAACTGTATGGTTATGGAGGTTTTGCAATATGTCGTGGTAAAATGTTAATTTATAGGGATGCACGATAAAGGAATTATTGGCCGATGCCGATATCCGATATTTTCATGCTTATATTTGACGATGGTGATAAATGAAGAAGGCAAATTTGAGCTTGTAAAGACAAGAAATTTGGATCGCCAAGGTTCCACTGTACGCTCAGAATTTTGGCACAAAAATAGCGCCATAACTTGGACGTTTCTAACACAGCGGCAAGTCAAGTGAGAGTGAAAGCAGAGTTGAGGGAGAGCGGAGCGTAGTGCACAAAACTTTGTCATTTCACTGTGGACTTTGGACATGCCTGGCACAAGCGCTATCTTTCCCACGTACAACAAATGGGTCATCAAATATCGGCTGAAAATATCGGGCAAACCTAAGCCTCGGTCAGATGCTGATGACTTTTTAAAAATTATCAGCTGATTCTGATGCGATTCCGATGTCATCGTGCATCACTATTAATTTTTGAATGTGTTGTTGAAGGCGGGAGCTGGGACTCCCAGGGTTGGTCTTCATGCATGACGTCCAGCATGCAGCTGGCCCAGGAGTGTCTGAAGGACCCACCTGAGGCGTCTGAAGAGCCGCCTGCTCCACTGGAGGGGCTGGAAATGTTTGCACAGACCATTGAGACAGGTGAGGATCATCCCAATTCTGTTACAGTGTGATTTGGAATAACATTTTACAGGCTTGTGGTACTTAATAACGTTGGATAGTATGAGCTTGGCTACATTAGTGTACATGATATTTTGTAGGAATGGTTTCATACGTCAATGAGCAGTGAGCTTGAAACTGCGATCCAAAATAAAATAATGATCTGACACAACTTCCCACTTGATATTGAACAGCAGGGAAATTTTTTAAAAGGAGAAGACCTTTGGTGAATCCCATTTAACCCTTTGGCACTACCCCTTAGCCCTACTACTTTTTTGTGCGTCCCATTTCTCATTAAGACCACAGGGTAGCGGCAAGGTGAAGGGCTAACTACCCCTTCAAACAGAGATTTTTCAGAGTCTCAATCCAAATGGAGAGGTAGGAAATATTTCCCAGAATGCCCTGCGAAAAACTATCAGCAACATGACTGCGGAACCGAAAGAGATGAAAGACGTATAAATGTACATAATTTCTCGGTTAAAAAAAATGTAAAATTGAAAAAAAACAGTGTATTGTCAAGTTTGACACAGGCAAAAAACGCAAGTGTGATGGCGTCGGTTGCTATTATACTTCTCCGGGTGGCTGCAGACAAACACAAAAAATGCCAACATCCCACATGATGGAAATACAGTAATACTTCACCTTGCGTTGATTTGACGTGTCTTTTTTGTCGCTAATTCAAAAAATACAGTTCTATAAAGATCACTTACTGGACTTCAGCCTTTTAAAATCAAGCGTAAATAACAAATAACAACCCTAATATGAAATGTTTAATACATTGTTAAATATGATCTTATGATAGCGATACTCATATATGTAGGGGAGACCGGGTATGGTCGTAACACGGGGGGAGTTGTAACACCACCAATTCCAGCATTCAGGGATAAGATACAAGTCATGTGACAGTTTCAGTCTCCTCAGACTTCCTTTACGATCACACATGGACATTTTCAAGTCGTTGGTGCAATTTCTCCCGGAGCAAGGAAAAAAATTCAAAGTCTGAGCTAAGAAAGTAACTTAAAAAAAAAAAAAAACTTTTTTTTTTCTAGTGCTTGTACCGTTGTAGATAACGTTGTATGAGTTATATCAGGTCAAACTACAGTTTCTCTAGTAAAGAATGGTGTCGCTCTCCCTTGCTAATGTCAAAGCACCATGCTAATACAGCTAGCTAAACAATAGATGACAGTGGTGGGGTAGGTTGTAACAAGTAGAGAACAAAGCCATTTTCTCTAAAAAAATTGTTCTGTGGTACGGGGCTAGTAGACATATCCATGTTCATTCATTTCGTCTTTGTGTGTGTGACTCCTCAGCTCTCTCTCTCCTCGAGAGACACAAATACACACACACAAAGTATGAACGTTATGCTTTTTTATATTTTGTTTAAAACATTAATATGATCTTCATTCTCTATGGGAAGAATGGATTGTATGTTATACAACATATGTTGGTGAATCTATTTTCAAACCTACCCTGTTTATGCAATAAATCGGCATATCACATAGAGTTCCATTGTTTTTCTGCATTTTGTCTACCTGTTACAACCTACCCTAATAGGTGTTACAACCTACCCCACTACCTACCCTAATAGGTGTTACAACCTACCCCAGTAGTGGGGTAGGTTGTAACAAAGGTACACTCTGTATTTGCCATAATCTCACAAATTCTGTGATATAGTTGAGGAGATTTAAATGGTCGCCACTTGTAGTAATATTCACACACACAGACTAACGATGACGTCATGTTCACGAAGGGTTGTCACATTTCATATGGTTGGATTTGTACCCATGACCCTTGCCCCTTCAAGGGGTAGGGCTAAGGGGTAGGGCCAAGGGGTGAAATGGGATTCACCCCTTGCCTGAGCTCAGGAATAAAAAAAATGTCAAATGCTATTTTAGTTGCTTTTTGTGATTTTATATGAAGGGAAGTGATTATGTTAAGTCAGCATGATGTTGGCTCCCTCGATTGCTTGCTCTTGAGTTGAATTCAGTAGATACTGCATCGCAGCAAACTTTGTGACATCAGCAGACTTCAAATCATTGTTCCTTGAGTCAGTATTACATTGTGATGAAACGTGTTATTTACAGTCCTTAATGTTCTGTTTTTCTACTGCACAGTTCTACGACGGATAAAAGTCACTTTCCTAGACACCATAGTGAGAATTGAACACCAACCCCTTGATGCTGAAACTGGGGTCGCCTTAGAGATTCAAATTAAACGGTAAGTATGATATTGTCATGAATGAAAAAGGACTGTCAAACCTGTTATGATTCACATGCAGTCTAATGGTCACATGTTAACCCTTTATTCTCACTTCATGTTTTGTTGTTATTGATCCTGCAGGCTGGACTACTGCGACGAGGCTGTGAGAGACTCGAGTCAGACAGTGCCTGTAGATATCCACCAGCCTCCAGCCTTCCTGCACAAGATCCTCCAACTCAACTCTGTACAGCTGTTCTACGAGACCCTCGGAGAACCACAGGCGAGAGCTGTTTACTCAACAATAAGTATTTTCTAGTATCTAGTTAGTCGGGGTGGTTGACTGGAGGCTAGGAAGTAGGGCTGTGTGATATGGCCAAAATCTCATATGCCGATGGAACCCGATTACCATTTATATCACAATATAGTGCATTTTCTGTAAATTGAGTGGAACTTCCGCAAACAATATCTTGTGTCTGTGCATGCTCAACTCGGCCTACATGTGCGCTTGACAAAAAGCTTTTTACGCTGCTAAATGGTTGTTAAAGGCAACACTTTTTACAGTGCTCTAGTAAGGGGCCTTTAAGGCAAATTGTTCCATAGGTCTGAGCACGAGAGCAGAGTGTTTCGAGCGCATGTGAGTTAAGTGAGCAAAGTCACAAAATTTTGCTTGTGACAGTTCCACTGCGGGCTCATATTTAAGTCACACATATAACACCATTGTATTCTGTGTCTGCATCCACATAGCGCCGTGGTGACTACTGCAAACTCTTATCCAAACCATGACAAAATATCCCCATAAACAGTGTATGTTGCAACACCACAAAATAAATGCTAGGGTATAATGTGAAATGACAGAGGTTTTAATTTCGTCATCCCATATCTTTCATCATATCGCACAGTCCTACTAGAAAGTAAAATTGTACTTTTCTCAAATCATTTGATCAAAATACAGTTTCACATTTTAGATTTAGATAGCAGATTATAATGTCCACTAATCGTCCTGGTTCACCAACCACTCTTAAGAAAAAATTGTTCTTAAAACGACTTGCACAGTTTTCCTAAAGATTCTAATGATTCTTTACCAATGTTTTCTTATTTAAGATTTGTTCATTTGTAAGGACAGTATCAACAACGTCTGAAGAGCACTTTGCTAATTTTATTGCATGCATATTTGTGCAGAACAGTAGCTTTTTGGGCTTTATACTGATATTACACTTAAAACGTCTTAACTTTAACTTGCTTAATTAAGCTTTCTAAAAACTTAAGAAAATGTTGGAGTAAAGATTATACCATACATATTTATCAATAAGTATCAATCTAATGCAAAAAATCAGTAGGTTCAAGGTTCAAAGTTCAAGGTACTTTATTGTCATCATTCGCTTTATACAAGTACAAAGTGTGATGAGACAGTGTTTCCCCATGGCCCCGGTGCAACATATAGTAACACAGAAACATTACATTCAACAGGACAGAATGTGCAACAAGCAACACAATAAATTCATAAATAAATATCAATAAATTAATATCCATGTTTAAATATAAAACATATGCAGTTAATTCCAATATGCAACATAATTTATTTATATGGCTATATTATGGAATGTTTTGGCGTAAGAATATCATCGTCATTAAAAACATATTTTCTCTAAATGTTTTGAGATCATTTTATCACCCCGCACTAATTACACCAATTACAGCTTCACTGTACAAAGTGAAACTGTTAATTCCAACAAATTCCTATGCTTGATACAAGTAGAATTTAACAACGAAATCTAGTGTGATCAGGTTTATGAATCTTTATTTGATTTCCAGGGGCTTGTTGATACTGGGCACAGTGAGGACGATGATGGCGACGACGATTCTGACGATGAAGACTCAGCACCTCAGCCCTTACAGACGCCCCCTCAGCCCCTGCTCATTGGGAGCTGTTCTGGCTTCATGGAAACCACTGTCAAAATTAAGCAGAACGACATGCTTCCTGGACCCAAGGTGTGTCTTCTATTGGACTAGTATGTGAGCCATGAGTTTGGGAGCTCATTCGGGGTGTAACGATACATCGATCTTAATTTCTACATTGATTCATTGATCAACAAACCCATAGCATCAATGAAATGAATGGAACTAGGAAATGGAAGTCGACTGCACTCTGGATACGAGCTTCTGTTAAATTCCTAAATGTAAAGGGAAGGGTGTGTACGTTTATTAGGGATGGGTTCCGAAACCTGGTACTAAAGTGGCCTTAGGGCTAAATTTTTTAAGACCGGAGTATCGATAATCTCTGACATTAACAGTAGGAATGGACGATATGGGAAATATTGGCCGATGCCGATATCCGATATTTTCAGGCTTATTTATATTATATATTTATATTTCTGCCGATACCAATACCGATGCTGATATGTGAGGAAGTCGAGCGCGTAAAGACAAGATATTTTGCTCGCTAAAGTTCCACCGCAGCAAGAGCATTTCGAGTGCAGTGCATTTGAAGAAAATGTCACTGCCTGCCCTGTGTTGTGTACCAAGTCAAATAGGGTGCATGTGACACTTCATGTGCACTACCTAGTGAGTAGAGAGCCAATAAGCTACAACCCCGACTATTTCCTGAGGCGCATACTCAGTATGCGGCTTGGGACACAGCCCACAGCCCAGCAGTATGCGGCTCGGGACACAGCCCATGTGTGAATTCACATTTGCTAATTGAGGCAAACACGCAGTTTAGTTAGTTTAAATGTCTTGTGAGCGCAGGCAAAGTTGAGACAAGAGACAAGAGGTTTTTCTTGTGAACGTTCCACTGTTTGCTCAGAAGTTCGGCACAAAATAACACCATATAGTTTAAGACGGAAGGCACAAGCTGTTTAAAATCCCACCTCGGACATGGCTGGCACAAGCGCTACCTTTCCCACGTACAAGAAATGCGTCATATCGACCCGATGCCGATGACTTAAATAGGGCTCTATGAAATCCGTTTAGTTTTTTCCTAAATTCCGTTTTATTTTTTCCTGAATTCTGTATTTCCATTTTTATTCTTCTGAAATCCATGTTTTACGTTATAATCAATTTATTCACCTAAAAAGTGTCTAATTATGGAGTGAATGTGAAAAAAGAACAATGCAATAGAAAAAAAAAATCACATTAAATGACTGTTATTCAGCTTCAACAAAGTGCTGGGGTTCAGCAGAACATTTTCTGCTTTGGTAAAACATTTACCTGTAAACAACAAAAAACATTTATTTTTTCCTGCAAGAGTTGTTCTACCGATTCATAAAAATCATTTGGGTATTGTTCTGCTCTAAACTTAGCACTAACAGTAGAATTCCCTAATTTTTTTGAGTACTGCTGTGTTTCAGCCTCTTCACCGTAGCTGACCGTTGACATTTTCCCCTCTGTGTCTGTGCGTTTGTGTGTGTGGAAAGCTGAGTCCCGTCTCAACAGGTAACACGTACAGGGGGCTGCAGCAGCCAAAACTGATTAGCAACCATTGCTTTGCTTTGCCCACACACCAATATCAGCAAATTGTACGACATTCCGCGTTTTACAACGGATTCCATTTGATTTCCGCGAGTCCGTCCGCGTTTTCTTCATCGTGCAAATCATAGGGCCCTACTTAAAGCGATTTTCGTCCGATTCCGATTTTACTGTGCCTCCCTTATTTTGTGTTTAATGTAACTTTTCACAGTCGTGTTTATTCTAAATTTACAGCCAAATTTGCAAAAGTCTGTTCTTCTTCACTCTTTCAGCTGGAGCTGGATGGTAAAGTGGGCTGTCTCCACCTGCTGCTGTCACCCAGTCAGATTACTCACTTGACAGACCTTCTGTCTTCCCTTTCTATTGAGACCGGTAACTTTTCTTCACGTTAACAATGTTTGGGATAATCTCTTGCTTCATTTCTTCCGCACACCTACTCTTTTTTTATTTTCTTGTTCTCAGAGGCTAGCAGTAAAACTCGAGGTGGTCCCGGTGGTGGACACAGTCGGCCTTTGGGTTCTGATGACCTGAGGTTGATAGAGGAGGATCTCAGTAAGCAGCTGAGTGCAGACGTGATGGACAGGGACATGGAGCTGGACACTGACGACTTTGTCTCTGGTCTGGAGAACGGAGGTGAGGTTTCGGTGGCTGTTAAATATTGCTGCTAAAACCGAAAGCTGTTGATACTTATTAAGACTTCAAAATGCTAGGCATGTGGTCATTTCCACACTCTCTGCATTTTAGAGATGTTTTACTCCATGGGCCCTGGCTACATGACGAGCAGCGTGATGTCGGCTCGCTCGGGAAGCGAACTCTCCGACAGCGACATGGAATCCTCAACACACAGCCAAAGTAGCCTGGGTCCTGCACATTCTCTTACTCCACAGGTCAGCTATATGGAGTGCTGGGTGATGAAATGACCGATAATAGTTTGCTCAACAATGATATGCTTAAGACCTAAACCAGTATGTGTGACGTTGAAACTGCAGCAAGCCAACGTTCTATGACCCAGGCCCATAAAGCAATTACCGTTACACTGTAAATGATTAGTTTGTAGCAGTGTGACGTCATTTCAGCTGTGTGATCACCCAGAAAATATGTTCTTTACAGGAATTCTAACTGTTCTTATGTGGAAATTTGTTGATCAAACCCATGGAGGTTTCATGAATGTTCTGACATTTTTCATTGTTTTGTTACTTGAGATTTATTTTTAGGTAATAACAGAATCTATCAGTGCTGAAGAGTAGACAAATTTTGGATGTGTGTTGGTGCCAAACTTTAGCTTATGGGCTTTTCAGTGGTATAATATGATGTTATATAAATGTAAACCTTTCATTATTGTTGTTCATAATTATTTTACGAAACATTTGAAGGTTTAAATTCTGTTGGCCTCTTAGGAGTGAGTGATTAATTGTCATCGTGAACTAGGGATGCACGGTTCAGAAAATTGCGTGATTCAATTAGATTCCGTTTCTTGGGCTCATGATTTAATTCAAAATAAGCGATTTATGATTCAACATATAGGTGAATTTGTTTCCAGAATACTGTTTTGAGTTACTTTATCCCATTTTACTGTGACAAATCAGCAAAAAAATCACACTGAATCAAATGTAGTTTACAACATGTAATGCATACTGACTACATTTCCTTCATGCTCATGAGCAGGAGGTCTATCTGGGCAGATTTTCACATTGCGCCATCTATAGGATTGGCAAGCTGAACTCGTGTTGGAGAAAATGTAAACTAGTGCTATCACGTTAGTTGAAAACTATGAACAATTTTTTTTGCAGTGTATGAATCAATTTTGAATCAACAGAGAAAAAATCACGTTTAAATTTTTGCACACCCCTGTTGTGAACACAGCACAGCACAGTGCATCACAACCAAGTGTGAGCTCTGCATTTGAACCTTCCATGATGGAGCAGTGGGCAGCTCTAACTGCCCTGGGAGAGCAGTGTTTAGGGATGGTACCCTGCTCATGAGTACTTCAGTGGTACCTTTACTGGCACGAGATTCAAACCGGCGACCTTCTGATCATGGGCCAAATTCTTAAACGTTACGCTACCTAGGGTGTTGGTGGCCTAGTGGTAGGAATCTCGCATTTGGACCAAGAGGTTGTGAGTTCGAATCCGACCTCTGGCGTTACCAACACTGGGTCCCTGAGCAAGACCCTTAACCCTAAGTTGCTCTCAGGGGAACTGTCTCTGAAATTAGGAAATGTAAGTCGCTCTGGATAAGAGTGTCTGGTAAATGCTGTAAATGTAAAATGTACCAACAAATTTCCCCTCCAAACCCACATCTCTTATGGAGATTTGGGAGGCATTAACCTGTGCTTAATAACAGCAGCTGGAACACACTTTCAGTTTTGTAAGAACCAGTTGTGAGCAGTTTGGCTGTTTAAGAACAGGCCATGAATCCTTTTCTTAAGAACAAATGTAAAGACAAAAACTCAGGAACACTTTGATGAATGAAGCACAGTGATTATGTTTCTGATGATTTCCGTTGTTTAGGGAATGCTGAACTGCCCCCGACGTTATCCTGTACCAGGAACCTTATCCAGCCTGCCTCAGTGTAGCCGGCCTCCACGTATGTTTCTCTTCACAACAAAACGCATGCCTTCACTCTTCATTACGGTGTGGTTTGTGAATTGCTTGAAAAGTCTTAGTAAAACTTCATCCAAATCAAAAACTCAAGTACAAAATAATTGTTCATCAGTCAAGGCTAAAGGTAAAATGTTGAGTTAATTGTGATTTGTATTTGAGGACATATGGCCAAGCCGTAGTAAACCCCGCTCCCTCACTCCTCTGCGTTACAGGCCGCTCGTCCCGCAGCGCGCAGCCCGAATCCATGAAACCGGACTCCTTGCTCCGTCTCTCGCTGGGCGGAGTCACGCTGACGCTGCTGGAGCAGGAGCCGCCCCCCGGGGCCGAGGTGGCCAAGGTGTTCTTCCACGAGCTGGCCTTCTTCAAAGACAGCATGTTCAGCGAGAGAGACTTTCACAACCTGAGAGGCAGCTTCGCTAAAGCCTGTCCTCACTCTCACCTCAGGTACGACTCCGCCTTCTCTTTCTGTTTTAGGTTCAAGGTTAAGAGTTACTTTGTCATCTGCAGATTTATAGTGCAAAAAGGCAATACAGTAGGCAATTCAGCGTTGTAACTAACGGTCAACCGATTATCGGAGGCCAATATTGTGTATTTTGTCAATTACCAGTATCGGTGTTTAATTTTGACCATTACTGATATTAAAAGTGCACTACTGTGGCTCCACTGCAGTCTTTTCTCTCTTTGCCGTTTGATCTCGACTCGCTGCTTCATTTAATGTCTCGCCCGTAACAGCCTTAGATTGACTATATGTAACACAAGTAGTAGCCAATCAACGCTGAAGCCTTGTTGTCACTCACACACGAGCGCAGCGTGAAACTCAGAAGGAGAAGAGGAGAATCTCAGCTGAGCTAAGTGTTTGTAAAATTCTGCATTTTAATAGAAAATTTCTTCTTTTTTTTTGCTTCAGATATCGGTTATCGGCCCGTTAACTAGCAAAATTTCCGGGATAGGCTCCGGTCCCCCCACGACCCCACTTGGGATTAAGCAGTTCGGATGAAAAAAATGCTCAACTGCACACTCAGAATTTTGTCCCAAAATTCGCCGTGATTGGCCAGCAGGCCGGACTTTGGACATGCTTGAATTAAGTGACCAGTGAGCATATGGCATCGATCCAAAATGACAACATTGATCAAACTTCATACATATTATAAAGTCACATCATGTTAAACTGAAGGATTTTTTTTTTAATGTAAATGTCTGTTTGAGTCCAGGAGTAAAAATGTTAAATGACATTTTGACAAGAATGGAAGTGATTGTGTTTAATCAGCGTATGATATTGACTCATATTGATCCTGGATCGTATTGAACATTGTTCTCCATCGAATCAATATAATATCACATTGTGATGAAGATTGTGATTTATATTCCCATCACGTGTTCATGTTTTGAATCTGGCAGGTTAAATTAATGACATGGATCACTTTTACCTGAATTTTTGCCTTTTGTTTTAACGTTGTTCTAACAGGCTAACAGGAGCGGCGGTGCAGGTGGCGTGTGAGATGCGTAGCTCGGGGCGGCATGCCTCTTCCATGACCTCTGACCTTTCCTTCAGCAGGCTGGAACTGCTGGAGTGTGTGTGGGAAGCAGACAAGCCCCAGTACACCGAGGTACACCATAGAAAAGTCATAAAAAGAGTGGCGTTTGTTTATTCATTCACCAAGGGGTGTAACAATACATCAGTCTACATTGATACAATCAATCAATCCAAACTGACAGCATAGATCGTGGATCGTAACATCTCTTGCCAAGCAAACGCAGAAACCTTGTGTTAAGTATATTAACTTTTATTAAGGCTGCTGTGAGCCGTCAGATGATTTTTTTGGTTGTTTTATGTGCCTTGATATAAATGGAAGTGACATCAAAATTGTATCGTAGCAGACTTTGCGAAATCAGCAACCTCAGCACCTCGAATCCATGTTGATTGAATCGAAATCATACCGTGATGCGACTTGTTTTTTAAATCTCTACATACCGTGCATTAATGCCACTTGGTATGTGATGATTTGTTTTAGATAATTATTCTGCATAAAGAGGCATTTAAAATATAAGGCATACCACTTCAGAAGAACAGGATACTGCAAGACAGCAGCTTACTGTCACTTCGCCGTTATTGAAGAAGTAGTAGTCTGTGTGTGAGGGTTTGTGTGTGTTTAGCTTTTGCAGTTCCAGTCTGCTGGTCTCTTCACGGTGGGAGCCACTGCCCGACCATGTGCCCAGATCCACTACAGTCTGACGGAGAAGCAAGCTCGCAAGGTGCTGCAAATATAATGTAGAGATGCGTCACAAAATTCATCCAGATTCAAGCCTTGTGCTGTTGAACGTTTGTTTTTTTACTTACCCATACAGAAATATGTTACAGTATATTGTAATGGATGTTTAAATGAACATAATATAAAAATATATCTAATACAAAATATTGGATGTCATTAAAATGAGTTAAAAATAAATAATATTGACGTCATTTTAATTTTAATATGATTTAAAAAATATACGTATGTGTAATATATAATGTACTAAACGGCAATTATTGTTGTATATATATATATTTGTATATTGTATATATTTAATTTGTATATTTAAACGGATACAAATACATTGTTTTTTATATATTTTATGCAGTAAAATGTTTTATATGGGTATTAAGGTTATGTTGCTGTTCTGCAGAGCGGCTCGAAGCAGCGCGTGGTACGCAGGGACAGCTGTTTGCGTGTGGAACTGGCGAACTCTGGCACTGAGGTTGACCTGGATGTGCTGAACAGACTGGACATCATCATGCAGAAAGAGCCACTGCCCAATCAACCTCCCAAACCAGCACTCAGCCAGGTGAGAACACACTCTTACACACTTAACCTGAGGTCACATTTAGTTGCGGTGTACTGTGCTGTGCTGTGTATACTAGCATGGACTATGGCGATCCTTGGTGACCATGTCGTCAGTGCTTTCTTCCTAAGATGTGTATAAGAGACAGATATATATATATATATATATATATATATATCCAGTGCAGTGTGTGACAAATAATCACTTGGTTTCACTTTACTCAAACTGGCCCTCTGTCATCACCAATTATTAAGAAGAATTTTGTTGTTTAAACTGAACGCAATTTTAGGCAGTAGAACAGGGTTTTAAGATCATATTTCTGGTGAATTATACACACTGTTCTGTTTCATAACCATTTTTTTTCCTTCTCTTTTTCTTCAGACTCCGTCCATAGAGCTCCACTCTTCTCTGACTCTCTACTCCCCCCACGCCGTGCTGAGGCTGCGATTCCCCATACCCGACCTCCGACCTGTAGGCCAGAGACGGCCCTTCAGCTCACGTGCAGTGCGAAATGAGGTCCTGAGTCTGGAGATGACCAGCTTGGAGCTGAAGTCTCAGCAGGGACCGGACATCCAGCAGGAGGCGCTCTCCAGTCCGTCAGCCAAGCTCACACAGCTGCTGGAGGCCAGCTTCAGCGATCTGCACGGTGAGATGCCTTCTTCTCTGGAGATACCACACTCATATTAATGTAAAACTATCACAGTATATTAGAATCCAGGGCCGGTAAAGTTACCACTGAGGTACTCATGAGCAAGGTACCGTCCCCAAGCGCCGCTCCCCGGGGGCTTGTTAGCTGCCCACTGCTCCTTCACAGATGGGTTAAATGCAGAGGTCACATTTCGTTGTGGTGCACCGTGTGCTGTGCTGTGGTGTGTTCACAATGACAAAATTAATCGCTCACACTTTGTGGTGTATTTAATTTAATATGTGGTGTCATTATGCTATAATGTAGCCTTTCTTCAACATTTACATTTGTGACCCTCACGGCAAAACCAGCCGCTTGTCGCAACGGAGGTTTCAGAGAAAAATGAGCGTTTATGTTGCGTGGGGTAAAATTTTGGATTTTTAGTTTTTAGTGTTTTGAAACAGTGGAAGGTCTATACTGTACTGTTGTGTATAAATTTTGCTGGAAAACGTACCTTTTCCATCCTAAAAACGTGACTTTCTTGAGGTGAGTAATTCAATTCCAGCAGAATGTTAAAAGTTTCTGTTTTGACCGCTCTACTTCAATATTTACGCTAAATCCACTGGTTGACTAGCGTGAAGATATTTCTCTGGAATCCATCGTCGTCTCCCGAGTTCAGTTAACCTAACGCAGGTGGGCTATCCGTGTGGCTGTGAATGCAGCGTAGGCTAGCGTAAATGCAAACGTAGCCGCGACCGCACCAAGCGTCTGTGAGTGCTACGGCGATAGTCAACTTCAAAGCAGATTTTTCCGTTTCTCACTTGGCGTGACAGGAGAAACCCGACTCCTTTGAATCTCTGTCATGTGTCGTCCGATTCATTCCATATAGGTATCGTCTTGAAGGTTGATTTATGCCCTTTCATGAAAACATAATAACTCAATTTTGAACATTTGCGACAAGCGACTGGTTTTGCCGTGGAGGGTCACATTTATACTATGAACAGCAACAGCGCATGTGCATATTACTGTTAAACTGTACATGTAAAGTGTGTCTTTGTTACTGTTATTGATACTGCTTATTGATACCCATACTCCTCAGTAGTAATTGTCTTATTGATGCTACTCTCCACAGTTTTTCAGTGACCTAAAGCACTACTTGAATGTGAATGAAAAGCCAAAGTGTGAAGGAAGGCTTTATACCCGTGTGCTTGTTTATTTGAACATGGCAACAGACCACCTTTAAAAGGATGTCATGATTGGCGCTCTCTATCCAAAACCATAATAATCAATACCAAATGAGTTATCTAATATCTGACACAAAATACCTTCTCACTTCAAATGTAACTATCAGACTTCACACACTCTAACCAACTCGGGGCCTGCTTGACTGACGCTGTCTGAAAATAAATGAATGCTTAAGGCCCAGTGTCCACCAAACGTGTTTTTTTGCGTTGAGAGCGGTCAAAACCTCACCTCCAGAGCGCTTTCTCTGCGCCTCTCTCAGCGCTTGTTGTTGCTAAGTTACGAAACGCGCCATCGGGCACTTCCACTTTATTGCCTTATTCAAACTGTGTAATTAAAGCCAAAATAAGCTTCTCCAGCTGCTCCAGATATGCCACCATTGTTGTTAGTGAGTTCCTGACTGTGTATGTCCCGCCCCTTCCTCAATTTTGATTGGCTAGCAAGAGAGAGGTGACATTGACGAGCCCAGCGCTGTTCTAAAACTTGAACGGATTTGGACTCGCTCTGAGCACTGCGGTAAAAACACGTCTCCACAAGCCCTGTCAACTGCCCACTGCTCACTGTCGGATGGCTCAAATGCAGAGGTCACATTTTGTTGTGGTGTGCTGTAACAAATAATCACTCACTAATTCATCATTCATCCTCTTTTACTGTTTGTTTTTCTGTCCTTTTTTTTTTAGGAGTGTATGAGGGTTGGGAAGGAGGTTCTTTTCCTTGTATCCGTGTTCAAAAGGGCTCAGACTCACAGAACCCGGACAGTACACCCAGGTGTGTGTTTATTCATTTTATAACTTTTAGAGCTGAAGCGATTATTCGAGTAACTCGAAAAATTCAATTACAAAAAATTAGTGACGCGCAACGCTTTCAGTGGCACGATCAATACAAGACCTGATCCCTCTGTATGTGAAGGTATTTGTGAGATATTCCGTGCTTGAAAACAGGAGTACATGCGTAAAAACACATCGATGTCATTTTTGCGAGTAAGCGCCATTACTCGCTGGAACGCTCCAGTTCAGTTCAAACGTCCGCTTTATTACAGACACAACGCAGATTTTAGCTGATAAATAACCACAACAACCAGCGTTCTACTCACAGTACAGTTGTTTATTGAAATTTTCCCATAGATTTTCCAGTTTTTTCTAGAATGTTATGTCAACAGTTTTAGTTTACATAAACCTAAAAAAACTAAATATTTCTACAAGCGCAAGTCAGTTTTGATTTCATAACTGTGTCAGCATTTACACATCAAACTATGACAAATTTGAGTAGTGCAGGACGTCCTGAACACAACATAAAGCGATTATGGCTAACTTCTACTCACACACTAGAATAGGCCTAAAAACGAAGGTAGTCATTTTTCTGTTAAAAAAAAATTTATCCGATTAATCAATGACAGAATCGATAGAATACTCGATTACAGAAAGTATCGTTAGTGGCGGCTCTAATACCTTTGCCTAATTTCAGCTTACAAGCAGTTCTGAACCTGACGTCTGTGCTTCTCTCTGTATTCTCTGTTCACTCTGTGTGTGTGTTTAGGATTGTGGTGTGTGTGAATGCAGCAGCCTCAGACAGTAGAGGAGGTTCGGGTGTGGGGTTGAAACGGGATTTGGGACTTGGCTCTGTGTCTATGGAAAACCCGTGTGAGCTGAGGGAGAAGAGCAACTCCCCCTTCTCCTCCAACCGCACCATGTTTGAGACAGAAGAGGTGAAAAGCTTCTGTCTTTTCTTTTACTCACGATATTTATGGACAGAATGCCAATAGAGTATGTGTTCTTTGCAGTTTTACTCAAAAGCAGTCACTGGTTTATTTTCAAAATTCAAATCACAATATTTTTGGACTGAATATTTATATAAGATATGCGTTGATTTTTTTCAATCCAATTTCATTCAAAAAAGTCACTAATTTATATTTGCTCTTTTGTGTTCATAAAACTAATTATTTGGGTCTGATTGCTCAGAAATAGCTTAAAATAATAATAATAAACAAAATAAACACATTACAGCAAGAAAGATGTAAACGTTAATGCATGAAATTATCAGACTGTACTTAGTTAGAGCAGGAGATGGTGCTTTAACTACTTTAGTAGATTTGCCATTTATAAACTCTATAATCAAAATGTTTAAATGTGCTTATTTTGAGATGTTTTGTGAACAAATAAACCACGGCAAGAACACACATTCAAACGGCTTCACGTGTTTTGTGTAAGGAGTACATACCAGATGCGGTTGATGGATGTAACGCACAAAATGTGTGAAGGAATAAAGCAAAATATCGGTCGGTCGACTGAGTATGGCTTCAAAGATGAGACAATCACAATGAGGAGCTGTGTTTAGGATGTGTTCCAATTTGCAGAAATTACACAGGATGCATTAAAAATATTCTCCTCCATGTGTTAGATGGTGATTCCTGCAGATCCAGAGGAGATGAAGGAGTTCCAGTCTCAGTGTGTAGCTCAGTCTCAGTACGTGGTGGATTTTACGCTGCCTGTGGCCTTCATCTACCTACCCAGCAAAGAGGCTTTCCAGAGCATCTACAACAGGTGTGAACATTAACGTCTTTAACCCAGTTATTTCAGCATACAGTGATGCATTTACATTATATCCTTTTGTTCTGAATTCATGGAATTGCCCGTCTAGTTCTTTCTTCTTAATGTCGGCTTATATGTAAAAAGTGCTCCTGGAAGCTTTGAGAAATGACAGTAAATGTCAACAGTAAACTTACCATTTCCCAACTCCTCCCTCTTCAGGATCAATAATGATTTGTTGATGTGGGAGCCTCCTCCTCCTCCTCCCTCGCCTCCCAAAACTTCTCACAGTACGCAGCAGCAGCAGCAGGAGAGAGCTGAGGACGAGTTCCAGCTTTGCAAATCCGCTTTTAGACTTGGTCAGTCACCTAATCACACAGCCACATTTGAGCTTGCACTCAGAACCAAGTTTTATTGGTGATTTTAATTGAGGGAACATTGTTCATTATTCTTTCTCGTGATAGAATCTGATTCTGAGGATGAAGAAGCCCATTTCTATTCGGCCAGTGAACAGGGGAAAAAGAAAGAGGCGGATTCCCTCCCTAACCATGCGCTCAGCCTGCTCTCTCTCACGGTGCTGATTGGCAAGGGCCGACTCCAGGCCGTGACCGACACTAAGGTGAGAATACAGCCATAATCCGCCTCCGCCTTTGCGCTCGCGCTCGACTCTGCCTTCGCGCTCTCCTCGACTCTGCCTTCGAGCTCTCACTCGCACCTGCCTTCACGCTCGACTCTGCCTTCGCGCTCGCACTCGACTCTGCCTTCGCGCTCGCACTCGACTCTGCCTTCGTTCTCGTTCCGGCTTGCGTCCGCCTTCGCGCTGTCCATCGACTTTCATCACTTGATTAAAAAAGTTAAGCCTTCATGTATACTATATTCATTGCATGTGAAGTGAAGTATTTCAAGGTTTTTTTGTATTGACGATTATGGCTGATATTTAAAGAAATTTGGGTTTACTGAATTCCTGTTAATGTTTCCCCTAATTATCAACATGAAATTAAAGATGTCATGAAGTGTATCACTTTATGTGTAATGATCATAGCCCATGGCGTCTAGAATGAAAGGATTTGTACGGCTTGTCCCACAATCTTTAATTTTCTCCTTGCTGCTTTCCTAGAACGAGGCAGGACGGAGAGTGGAGCAGTGCCATGGCGAATTGCTGCTAGACTTTGAAGGCGGGAAGATTTTTAGTGTTGCACAGCATCAGAATAATCCCAACCTCAACTTCTTAACTATAGAGAGCAGGAAAGTAGACCTGTATCATAAAGGTATGTTTAATGCCTGATATTAACCTCCTTCTTCAAATGAGTATCTTTTTAATATGGCTTTGTGTGGTTACGTTTAGTTGATTTTTGGACAAAATTAATTCTTTTTGTTTGTTTTTGTAGCCGAGGTTCCGGACTCCCCTGTCCCAGCGCGACTGGAAATGCCCAGGTTTATTCCACCAAACCACCTGGATCCCACCATTTATCCCACTGAGGTGGGGGTGAGCAGCGTGGGGGGCAGAGAGACAGGGGGTCAGATGCTGTCGACCGCCATCAAAATCACACTGGACCTCCAGCGCAATGTCAAGGTTGCTGTGTGTTTTTTAAAGCTGTTTTCCATAACCTTTTGTGGCCTTTCTTCTTCTTTTGGGCATTCTGTTAGATCAGTGGGTTGTATTATTGGAGTAGCATCTGCTATTATTGTTTATTTTAGATGTCCCAGAGCTGCTCGTTTATGTACATATTTGATGTGATTCTGACTTTGACTTTGTTGCTTTAATTTCATATCGACGCTGTCGGGTTGAAACCTTTTATGTCCCAAACATTTATTTTCAGGACATCGAAAAAAATGATGTATATTCAAAATATATGTACTATATATACGTATATAAAATTCGGATATAAATATATGAACAAGCTGATTTCAGCACTTTTATTTTACAACAGTTTTATTTCTAAAGTTGTCAGTCCAACGTGAAGACTGACCAATAGAATGTTTTATGACAAAAAATTAAAATGACCAAAAATGGACTTTCCGCTGGACAGCGACGATATGAAATATTTCGTTTTCATTGAAAATTTTGTCATGTGCCTGTTACAATTTCTTCAGTTTGCACACAGGGACATTCTATGGCTTATTATGAAAATGTATGCATTTTTCCATTTTGTATTGCATAATTAATAAGGTAGCAAACTTTTGTGCAGTTTGCAGACTGATCTCTCATCATGTTAAACGTGTTCAGATGTGAAGTATTTGTTGTGCTCAGTTTAGTGTTTTCTTCAGGAATTCCTCGTCGCTCTTCGACTGCAAGGAGCCACTTTACGGCATCACATGGCATCGACCAATCACAGCTGGCACGAGCAGGTAGCGCTTCCAAAATTCTGAAATTCTTCAGCAACATGAAAATGTGATGAAAACTATCCCAATGGGGCTCGTTCATCAGTAACTTGGCAGCTTTAGGGCGGTAGTTCCCAATAACTACAGGCGCAAGGCGGGGCCCAACCCTTGACTTTACATAATTATAACAAAAGTGGACCACCAAACCACCCAAAACAGTTAATATGGAATTATGTAAAATAATTATGAACAATAAGATATAAAATAGCATATATTAAATAGTAGGAATGCACAGTATGGGCTGATATCTGATATTTTTCATGCTTATATTTATGATACCGATAAATGCAAGCGCAGCCAGAGTCGTGTGTGTAAAGGCAACAGATTTTGCTCATGAACGTTCTACTGCATGCTCAGAATTTTGGCACAAACATTTTAAGACAGCAGCCACGGCCCGTATAAAATCCCACCTCAGACTTTGGAATCGGGTGATTGCGATTTGATTCCGATATTATCGTGCATCCCTATTAAATAGCATAGTGTACAACAGTAATGTTGAAAAATCTCAATAAGTGAATGTTTGCACAAACAGAAAATCAATCATCTTTGCCTAAGAGCGCTGTTCAGCATTGGTAGAACTACAAATACATCTCAAGTAAAAAGACATTTCAGTATCTTTATGAAAACTGTCTGGTCTTTAAGAACTGATTTCTTTGTAAGGACGAAGGTTGGTGAAAGAGGCCCACTGTAACAGTGTTTTTCTGGAATTCCACAAATCCTTGATTCCTGGACGTTCTGATTGTGATTTTCTTAACCATCTGTTCTAGTTCTAAGTTCTTGATTTTTTTCCAGAAGGAAACTGGATCTATAGATGCCTGCATTTTCATGTGCCTCATGTTGTGTCTAATGTATCTGTGCCTGTGTCTTCTCTCTTCAGTTGGTGGACTTTCTAGATGTCATTGATGATGAAATTTTGGGATACACTGCTCCTGTCATCATCACAGTTCTACACACACACCTGGCCACATGTGCAGTTGATTACAGGTAATTAAAAAAAACTAGGGCTGCACCGATCCAACTTTTTCAGTTCCAATCTCGAGTACCGATCCGATACCAACTTATAATGAATAATTATTGTTATCCTTAAAGAAATACTTGACTTAAATTCTGTTTTCCTAACTAAAACAATGTAATAATTACACACCCATATGTATATCGGACCATCCAGGATTTTGCGATGTTGCAACTATTAATGCAAATTCAGCCAGTACCTGCAAACTCATTACTACCGTGCAATTAGGACCAATTACTGCAACCTTTCCATAATTTCTGACTAATTATTGTCATTTCCCGCAAAACAGGAAGCGTGTGTAATAGAAAAAGGCCTCACATTTATCTTCAAAAATAACTAAATGGTTCACAAAAATAATCATGGTTTTGATAAATGTTTTTAATTCATTAATTAATTTAAATTCATTGTTAAAGAATAATATAAAAGGGGTAAAAAATCTCAGCTTTTTCCACCACTTTGACTTGCTCCCGTAACTTTATTGCAACAAAGCGGCTAAAAACGCTGCAACTTTTATCACAATTTTATAGAAAAGCTGCCACAAAATCAAAAACAATCTCAAAAAGACCTGCAAAGTCCTGGACTGGTATATGCTAAATTATTTATTATTAAAATAACATCTTAAAAACGATTCGTTTAAACACATTTCTGTTATTTTGTGACGGGCCTAAAATGATCAGAAAAACCGAGATTGTGAGTGAGAGCTGGTGTTGTTAAGGAAATGAAACAGTATAATGGTGTGATGTGCTTTTGGCCTTGTAGTGTGTTGTGTTGCTTGTTCTGCTCATTGTCATATCAATATGTAGGAATTAGTGTGAATGTTGAACAATAAACCAGCTTTACCACAGTCACACTTCCCATGAAGAAGCAGAAGAGCGTGAGCGCATACACAAACATAGACGAATCTACAATGTAATGGAACAGGGGTGCGTTTCCCAAAAGCATATATGCTAACTACATTAGCAACTAACATAGTGTATCATAGCAACTAACATAGTATACCATAGCAACTAACATGGTGTACATTAGCAACTAACATAGTGTACCGTAGCAACTAACATAGTGTACCATAGCAACTAACATAGTGTACATTAGCAACTTAACATAGTGTACATTAGCAACTAACATAGTGTACATTAGCAACTAACATAGTGTACCATAGCAACTAACATAGTGTACATTAGCAAATAACAGTGTACATTAGCAACTAACAGTGTACATTAGCAGCTAACATAGTGTACGTTAGCAACTAACATAGTGTACGTTAGCAACTAACATAGTGTACCGCAGCAACTAAACATAGTGTACCGTAGCAACTAACATAGTGTACATTAGCAACTTAACATAGTGTACATTAGCAACTAACATAGTGTACATTAGCAACTAACATAGTGTACCATAACAACTAACATAGTGTACATTAGCAACTTAACATAGTGTACATTAGCAACTAACAGTGTACATTAGCAACTTAACATAGTGTACATTAGCAACTAACATAGTGTACATTAGCAACTAACATAGTGTACAGTAGCAACTTAACATAGTGTACATTAGCAACTAACATAGTGTACATTAGCAACCAACATAGTGTACATTAGCAACTAAACATAGTGTACATTAGCAACTAACATAGTGTATCATAGCAACTAACATAGTGTACATTAACAACTAACATAGTGTACCATAACAACTAACATAGGTTGCTAACATAGTTAGCAATACATTAGCAACTATGCATTTGGGAAACGCACCCCAGATCGGCCGAATGCCAGCGATACTCGATCCAGCTGTTCGAGTTGCTATCAGACCGATTTCCCATCCACGTATCGGATCGGTGCATCCCTTAAAAAAAACTGTGTTTTATCTAAAGTACCTTCAAAATTAAATAACCATGTTGTCACCACTATGTTCTCTTTCTGACTTCCGCTGTTTTTCTTCCTTTCAGACCCCTCTACCTTCCATTGCGCGTGGTGTTTACAGCAGAGTCCTTCTCTTTGTCCAGTAATATCATTGTGGACACTGCAACCTTCCACCTGAGGTAGTGGCCCAGCTGCTCTCTCTCTCTCTCTCTCTCTCTCTCTCTATTAGAGCTTGGTGTTTTCTTGGTGAGGCCTGATCAACCTTTTTAACCCTCTTGTTAGGTTCATCCTGGATGACTCGGCCTTGTACCTCACCGATAAATGTGAAAGTGAAGCTGTGGATTTGAGACGAGGTACTTTTTATTCTACATACTTTTTTCTGACCGCTACTCCTCCTACAGATTTTGTGCTAGAAACTTTGTTCCAACTCTCAAACGTGAGGTATATAGCGGTGTGCGATGCTTGCGTACACGTTTCTGATGCGTGCACACATTCGTGAGTTGGCGATTTTTTTTGTCCGTTTTTTTCCCCATAGACTAACATGGGGCTCAAATTTTGACGCTTTACTGCACGTTCTTCACCAAACCACCAAATTCAGTGTGATTCGAGAAGCCATGTGCCTCTTCGCATATTTGTAACCGTTATGACCCGCACTCATTTTTTTTCATCCGTTTTTTCTGTCGTTTATATTTTCTTTCATTTTCTCCCATTAAGAATACATGGGATTTGGGACTCGAAAGCTTCCCTCAGCCTGTTTTCACACAACAGTCAACACGGTTCTTACGCCACCTCACTGAACACACATCTCAATCTGTTCTCACCTGCACTCGTCTTTTTCTTACTTTTATCATCCCTTGTTCTTTACCCATTCACTTCAATGCATTTTAATTACAATCTTTCTACTCGACCGCTTTTCATGTCACAGCTAGTCACATTAGTATTTTTTTGTGCAAATGCATCTCTAGTTGTTACTGGTACTCTTTGCCTTTTGTGTTTAAACGTCACTGGGCCTTTTTCACCGATACCAAGAAAAGGCTGCGTTGGATATCATAACGTAACTGCCAATTTGTGCACAACACTGCTGATTTGCTCACAGGTGTGTCCTTATAATAAGGTCCTTATAATGATCAATCCCCCCATCCTTGTAAATTAACACAGTTGTTCTTATTTAACTGGTAAATGCTCACAACACACAAACGGAAAGATGAAAACGCATAACTTTTTAAAATAGTGAGTGATTATTTGTCATTGTGAACACAGCACAGCACACAGTGCACCACAACCAAATGTGACCTCTACATTTGAACCATCCGTGAAGGAGCAGTGGGCAGATGACATAGATGGCACCCGGGGAGCATTTTGGGGACGGTAGCTTGCTCATGAGCACCTCAGTGGTACCTTTACCTTTCTGGGTTTCAAACCGGACGGAACTGTTCACTACCAACAGTCATAAATATAAATAAATATAAATTGAGTTTCTTTAAATAAATAATAGTTCAGCTGTTATTGTATTCCAGTTATTTTAACTGAACATTTGAAATAACCTAATATACTGAATTAAGGGACACATCTCATCTGTGCTGGCCAACCTTCATTTGCTCCCAGTGAAGTTCAATATTCATTTTAAAGTGTTATTGTTTGTTGTCTGGCACGGCATTAGTCCGGAATACACTTGCGATCGTCTCCATCTCGTTTCAGCTCCATGGTCACTCACGTCTGCAAATAAACTCTCTCAAATAAACAGTCCCATGGTGTCACCTAAAGTCTCAGGGAGATCTCGGGCATTCTCAGCTGTTGCGCCGAGGCTTTGGAATGACCTGCCGTCGCATATTGCACGTTTTTAATCTAAATTAAAAACTCATATTTTCTCCATGAGAGTAAAATTGCCTATTTTAACATGCTTTAGTAATAGTTTTAGTTTCTTTTATTGCCCTGCTTCTACAGCACTTTGGGCCAACTATGGTTGTTTAAATGTGCTCTTTAAATGAAACTTGACTAAATAAGATAAATATGCAAAATGACAAAACTGAGTGCTCTTCAGCATTTGTAAGTTTTCCTCTTACTTAAGAACAAATCTGAAATAAAAAAAAACAGTGGTGAATGTGTCTTTGTGTAACCTGTGGAAGTGGATTTTTAGAGTAAAATTCTTGGTGCTTGGTAAAGGGTTTCTGAAGTTAAATAGTTGGTGAATGAGGCTCATTGTTTGTCCATCTCACTCAGTATTGATTTTTCTCCTCTCTAGATTATGTGTGCGTTTTAGACATTGATTTATTGGAGTTGGCCATTACTACGTGGAAGGGGAATGACACTGGCAAACTGGTGAGCTGTTTTTCAGCTTTTTTATGCTTTAGTGATGTTCTATTTGTATAAAGATTGTTTCTAACCACCTTCTTCCCCCCGTATCCAGACCCAACCTCTGTTTGAACTGCGCTGCTCTAATAATGTGGTTCACGTGCACACCTGTGCGGACTCCTGTGCTGCTCTGGTCAACATGCTGCAGTACCTGGTCTCCCAGGGAGACCTGCATCCCCCTCCACGCCACACCTCCCCTACCGAGATCGCCGGACAGAAACTCCCGGTGAGATTACAGCCCCAAAGATGAAGAGCTTCACTGTTTGCAGAGATTTAGCTGTGTCCACCAAACACATTTTTTTCTGGTGGTAACGGCTATTTTAAATAAAAATCCTGAGCTTCAGCATTTAGAGCGATAAGCGCCTTCAGCGGAAAAAAAACGCAGGTGGAGACGGTGCATTCGTCAGTGTCACTTGTCTGTTCCTAGCCAATCAAAATCAATCGAGGAAGAGGTGTGACATATAAATCGATGGTACACTCCCAGCTGTTTACTTGCACGGTTTATTTCATGCATCCAATCTCGTCCCGAAGACGTGAGAATCTATTTCAAACGCTGTCACTAGTGCTAAGCTGCGATTCCTCTCCTTCTTGTCGACTAACCCAGTGCTCTCAAAGAAACACATTGAAATAGTAACAAACGCCCTCTGGAAGTGAGGTTTTGACCGCTCTCAAACGCATTTGGTGGACACAGGCCCTTAACCAGACGGACAGTTCTTTGATCAATTTAGCTGATTGCTGCCTGTTGACAAAAGTGGTGGATAAGGTATAAAAGAGGAATGATAAAGGCTGATTATTGCTGTTTCTGCCGATGATAGTTTACATTGACATTTGTGACATGTAGCAGAGTGACCGTTTTCTAATTGCAAAAACATTTTCCTCAGTTTGGGCTTGGGGAACTTCCTCAGGGACTCAATGGTGGTTCCTGGACTTCAAACCCTCAATCATATGATCACCAACACCACTGATCCACCACTGCAGTAGGGCTGTGCAATATCACGAAATATATTAGATGATGAAATCAAAATGTCTCTCATTTTTTCATATTATAATCGTTAATTTCGTGGTGTGGCAAAATACACTGTTTACATCAGTATTTGTTGATGGTTTGGATGAGGGTTTGCAGTAGTCACCACAGCGCCACGTGGATGTAGGCACAGACAATACTATGGAGTTACATTTGTGCCTTAATTCTGAGCGTTTAGTGAAACCGGTGTCTGTGCTCAACTCTGCCAACACATGCGCTTGAAACACTCCGAACTATGGATCGCCAAAGGTGCCACAAGTCGCCTTAAAGGCACCTTAATAGAGCGCCATAAAAAGTGACGCCTTTTGCAGCCATTTAACAGCATAAACAGTGGCTTTTTATCACGTCACTAGAGCTCGAGAAAATCTGTTTTCAACTATGTAAAACGCACCAATTTATTAGAGCGCCGCAAAAAAAGTTTTTAAATTTATTAAACAATGTAAAAAATGGGTGTTTTACCATCAATTTCTTAAAAACTTGGTGAATTATTGGGTATAAGGTTTTACTTGCAAAAGTTCCAGTGAATATAATGAAAATGTACAGTATTGTGATGATTATCGTTATTGGCATATGAAATGACTTCTATCAGGATATGAGATTTTGGTCACATCGCTCTGCCCTACACTGTAGTGTTAAACTATGGCTACGTTCACACTGCGTTCATTGTTGTTGGTGACGCAGTTGACCCGTGTAAAAACGTATCAATGTGCACATGCGTGACGTTTCGGAGGACCAATGCGTTCACATTACAGTCAGATACAGGTCACTTGTAGTTATGAATGTGAACCGTCAAGATAGACTAATCCGATCGGAGCCAAAAATCAGAATTGAACAATGTGGCTGGCAGTGTGAACGTAGCCTATGAGCTGCTGAAATTATTTTAATGGAAAGAAAAAGGTTACTGATAAATCTTGAGGGTTTGAATAGAAGGCAACTGGACTCACCCCTCACCTGAAATGGTTCTTCAACTCTACAGTCTAGTTGCCTTCTATTCAAACCCAAGCTCAAGCTCACCACATCCTGGATCACCGAAAACCTGCACAGCCCTTCTTCATCCTTCATGCTATTAGAAGACGCTCACATCAGAAACCAGCTATCCACAAGAAACGTAATAGCACAGTTCTCCCTAATGGGTTAGAAAGGGACGAGAAGAAGCGGTCACAATTATTTGTAACATGGAGACATTTTATGTTGTTTAGATTTCAGAAACTCCCACATCTTTACCTCCCTGCCCACCGGCGGAGACGGCAGAGATCAATCAGTGTGATCTAACCGATGCCTTGATTGACACCGAGAGAACACAACAGGAAGAGGAACAAGACGCAGGTGACACTAAAGAGACATTTCCATACATAAACATAAACCGAGGCGTGCCGCGGCATGGAAGTTGTGGCTCGCTTTGATTTTCCATTGTATATGGCTTACGCGGTAACAGTGTAAGTGATGCATTTACAATGTGACAGAAGGTGCAGACCAGTTTAAATCTCACCTCGGACTTTTGACATGCCAGGCACAAGCGCTACCTTTCTGATGAACAATAAACGTACCATCGATTATCAACAGGAAATTTTGGGAAAATCTAAGCATTGGTCCGATGTCAGTGACTTAAAGCTTCCCTATTATGCATACAAGAAGTTAAAGTAGATCTATGAGCTCCATTAAACATAACTCTGAAAATATCTCTCTTCGATTCCGATTCCAATATGATTCCGATATTGTTGTGCATCCCTACAGAAAACACTTGTTACTGCTCATAAGAATGTTTTATTTTGTTAATTACTCATTTTCAACTGACATTTTCATGATTTCTTACAGTCTTCAGAGTGTGAGTGATGTTTTTGGTTCAAAATATCTGTTCGATAAAAAGCAAAATATGAGTGTTTTCCATTTTTCTTTTTCTTTAAATTTGAAATCTTTTTAATTTTGGTACTGAATCTTAATAAAACGTGTTTTGGGGTGTGTTTTTAATTTTTATGTAAATGTAAAATGAATCAGTGGTACATGGAAGTTGTAGCTCGCTTTGATATTTCATTGTATATGGCTTAGAAAGTAACAGTGGCATAAAACCAGAGAGGCGCTTGTTTATATTCTCACTTCAGACACACCTTTTGCTCATAAATGAAAATAACCAAAGCCCAATGAGTGACTGGTATGTGAAGCCCAAAGCACACACCGTCTTTCACACACCAATCACTCATGGCTGAAACAAACCAGATCTCGCTCTAGCTTCGTCCGTTCTCGCGTACACATTTTGACCAATCAGAAACAGATTTCTAAGTTCCCACAAATAAGTTAATATATTTATTTGTGTAAAAAAAGCTTCTTTGTTCTTGGTTGGAAGGCTCGCCATCATCTGTGAAACGAGGCTCGCCCGTCTCAGTCTACCTCTTCCCCGGAGAAGGCCCGAAATCTCGCTCATCCCTGCTGCTGGGGGAGGAGCCGGACTTTGATGGACAGCTGACCACAGCCACTGAGGTTCATGCTGATGCGATATCTGAGGAGGGTTCTGAAGGCTCCACAGATAACGATGACTTCTGTATTCTGGAGGCTCCTGGCATGGGCATTCCTGTAAGCAGGGTTGCATTTACATCCGGGTGTTATTCTTTCATTTGATTAAAAAATGTTTTTTTGCTTTTTGTTTTATATTCATTTCCAAAATAAAATAAAATAAATAAATATAGTGGCAAGCGGCAACGAAGGGGTCCAAGCACAAGTCACAAAAAGCAGCGCTGACCAGTGTCTGTGAATGTGTGTAGAAGAATACAATGAAATGACACAAGGTAAAAACACATAACTACATTAATCATGTCAAGACATAAGGAGATAGAACATAGAAAGTATAAAATAAAGTGAAATGACATGAAAAAGAAATAAAAAGAACAGAAATTTGTTACTTGGTAGTGAAGCTTTAATAAGTTGTGTTTATAAAGAATCTAACCGCTAACAGTGTTCATATAAGAACTGGGTGGTTTTCTGTCATTTAATGTAAATTATAAAAGCTCTTATAACGTCACATGCATTTATGTAGCGTTTCTAGCGTCCCCTACAGGTCAGTAACAAATTAGTCATTTTTTGGTTTTCAATTTTGAGCTGAAATGATTTTTTCCCCATTTTTTTTATTTGAATGCAAAATGGAAAATCACGTAATGCCTGCTTATCTGTCTTCTCATTTTAATTTTGCTGATGAGTCTTTTAAAAAAAGTGTGTTTTGGGGCATTTTTGATTTAAATGTGAAATGAGTGAATCATACACAGATTCCTGTCTGTACTTTCATCTAGTTTCTGTTTTCTAGATTTTTCTCTTTGGTCTGTTTCCTTTTTATTTTTTACTTTATATTCTGTGGCTTAACTTTGGGAGTGAATTTGACTTTTTATGGTTTTCTCCTCTCCTTCTTTTCATTTTCTCTGCAGCCAAATATTTTTGTTTTTGGTTTTAAATATGAAATTCCTTTCTCTACATTCATCTACTCTCTGATTCTCTAGCTTTACTCCTTTTTCCCTTTATTTTTTAATTCTACGGCTTAGTCTTGATGGTATATTTATATATGATGGTATTTTATTTTATATTTTATTTATATTTTCCTCATGTCTCTTACTCTTTCTGTTCTCTGCAGCCGAAAGACGGAGAGCCAGTAGTGACTTTGTTGAGTCAGGAGCCCATAAAGGTCAGAGAGGGCCACTTCTCACGGCCCCGGGGCAGTTCTGACCTGCTTCGTGCGCCGTCTCGCTTCCCCGTGCCCCAGAGCAGGGTGGTGCTCAGAGAGGTGTCCGTTGTCTGGCATCTGTACGGGGGGAAAGACTTCGGGGGCAAACCTGTTTCTGCTCACACACAGCATGCACACAGGTAATGAAGAGTGTTTAAATAGAGCTGTGCGATAAGACCAGAATCTCATATCACGATACATCGTTTCATATCCCGATAACGATATATATATATCACAATATAGTACGTTTTCTATAAATTCTGTGGAACTTTCACAAGTAAAATCTTGAGTCGTTATGCACTCAACTCCGCGCACACTCATATGGAACACCAAAGATGCCCCAGTTTATTTATATTTTTACAGTAAAACACCTGTTTTTTATGCTGTGTTTATGCCACGGAATTTACAGAAAATGTACCATATTGTGATATATATGGTTATCGGAATATGAAATACTTATTAGGGCTGCAACTAATGATTATTTATTTAATCAGTTAGAATGCTGATTACCTTTTAAATTAATCAATTATTAATCATATAAAAAGATTTCATTTCCAGCATTTTTCAATAATCCAAACTATCTGTTTCTATTTTTCTATATTTATTTTTTACTCTCTAACATTATAAAATGGAAAAAAATAATTTGTGATTAATTGAAAATGAAGAAGTATTGAAGTTTTGGCCATTTTTACCCAGTTTGGACTCATTTTGGCCTATAACTCATTTTTGATTCATTTCTGGGAGAGAACTACATTTTTGTGCAAGATGGCGTTCCACAAGAGAGTCACATCGGAATAATCACTGAAAATATCAAGTAAATGTCTGTGTTGTGAGTAGAACGCTGGTTGTTGTTATTAATCAGCTATAAATGAGCTTTGTCTGTAGTAAATGTGAAGATTTGACTGAACTGGACGCTTTAGTGAATGACTTCCCTGAGAGAGTCGTGTTCTAACAAACGGCGCATGTGTTTACATCGAGAAAAATGTCATTCATGTGTACACATTTACTTCAGTTTTTGTGACGGCAAGACACGGCTCTGGTTCTCGTCTCCTTCTTATTCTTCTTTTATGGCGGTCGGCGTCCGGCTTAATGCTGCTTTACTGCCACTGTGGCTTTGGTTATCTTACTGCCCCCACATTAGGGAGTAGCCACTGTACGTATGAGGATAATAACGTAGACCCAACTAATCCAGTATTAAATTAGTTGCCAACTATGAATGAATGAATATTTATGAATATAGTCTGAGTGTGTTGTATTCCTCGTGTTTTCTGTAGGGGGCGCTCAGCTCCTCTAGGAGTGCGTGGCTCTCCATCTCGATCAGCAGGTTCCTCCAGACCCCAGAACTCGTGGCGGTGGGTGGGAGGCAGCGGCCGACAGCATTCCATGCTCATGGAGATACAACTGACAAAGGTTAAATTAATAATGTTCTATAACGACATGTATCAGAATGCCAACCGATTTTAACAGCTGTTTTAATCTGATTGGGATGAGAAGTCACATATTGTTCTTCGTTTTGTTTTTATTCCACACACTTTTTGGAACCGCTCCTCCTACAGTTTATATTCTAGAAATTTCCTTCCAGTTCTAAAACGTGCATCCTGTAGCGGTGTGGGGTGCTTAGATACACATTTTTCATACGTGCACTCGTTTGTGAGTTCCGTCCATTTTTGTGTCTGTTTTTTCCTCATAGACTAACATTGAGCTCAAATTTACTGCACGATGTGAAGAACGGTGGCCCTGCAGTAAAGCATCGAAATTTGAGCTCCATATCAGTCTATGAGTTAAAAACATGAGAAAAAATGGACAGAACTCATGAACGAGTGCACATATCAAAAATGTGTATTCAAGCACCCCACACAGCTACAGGATGCACGTTTTAGAGTTGGAACAAAGACTAGGAGGAATAGAGGTCAGCAAAAGTGGATGGGATAAAAATTGGATCATTTTTGTTAGTCGCAGGCACGTACACTACCAGTCAAAAGTTTGGACACACCTTCCCATTCAATGTTTTATTCTTTATTATCATGACTATTGACATTGTAGATTCTCACTGAAGGCTCTATGAATGAACACATATGGAATTATGTAGTAAACAAAAAGTGTGAAATAACCCACAACATGTTTTATATCTTAGATTCTTGAAAATAGCCACCCTTTGCTTTGATCACTGCTTTGCACACTCTTGACATTCTCTCGATGAGCTTCATGAGGTAGTCACCTGAAATGCTTTTCCAACAGTCTTGAAGGAGTTCCCACAGATGCTGAGCACTTGTTGGCCCTTTTGCCTTCACTCTGCGGTCCATCTCATCCCAAACCATCTCGATTGGGTTTGGTCAGGTGACTGTGGAGACCAGGTCATGTGGCGCAGCACTCCATCATCACTCTCCTTCTGGGTCAAATAGCCCTTACACAGTTCATTCATAGTTTTGATGCCTTTAGTGAGAATCTACAATGTAAATAGTAATGAAAATAAAGAAAAAAAACATTGAATGGGAAGGTGTGTCCAAACTTTTGACTGGTAGTGTAAATATACAAACAGCATAAATACAATATACCAGGGGTTTTCAACTGGTTCTGTCCCAGGGACCACCAGCCCACACATGTGCAGAAAAGAATAATTAAAAGATTTTTTCATTTTTTGATATTTGCATTAAGCTAATTAGTCATAAACGTGCCCAAATCATCTGGAATTGTCAAAATAAATCAAATGGAATAATTTTAAAAAGTGATTTCAGTAGTGAAACAAGATTGCATGTCATTGCATTGCTGCCGCGGACCACTGGTTGAAAACTCCTGCAATATACAATCAGTGTTCAGTTTGTGTAAATTGTGCAGTGAAAAATATGTCACTCAGCTGAGCTTTGCCAGTTTGTGACCTCCTGCTTGTGCTCTTCAGGTGAGTTTCCAGCACGAGTCGTACCCGGTGGTGGTGCCGGCCGTGGTGCCAGGGCAGGAGCCGGAGTGTTCCGGTTTGGGGGAGCAGCCTCTTTGCCGCCAGGTGTTCATCGTGCAGGAGCTGGAGGTGCGGGACAGACTGGCTTCCTCCCAAATCAACAAGTTCCTCTACCTGTACACCAGCGAGAGCATGCCCCGCAGAGCACACTCCAACATGGTGAGTCGTTCAGTAGGGATGTAACCATACACCACTTTACATTGATGCATCAACTCAATGATCAACAAACTCGTAACATCGAAATGGAATGGAAACATCGATCGTACGTATTGTAACATCCCGCACCGTGCAGGTGAGATGCTTTCAGAGCTGTTTTTTGGGGGGTTTTTAAGGATTTTTCATTTAAATGTCTAAAGATTAGAAATAAAAATGTCAAACGATATATTAGTTGCTTTTTGTGATTTGACGGGATGGAAGTGTTAAATCAGCACAATATTGATCATATCGGTCATTGGCTCTTGAATCGAAATCACATCATAGCAGACTGTCTAATATCGACAGACATTGAATTGATATAATATCATATTGTGATGAAACTTGATATATGTGACCCTCCACGGCAAAACCAGCCACTTGTCGCAACGGAGGTTTCCGAGAAAAATGAGCGTTTATGTTGCGTGGGGTAAAATTTAGGATTTTTAGTTTTTAGTGTTTTGAAACAGTGGAAGGTCTATACTGTACTGTTGTGAATTACTTTTGCTGAAAAACTTACCCTTTCCATCCTAAAAACGTGACTCTCTTGAGGTGAGGAATTCAATTCCAGCAGAATGTTAAAAGTTTCTGTTTTGACCTCTCTACTTCAATATTTACGGTAAATCCACTAGCGTGAAGATATTTCTCCGGAATCCATCTCCATCTCCCGAGTTCAGTTAACCTAACGCAGGTAGGCTATCCGTGTGGCTGTGAATGCAGCGTAGGCTACCGTAAATGCAAACGTAGCCGCGACCGCACCAAGCGTCTGTGAGTGCTACGGCGATAGTCAACTTCAAAGGCAGATTTCTCCGTTTCTCACTTGGCGTGACAGGAGAAACCCGACTCCTTTGAATGTTGATATCTCAGTCATGTGTCGTCCCATTCATTCCATGTAGGTATCGTTTTGAGAAGCTTGATTTATGCCCTTTCATGAAAACATAATAACTCAATTTTGAACATTTGCGACAAGCGACTGGTTTTGCCGTGGAGGGTCACATTTACACCCCTGTCATTAGACCACGAGCACTTAAGCTAATCCAGTGGTTTCTAAACAGTTTTTGTAGCTGATGCATTATTACCTGTGCACTAGCACAAATTATCTGATAGTTGTATGTAGGTTGAAGAATGTGTGTGTGTGTGTGTATGTGTGTGTATGTTTTTCTTGTAGCTGACAGTAAAAGCTCTGCAGTTGCTCCCCGAGTCAGGGCTGGGAGGGCCGGAGTGCTGTCTGAGAGTGAGTCTGCTGCCCCTGAGGCTCAACATAGACCAGGTAAGCAGCATTCCAGTTAGTGTTGTAGTGCTCGAGTCCGGTCTCGATCTCGAGACCAGTTTTTGAAAGTCTTGGTCTTGTCATGGACTCAGGATTTTTTTTTTTCCAAGACCACAACTCTGAAACCGACGTAGGCATTTTGTCATCCTTATTAATTTGTGTTTTATTAACTCAGAATCCCTTTAACTTACACAAACCACACACATACCATCTGAATCACAACACTTTCAACTTACCAGACATTATATTCATTCCTCTGTATGTGAAATTATTTTTGAGTAATTCTGTGCACAAAAACTGAAGCAATTGTGTAAAAATCCATTAATTACATTGTTCGTTATGTAAACACGTGTTAGTGCTCACAACTCTCATATGGAAACGCCATCGTGCACAAAACTGTAGTTCTCTTCCAGAACGGTCCAAAGCAGCTCATTTTATAGGCCAAGCTGATTCCACATAGGCTCAAAATGACCCAAAACTGTAGCATTTCTTCATTTTCAATTGATCAGATATATTTTCCTTTTCATCATGTTAGAGAGTAATCGATAAGGAAAACTAAATATAGAAAATGAAATATTTATCAAATAATTGACCCTGGTCTCGGTCTCGGCCCTTCAGAGTCTTGGTCTCGGGACACTCTGGTCTTGGTTTAGGTGGTCTTGACCTCAAATCTAATTGAGTTTTATTTATGCTGTGCTTTAGGAGTGGTCACTCCCCCTGTGGTTTATAGAGTTAATCCAGAGTTATCAGTAGATTATTGTTATAGATAACCGGTGCGACTCTAATGATGTTTTTATGTTATTTGTTTCTCCAGGATGCACTTTTCTTCCTGAAGGACTTCTTCAGTAGCTTGGCTGCTGGGGTCAACCCTTACGTGCCTGTCGAGCTGGCAGCTGAGGGTGAGCTTAAAGAATATGTGATATTTAACATCAGACACTTAACTTGGAACACTTATATTTTCCTCATTCATTATGTTACAGTGAAGGCAGATGCTACTCAGAAGCAGCCAGAAGAGTCGGAGCCCGGATCTGGGTTGGGTCCTGACCTTACCGCTTCTGTGGAGACGACCTACAGTGAGCAGAGCTCCTCTTCAGCCGGCTCCTCCTCTTCCTCCGATCAGCCAATCTATTTCCGGTAAGTCGAGCAGCGTTTACTGCAGCGGCGTGGAGGGAGGTTTAGACTAAAGGTGGGCGATATATCGATTTTATCGATTAATTCGAATTTAAAGTTCAGGACGATGTGTTTTTATGAAAATCGATTTTATTACTTATTTTACACGCGGGCTCCAAAAGCGGAACTAATGCAACGCATCGTTCTACACGGGTAAATTAGCACGGCGGACCCAAACCCTGTAGCAGATTCACAAACAGCATGGCAACGACAGGGGAAAAGTATGGCGTCACATCGGTGCCAAAACAAGAGCGCGCAAAATGGCTTGCTGCAAAAAAATCGCGGGCGTAAATTTCACAGTCGCGCGCGCAAATGTGACACTCGAGAACACAAATTTAAGAATCGAGTGCACGGTTAAATGTGACCCCCCCTCCACTCCATAATTAGACACTTTTTAGGTGAATAAATATGATTATAATGTAAAACACGGAATTCAGAAGAATAAATATGAAAAAACAGAATTCAGGAAAAAATAAAACGGAATTTAGGAAAAAACTAAACGGATTTAATAGGGCCCTATGTATATTGCAAAAGACATGGTGCCCATACATACTGTGGAAAAGCCGGGATTCATTAACATGCCAGAAGTTTTTGACCCGAAGTACGTGCTTCCAAGCCGCAAATATTTTTCGGAATTTGACTTGCCACAACTGTGTAATGAAACACGTCAAAGAATCGGTAGAGAGCTGGAGGAGGAGGTGTCGTATTATTCTGCCACAACTGACGTGGTTTTGAACCATTTATTTGCCATCTGTAGTTTGATTTTGAGTAGGGGAGGAGAGTTGTTTGTGTTCGTTTGCTCATTTGCTAACGTTTAAAAAAGTAACTCTACTTCCCTATATGTCCACACCCAGCACCCTCTATTTGGCATCGTTTATGAAGCATCCGGATGTAAAAGTCATTGTAGCCGGATGTAATGCTTTTTATCCAGGATTCTGATTTGGCTGACATGGTTCTATGCAGCTCTTAATGGCGTATTTATCCGGATTCATGTGTACAGAGATATTTTTGAAAATGGAGGATTTTTTTCTGTTAACCAGTGTGTCACCGTGCCGTCCGTTTCAGGATTATAGGATTTCTCAATATATACTACATTTTAACACCTCTTCTCTTTATTTCTCCCAACAGAGAGTTTCGTTTCACCTCAGAAGTTCCCATCTGGCTGGACTACCATGGGAAACATGTAGCCATTGAACAGGTGAGAGTTCGGTAGAAATGGGGAATCTGTGAACCACTGGGTAAAAAACAGATCAAAACCTTTTACCTTTTTTTTATTCTTCATTAGAGATGTTAAGTTTATGTCTCTCCTGCAGCGTGGTCCATATGATATAAGATATACAGTACTGTGCAAAAGTTTTAGGCAGGTGTGAACAACAAAATGCAGTGAATGAACAAAAGAGAAATCTAAATCAAAACAATATTTGGTGTGACCACCCTTTGCCTTCAAAACAGCATCAATTCTTCTAGGTACACTTGCACACAGTTTTTGAAGGAACTCGGCTGGTAGGTTGTTCCAAACATCTTGGAGAACTAACCACAGATCTATAATCCTATAATCCTACAAAATAATATAATGACTATAATCCTAAAAAATAATATAATGACTATTATCCTACAAAATCCCTGACTTTGTGCAAGTGTACCTATAAGAATTGCATTTTGTAAATTGATAAAAATAAATAATCGTTATTTATATTTCTAAAAGCATTCTTTGTTTACAGCATCTTTTCACACCTGCCTAAAATGTTTGCACGGTACTATACATGGCACGATTAGATGAAACGCTCATTTTTACACAACTGATGCACTAAATGTCAGTGACGCAGTGGGTAGCGTTAACGGTTAGGGCGCTGGTCTTGCCATCGGAAGGTTGCCGGTTCGAATTCTGGTAAAGGTACTCATGAGCAAGGTGCTTTCCCCAAGCAGTGCTCCCATGTCAGCTGCCTACTGCTACTTCAAAGAGGGGTCAAATGCAGAGGTCAGATTTCATTGTGGTGCACTGTGTGCTGTGCTGTGGTGTGTTCACAATGACAAATAATCACTCACTTTCAGAGCTGATAAAGAATGAAGCGGACTCCGAAAAATGGGTGCAACATTTACTGTAGTGCTCATTCATTTGATATGGAAATACCTTGTAAAGAGCTGTTACTGGTCAGTTGTATGCTGTTGGAGCTTGTAACGTCCAGGGTTTTGGATTGAAACTGTTACTGTTATTTAGATGAACTTTAAAAGAACTGCACTTCATGCTGTCTCCTAGGGAACGTTTGCAGGGATTCTGATTGGCTTGGCCCAGCTGAACTGTTCGGAGTTGAAGCTGAAGAGGCTCTGCTGTAGACACGGGTGAGTATCTGTCTCTCACTCACCTCCACACTGTTACACACTCTGATTGATGTTTGTCACATATATGGTTGTATAACGTCGTGAAATGCAGCCCGATTCGTGGCTGAGACCGCTAAATGAAAACAGTAATTAACAAACTGATCTAGATCAAGTTCACGCGAGTCTGTGCTTCTCTAATCCACTACTCCACTGAAGTACTAATCTGCACCGTTAAATGTTTGCTGCTGTATCTCAGTGTAAGCACCAGCTGCGTCAGATCTCTTTCAGCAGAGTTTCACCAGCGTTCCCCTTTCTCCCTCAGGCTGCTGGGCGTTGACAAAGTGATTCAGTATGCGGTGAACGAGTGGCTGAACGACATCCGGAAAAACCAACTACCGGGAATCCTGGGCGGTGTAGGTCCCATGCACTCTGTAGTTCAGCTGTGTGAGTACCACGACTGCATTTAATGATTGAATTTGATGATAACATTCAGTTCAGAAGAATTAGTTGTAGTCACTGGGCCTCATTCACCACCCGTTCTAAAGAAGACCGTTTACGTGGTTTTCACCTAAACTAGCTACGACAGGAGATACAAACAAGATCAGAATCTGCATCTGCTGAATGGCACTGTAACGGGAAAGTTAGGGGTGCTGTTCATCAACTAATGAGTGATTTTAAGCAAAATAACATCAAATGGCAAATAATAGCACCAACAGAACAAAGGGGAAATAACTACTTATTATTTGTGACCCTCCACCGCAAAACGAGTCGCTTGTCGTAGATGTTCAAAATTGAGTTATTATGAAAGGGCATAAATCAAGCTTCAAAACGATACCTATATGGAATGAATGGGACGACATATGACTGAGATATCAACATTCAAAGGAGTCGGGTTTCTCCTGTCACGCCAAGTGAGAAACGGAGAAATCTGCCTTTGAAGTTGACTATCGCCGTAGCACTCACAGACGCTTGGTGCGGTCGCGGCTACGTTTGCATTTACGGTAGCCTACGCTGCATTCACAGCCACACGGATAGCCCACCTGCGTTAGGTTAACTGAACCCGGGAGACGGAGATGAATTCCGGAGAAATATCTTCACGCTAGTCAACCAGTGGATTATCGTAAATATTGAAGTAGAGCGGTCAAAACAGAAACTTTTAACATTCTGCTGGAATTGAATTCCTCACCTCGAGAAAGTTTTTCAGCGAGATTTACTCACAACAGTACAGTATAGACCTTCCACTGTTTCAAAACACTAAAAACAAAAAATACAAAACTTTACCCCACGCAACATAAACGCTCGTTTTTCTTGGAAACCTCCGTTGCGACAAGCGACTGGTTTTGCCGTGGAGGGTCACATATTAAATATAATGTCTTTTCCACAGACACTTATGTTACTTATTATATGCACGTTTGTGCAAAACGTTAGGCTTATTTAATTCTACACTTGTGTATTCTACTCTCCAGATGTATTAATTTTCTTAAGAACACATCTTAGAAGAAAAATGAAGAAGAAATTGGTGAATGAGGCCCACTGAGAATAAGGATTATTATTTTTGGACTAGACTAAGGGTGTATTCAAACCTGCCTCATTTAGTTCTCCCTTGGTTCGGATAATTTTGGGCAGGTGTGAACACAAGCATCCGAACTCGGGTGGGGGCCCAATAAGGGTACCGAGACCCCGCTGACGAGGTGGTCTCGGTTCAGTTCCAAACCAACTCTGGCAGGGTTGGTTTAAGGTGTGAGAGCAGCCCGGCCTCGATCCCACCCAGTTGCAAAAACTATACCTTTTTGGATTTAACGAGTTCCCGTCGTCGCTGCACATTACAGCAAATGATTGTTTGGATAATTACACAACACACACAGACGTGTATACGCCCTGTAGTTCATCTGGAGCTCTCAGGCCCTTACTGCTCGGATTATGGGTAGCTTTCACTTAGAAAAAGATTTCTAATTTTAAATTAATTTGTTCATTTTCTGATTGTGAGCCATAACTATTCCGTAAAGACTTTACAACTGTAAAACATAAGCAGATCCATCTTAAATCAAACCACATGTATAATATTTCATCTGCGCCATGTGGCACCGCAGCTGTTGAATTATAAATATATTAGTGTGGGACGTGACTGCGTTCTCGCCATCGTTTGGACAATGTGTAAGTTAAACGAGTTGATCTCTGGAAGCGTGAAACGTAATGCAGCGTAACAAATGCGTTGTGTAACGATTTCCATGAATCAGAAATTTCTAAGAGTAAAAAATAAATATAGAAAAATGCATGATTTGTTATCAAATAATTTTATTCCATATTCATTGTATATATACAGTGTTGTCACTCCTCTCCCCGGGTGCTTGTTAGCTGCCCACTGCTCCTTCATAGATGGGTCAAATGCAGAGTTCACATTTGGTTGTGGTGCACTGTGTGCTGTGCTGTGGTGTGTTCACAATGACAAATAATCACTCACTTTCACTTTGTCACTAAAGCTGGTTCTACTTCATGATCACGATAGCCGCTGCTCTCACGTTTATGTTACGACTTCTGTTTCCACAGCTTAAGTCCTTAGAATGTCAAGCAAGAACGTCTGCCATGTTTGTGTCCTGCTTATATATACATGAGGCTCCAGGTGCGCTTTGGGTTCACATTGCTCAAGTTAAGCCAACCATGACACAGACTGAGTTTGTTTCAAAGGCTGAACGGGACCAAGTGTGAAAACACCCTAAATCTCCCACTTCCCGTTTTTGTCACGAGATGATGCAAGTAAATGAGTTGGTTTTTTGGTTTCTTTTTTAACTTAATGTTAATTTCTCTCTGGCGGTAGTCCATGGGGTGCGGGATCTCTTCTGGATGCCCATAGAGCAGTACAGGAAGGACGGCCGCATTATCCGGGGCCTCCAGAGGGGGGCAGCATCGTTCGGCACGTCCACGGCGTCCGCCGCTCTGGAGCTTAGCAACAGACTGGTGCAGGCCATCCAGGTACAGAGCAGTTCATCTTCCCATCCTTCTCACATGAAAACAAAGGAGCAAATGTCCTTACCAAGAAATTTGTAGATGAAGATTTCACAAATCATAGACGTGTTCCTAGTTAAGAACAGAATCTACAGCCGCTGAAGAGCGCTGCTACGCTAATTTAGTTGCATGAAAAACATTATTGGCTATTGGGTTTTCTTAAATTCTACAGTTGTGTAATATTATATTATTAAAATGTCATAACATTTTTAAGAACAAATTCTAACAAAAAATGTCTGAAAATATTGGTGCATGAGGCCACTTCAGCTTCAACTCAGAACATTTTGTTTAACCTAATGTTTTGCACAAACACGCATGCAGTAAAATGTGCGCAGGAGTGCTGTTCAGCAGCTCTAGATTCTCTTCTTACCTAGGAACAAATCTATTGCACCCCAGAAAAACGCTGGCTGTCTAGATGTTAAGTTTGTAGATGTTATGTTACAAGTGCCAGAGTTATTTTCTACAGGCTACGGCTGAAACGGTGTACGACATCCTGTCCCCTACTCCACCCCTGACGCGTTGCATCACAGAGGGACGAGCCTCCAGCCGGCCCAGACGAACCCCACAACCTGCCGACCTCAGAGAAGGAGTGGCGAAGGCCTACGACACCGTCAGAGAGGTACCACACAGTCGAATCTGTGCACTCTGTTTCATTAGAAGAAAAAAACCCATCTTTAAAAGATGAGCACATGTACTAGGGTTGCACAATATGGGAATGAACGACCGATATCCGATATTTGTCATGCTTATATCTACAGATACCGATAAACGAGGAAAGACGAGAAATTTCCACTGCACGCTCAGAATTCTGGAACGAAAATAAGGCCATAACTCTAGCATTTCTATCATAGCGCCGTGTGACGCGGGTGTGAGAGCAGAGTGGAGCGAGAGCAGAGCACTCTGAGCGCAGGAAAAAGACACTTCCCGCCCTATGTGGTGTACCAAGTCAAATACAGCGTGTGGGACGCTCCATGTGCACTACCTAGTATGTAGAGAGCCGTCAAGCTACAACAGCAAGTTCCTGTGATGCATACTAACACATAGAAAAGTATGATAAGAGCGCCTTACCTACCATACTGTTAAGTGCAGTAGTACGCGGCTCGGGACACAGCCCATGTGCAAGCTCACATTTCACTGCGTGCTCAGAATTTTGGCACAAATTAACTCCATACATTTTAAGACAGTAGGCGTGGGCCGTGTGAAATCCCACCTCGGACTTTGGACATGCCTGACACAAGTGCCAGCTTTCCCATGTACAATAAATGCGTCATCGAATATCGACTGGAAATATTCGGCAAATCTCAGCAACGGTCCGTTGTCGATTACTTAAAAAACGATTCCGATATTATTGTCCTTAATATGAACAGTACAGCTCTTTTGAGTGAACTATGAGGGCACAAAACTAAAAATAATAATAATAATAATTGTTTATTACTTGTAATGTGTTAAAATGTTGAATTAAATGTAATCGTGATTTGAGGTCATATCGCCAGAAATGATGCAGTCAGAAAACTCTTGTTTTTGTAGGGAGTGATCGACACTGCTCAGACCCTGTGCGATGTGGCTTCTCGTGGGCACGAGCAGAAGGGTCTTCCTGGAGCAGTTGGAGGAGTTTTGCGCCAAATCCCCCCCACGGTGGTCCGTCCCTTAATAGTGGCCTCCGAAGCCACGTCCAACCTGCTGGGAGGCATGCGGAACCAAATCAAACCTGACGCGCGCAAGGAGGACTTCTTAAAGTGGCGCACAGAAGAAGGCCAAGAATGACCCTCGATGCTTTTTGGCTAGTGTGAATGGAGGAGTGAAAGTGAGCGTGTGTGCAAATGAAAGAGTTAGCGCAAAGAAAAAGGGTATTCTGTCGCTCGGCAAACGCGAGATGAGTTGCTTCCAGATGTTAGTTGCACATTTTCACGCTCATGCAATGCAAACATGTTCATCGTGCACTTTGGTTAAACCGGCACGGCTCTCTGTAAGTGGCCGAGTGCAATTCGCTGCCGTTTCATCCTGTCTGAAAGTATGCAATCATATCAGTTTTCAGTACTGTTCATTTATCACATCGTCATGTTATTACACACGGGGCATCCACGGTGTTACTCCGCTCTTTGCCATTTCATTTTCTCAGCTATAGCAAAAATGATATTCTTTCATTCTCCCAACTGAGACGTGAGAGATTTTCTTCGGCAGAATATGACTAAATATGGCCTTTCTGTAACATTTTCAACTATAATACTGATCTTTTGTCAACTTGTTCTACGAAGCTTTGCCCATTTTTAAATGTTTCGGGGTTTCCTGTGCCATAACTTTGTTCCATATCATCATAAACATCATTTGCTCTCCTCCTGATTGCCAGTACTCATGGTTCTGTAGAAGCATCGCATAATCGGTCTCTGTTTTCTCTCTCCCTAATTCAGATGTGCTTGGCTTTGTCTTCTTAGTTGCCTTCCTACATTTTTAAGTGTTTTATTTTATAATCGATTAACAAAGTGTTCATCTTATTCCATGCAATGTAGTCTGTCTCCCGGCAGCGGCTTTCTGCATTTTGAAAAGTTGAAGAGGTTTGTGGTTGTTTTGATGTTATTAATGCGTAATGCAGTTTAAGGGAATCGGGGTGTGTGTGTGTGTGTGAGTGAGTGTGTGTGTGTGTGTGTGTACAAATCGGTGTAGTGAATGAGAGAAGACGTGCATGTTTGTGGGTTGTTTCATTAAGAGTGTTCCATCGGCTGTGTGAATCGTAGCTTTTTCTTTCTGTAAGTACTTGCAGTTGTAAGAATGACCTGTATAATACCAAGACAACGTGTAAACAAATTAATACAAAAATAATAAAACGTGTACATTTGAAAAAGGATTCTAAGTTATTTTAACACTATATATTTTCATTTAATAATTATTTTAGTGTAAAGTAATGGTGTTGGTGTTTGTCGATGTAAAAGTCTTACTCTGCAATTTATTTTGTTCCCAGAACTGTCCTCATCATTTCGTGGTTAGCTTTAAATGTCATTAACTAGTCCACTAGATCCTGGATTTTTATCCAATCTGCATGTAACTGGTATTATTTGAGCTCTGAGTGAGCTACCATTAATTTTCATAATATGAAATCGTATTATTTAAATCTCAGCATATTCTTCTTTAATAGTTATTGAGCACATTTTTCATTTACCTATTCATATGGCTATATTATGCAAATCAATACTTTGAAACAAATTCAGCAAGACATATGTTTGAACAAGGAAACTTTACTATAATTTACAGTTTTTAGACACTCTCTTATAATAATTATTAAGCACATTTTCAGGTATTTCTTTATATGGCTGCAAAGCTTCACTTCGATATCCCACTTGTTGGCACCATAATAAACTGTTTTAAAGTTAGCCGAATAAGTTTCGAACCGTAAATACGTAGAAAAAAAGATGAAAGATATCAAATCTCAACATATATGTACTTCAATTCGTAAAAAACTGATACAGCTGCAAACTGCATGGCCCCCGTAAGCACTGCTTGCAGTTATATTTGTGTTTTGTTTTACGCAGGACATTTGCCCGAAATGAAGCTGGTCTGTAGTGTCACAAAGTTTGGGGAAAACTGCAGGAAATTATTTTCTGTAGGTCTCCCGTGTGTCCACTGGGTGGCGCTGTGAACCATGAGGCGTCTCGTAGCCGCATATTATGGTCTCACTGAAGAAGAGAAACACGTGAGCGGCTAGGCAGGAAAGCTAGTGAGACGTCATAATTTTTTTATATTTATTTAATTTTTTGCTTCAAACACGACGTTCCAGGCGGTGCGATAATGAAGCTGTTAACTCATAACATGTTGACATCTCATGTGAAAGGTGTGACTAAAGGATATCCGCTTTTAATCAAGGTTGGTGAGCGCGTTTGTGCGGAAAAGTCTCAGTAGCCAAATATAAAGTCTCTTATAAATAAAGATGCGGGTAAATTAACTGCGTTTTACACTGTAGTTCGCTGTAATTTAGTGTCATGTGCTAAATATGTGCTTTATTTTCTGTGGGGTTGCGAGATTATTAACTTGCGTCTGTATGTTGCAGTCGGTTTGACATCATGAGGTTACACGGTTTGAGAGCATGATACGTTTGTATGCATGTATCACGTATTTAAAATGATTCAAAAAATCTGCAAAGTGAATATTTCGAAAACAAAGAGGCGCAGTTCCATTAAAATTAGTTGAAGCGCTTAATACAGGGGCGTTCAAACTGTTTGATAATGTGAAAGTGCCAGAAGGCCAATAGTCCCCGATGACATTATTTAAAATAATAAATTTGATTAAACATTGTTTTTATCTGCATATTGCATCTCACTATAAATACAATGTTATTAAATAACATTAAAAACCATTGTTCTCGTTATGATCTATATTTAAATAATTGATGTTATTGAATTTGCGACATGTATACAGTGTTTCCTCGATTCCATATTTTAGTTTAAATTTATCATTTGACATGAACTAAAATTTGGTACAGGGAAGTGCTGTATACAGTGGTGCTATTTGAACAGTTAGCTTCTTTATCCCTTTTTACTTCATTTATATTTTCTACTTTCTAACTCCTTAAGTTTTGCTATGACTAATGTACAGAGGTGGAAAGAGTACTGAAAGTTTGTACTCAAGTACAGGTACTGTTACATGGGTGAAAATGTACTCAATTACAAGTAAAAGTACTGGTGTTAAAAAAAAAAAAAAAACTTGAGTAAAAGTACAAAGTACTCTTCTCAAAAACTACTCAGAGTATTAATTACTTTTTAACCGATGGATGTTTTATTGCGTCGTCAATAGCAGGCATTCGATTCGATTCACCAGTATAAAATATCTACGTTCAAAGCACATTTCTCAGATGAACAAGGTATAGAAAGGCAATTTGTTTTGTAAATATATGTGGATATAAAGCAGGAATTTAGTTTTTTAAAACAATAACAAAAATGTTTTTGAACATGCATAGAACAGTTTAAACTTTTCCCAGTACACTGCGAACAACAGGCAGGTAAGTGTCTTAAACTCTTAGACTGTCACACTTTTGTTCAGTTTCAGCAAGAGCTGGTTTTCTAAATTAACAGAGTCTGTCCGGCTTCGTTTGGCTGTGAAGGGTAGACCAGCACAGCTAAAAAGTCGCGGTCGCGATTGCACAGCCTTATTGGCTGCAAAGATGCAGATGAAAGGTTTGAATATTAATTCAAATTGTGGGCGTACTCAGTAGCAACTTTAGATTTTATAAGTAGTGAAGTAGATTACATGGTGTAAATTGTACTCAAGTACGAGTAAAATTACACACTTGAAAAACTACTCATAAAAGTACAAGTACCCAAAAATCTACTTAATTACGGTAATGTGAGTATTTGTAATTCGTTACTTCCACCCCTGCTAATGTAGTTAGGGATCTTGACCTCTAGGCACGAAAATGCTACTTCAATTTAAGCAGTTTTATTCACTGACTCCCTTCTTCAGTGCTTACTGCATCAGCTGCTTTTTGAGACCCAGCTAAATTGCTGCTTTTAATCATATTTTACGACATTACCTAGCATAGTCTCTTTTCACTCTACTCTTTAAACAAGGCAAAAGTCTCATGACAACTTACACAAAAATGTTTCAGTTTTCACTGAATAAATATTGTAATTTACACCTCTATAACCTCTCTTGTGGTGCTGCAGGTAAATATATTAATTGAATGTTGAATTTGTATCATTTATTTATTTTGGAAATTTTGGGCGATAAGTAATAAATCATAGAACATACAACAACTTTAGTGTCATTGCAATACACTCAAATGTATGGTGTGACGAGATGAGCATCACAACTCATCATCGTGTTCCTTTAAGATACATTCCAGGTAATAAAGGTAGATCATTATACAGTATATCTGAGTATTATCTTGTAGCATGCTGCAGTTTTTGCTGTATGTTCTGTATGGATGTGAGGTTATAACTTGCGTGTCTTGATTGCTTTGTATTTCTTTTTACATTCCAAAGGCGACGGAAGTCAAGGTGAAGGAAGTGGATTTCAATCCTGAATTTGTGAGCCGAATGATTCCCAAGCTGGAATGGAGTGCTTTAATCCAAGCAGCAGAGGGGGTGAGATTTTGTCATTATTAACTTATTTTGTTACTGATATTTTCTATGCATATTCTCTTCTCTACAGAATCATTATGATGCTTAATTCTTTCTAATTAAAATTGTTTCCAACTAAATCTGTTCATTCTGGTTACTGTTCCTGCATGATTTTGCAACCCTAGTGACATTGCTGATCAGTTGTGTTGTTCTTACAGTTGGGACACCTGCAGGACCTGCCAAGCTCACCTGTACCAAACTACGAGAATGATGCAGAGTTTTTACGCAAAGTTCACAGGGTTCTACTGGAGGTAACAGATTTAACCAAATGTTCTTATGTAAAAGCCAGTGATTGCGCTTACTTCTTTCTTCCTGAGAACTCAACATAATCAGTCTATGACATATCATGATCTTAGCAGCAGGACAGCCTCAATATTTTGGTATGAATAATAAGTATTGGTTTGCCATTAGTACTTGAACTAGTCAGTATTATGTAGAATAGGACTGTGCGATATGACCAAAATCTCATATCCCGGTTTGTCATTTCATATCAAGATATAGTACATTTTCTGTAAATTTGGTGGAACTTTCGCAAGCAAAATCTCGTCTGTGCACGCTCAACTCTGCTTACGTGTGCTTACAACACTCTCCGCATGCTCATAATTTTGTTAAACGATATATTTTGTCATATCGCACAGCACTGTCTAGATGTATAACATCATTTCACTTCCTTCCTCTCTGTAGGTGGAGGTAATTGAGGGTTCCCTACAGTGTCCCGAATCAGGCAGAGAATTTCCCATCACAAAAGGAGTCCCTAACATGTTACTCAATGAAGACGAGTCGTAAATAACCTTCCTCTCTTCTCATACGAACTGATATGAATATGACGATTAACGTCTGGCCGCCTCTCAAGATGTCACCAATCTGCCCCGAAAACCTGACAGAAATCTAAATGTAATCTATATTTTCTCTGAGGTAAATCATTTCCTTGTTAAAAATACCCACTGTGCTCTCAAGTTTGGTTTATTTGTTATACTTTGTAAAATTATTTGAAATAAATCTGTAATGTGTAACAAAAAAGATTTTCTAAAAATTGAAATAGTTATCTATCTGATAATGACTCCACTAAGGTATAGTGGAGTCATTACTAAAATTTAACAATTTGTTATTGTATTAAAGTGCTGATATATTTTAGAAGTTCCTTTTAAGCCAGTTAATTTTACAAAATAATAAGTAGGGATGTACGTTGATATTAGAATCAGCCGTTAATTGCATCGGCATCGTACCGTTGCTTAGATTTATTATACGCCGCAAAGGTAGTGCTTGTGACAGGCGTGTCCAAAGTCTAAGGTGGAATCTTAGTCGGCCCCCGCATTCTGTCTTAAAATGTATGGTGTTATTTTTGTGCCCAAATTCTGAGCACGCAGTGGATCGATCACGGGCAGAATCTCTTTTCATGCCTACACATGCACTCACATTCACTTGCGAGCCCGCACATGGACTGTATCCGCGTTATCATACTTTTCTGTGTGGTAGTATGCATCTCAGAAAATAGCTGGGGGTGTAGCTTAACGGCTCTCTACGCACTAGGTAGTGCACATGGAGTGTCATATGTGCCCTATTTGACTTGGTGCACTACAAGTGGGAAGTGACTTTTTACTTAAAATGTTGTGCACTACGCCCAAAGTGGTCTGTTTTCGCTCGGCTTTCACGCTCGCTTGGCTTTGTGCTGTGTTATATATGTCAGAGTTATTGTGTTATTTTTGTGCTAAATTTCTGAGCATGCGTGGGCGAGGAAAATATCTTGATCTTTAAGCGCTGACAGTGCATCTTTGCCTTTATGCCCTGTGCTCGTGCTTGACTCTGCCTTGCTCATTCATCAGCATGGACAGATATACACAAAAAAATATTGGATATCAGCATGAGCCAATAATTCCCTCATCGTGCATCCCATGTTCTTATTTAGCATTTTTATATTTGACCTAGAATGCAGATGAATTTTGTGTCTATAATCATTTTGGCGGCTTTCTTTTTATACAAAAAACCTTACTGCACAAGATCAACCCAAAAGCCTAATTAGACCCTCCAGGATTTCATGATGATGTGATCGTAACTGTTAACACAAATTCCACCAATTCCTGCAAATTCATTACTGCCGTGCAATTTTGACCAATTACCGCAACTTTTCCGCAATTTTTGACCAATCGTTGTTCTCCACGAAATGTTGAGCCATACGTCAGCGAACTCACTTCCTTGTTCCGTTTAGAAGACGCAGGAAACGTGTGATAAAAGGTTTACCTTCAAAAATAACTAAATGATTAATAGTTAATAAAAATAACAGTGGTTTTGTTCCCTTCATTTTAATTAATTATTAAAGAGTCATTACAAAAGGGGACAAAATCGCTAATGTTTCTGTGACTTTGACTTGCTCCCGCAACTGCCTAATCCCTGATTTATGTTATTTTATTTGTTGCTTACAGCCTGTTTACTTAATATCACTGTTTCCTTTTGCGTTCCAAAGTTCTGAAAGCACGATGACGTGGCGTCCTTTAATACTTTATTTAGGTTATGGAGCCTCATTTTTAGGGGTCACTATTTTTAAAACATGTATTTGCAATACAGCCACTAACCACAAGAAATGAACCTTGCGCTGCTTCACCTCTCCTGCCTGCACCAGAATGCCGCCTACGTACACGTAAGCATTTCTTATTTCTCCAGAAAACACATACCCTGCACAAGCGTTTAAATTCTTAAGTCATGCTTGAACAGGACAAAAAAATACTTTTCTTTTCATGTGGTGAAGTCAACCACTTTTTTTCGAAAACAATCTGGTGTCTTTGCTCCTTGAATGACTTGGATTCTTAAGCTCTGACAGCAATACTTCTTTCTTGCTCTCTTCTCGGCCTGCAGCGTTAAGTTCAATTACAGCCCTCAGACTGCAGCTATAATAATGTTATAATGGAGGAGGTGGAGAGCTGCTATAAAGCTGTTTTTGAAAGATTAACGATCATGTAGTTCATGAACTGTAATTAACAATAAGAAGTGGGGGAGAGAAGGGAAGGGAGAGGTAGAATAAAGACAGGGTGTAGTCAAATGAAAGGTCTGCGATTGGAGGTGGATATTAATTATTTCAGTGTGAGAACAAAATGGAAATGGAAAATAATAAGGCAACAAGGCGAAAAATGTCACTGTAATAAAAAGACGCTCGACTTAGGAAACATTTTTTAAAAGGGTATAGTTTAAAGACTTTAAAGACCACAAAGTTCTATCTCTTTTCTTTCTCTTCCTCACTCTGTCCTTCTAGCTGTCTTGTCTCCTGCTTCTGCTTTCCATCTTTATATTTCTCTCTCTGTATCCTTCGAGGGATCTGTCTTTAACTTTTCTTTCTCTCCCTTCATCATTCTAGTTATCTAGTATCTATCTCTTGCTGTTCATCTATCTCCAGCTCTTGCTTTCCATCTTTCTATTTCTTTCTCTGTCCTTCTTGCTATCTAACTTCTGCTTTCCATCTTTGTCTTTATCTCCACTCTCTCTTTCTCCCACTGCTCTTCTAGTTATAAATCTCTTTAATTTTTGCCTTTCCACTTTTTGTTTTACTCTCACTTTGTCCTTCAAGCTATGTCTTTCATTTCTGTCTTCCATTGTTTTGTTTCTCTGTCCCCTCTCTCATTCTCTCCAGCTTCCGCTTTCCATCTTTCTGTTTATCTCTTATGCATTCTATATTTGTTTCTCTTTCTCCCCTTTCTCTCACTCATTCCCTTCTTGCTATGTCTCTAAGTTATGCATTCAATCTTACTTACACTCTCTCTCTCCCTCTCTCTCTTCCTCTCTCTCTCTCTCTCTCTCTCTCTCTCTCTCTCCCCCTCCCTCTCTCCCTCCCTGCACCTGAGGTGGAAACAGTTTTTTGGGAAGATTCTGGGAGCAGATCCCAAACTTGGCCAAGAAGATGAATCACTAAGCTGCTACTGTCTGGGAATGAGGGTGAGGTGGGAGTGGGGATGTAAGTGGATAAAACTGATTGTTCTTGGGCTCAGACTTTGTATGAAACCTTAAAACACAGATAATTGGCATAAGGGGAGGATACAAACTCACCAAAGCCCTCCTTGATTGTTGTGTTCTTTATGACCAGACCCGTCGGGGACCCGCGTCTGCGCGCTCTCGCCTCTCCAAACCGCGCTGCCGAGAAATAACTCTACAATTTCAGCCTTTTACCGAATTTGAAATGGAATATAACTTCTAAGCATTTACTTCTCCTTCTTTATCTCATTGGAGTGTTAATGAAGTAGTTGATTCAGATTTTTCCTGCGTTGTTTGGTCAATTTTTTTTGTTCTATGCTCTTTGACTCCAAATGCACAGAAGACGTCGGTCATTTAAAAATTATGTAATCCTTACAAAATGAAACAACAAACTCGATCCGAGCGTCTTGTGTGTCATGGGAAAGCGGAGAGTAACATTAAAAAGAAAGTAGTTTAACTAAAATAGCGTTCCCTCACAAAGCTCCAAGACGAACCGCAAGAATTCTAACCATTACTTCGACACCACATTTTGGAGCTGTGCGACTGGAACTCTTGACTGGATTCTGCCGACAGACGCGAGTTCGGTTCGTTTAGCTCGCCGGTAAATAGTTTTTTAAAAAGTGGAGCGAACCGGAGAAACTCAGCATAATGTAAAGGAGCGGAAAGTAGATCACTGGGCTATTTATATATAGCATGTATATGGACAGCGTTTCAACTGGGGTACAGTACAGCCTTAAATACTTTCATTTTATCTTGGCATGCACAAAAATGTTTTTCTCCTCTCAATCCCTACCTGAGATAACCCGCTTTGGGATTGGGCTTTAAAAAGATAGTTTTTATATTTGTTTCTCGTAAAAAAAAAAATTGTTTTGAGGTAGAGGAGCTAAGCTGCTATGTAAAGGTGACTTTTGCTGAGGCGAAACTTGGTGAGGTTTACACAGCGTTAAAACTGCTAACACAGCCCACGCACATTCACGTCCCTTTTTCGGTGAAAACGGCACTTGGGACACTGACAGGACTCAAGACTCGGTGAAAAACATTTTGGACACTGACAGAACTCAAGACTCGGTGAAAAAACGGCATTTTTGACACTGACAGCACTCAAGACTCGGTGAAAAACGACATTTTGGACACTGACAGAACTCAAGACTCGGTGAAAAAACGGCATTTTGGACACTGACAGAACTCGAGACTGAAAAGTTCAACTCCCTCATCCATCCGTTCGCCATGTGGTTCATCAATCTCGCGCTGCTGGTCCTCAAGCTGTCGGTGTCGGCGGAGGGATTTTCGACGTGCCAGTCGTACGACCTGGACGACCACAAGTCGAAGCGGATAGAGGCGGTGCGCGGCCAGATTCTCAGCAAACTGCGCATCCGTTCTCCACCGGATCCCACCGTGAGTCCGCCGCCGGTGTCGGTCCCGGTGGAGGTGATGTTACTGTACAACAGCACCAAGGAGCTGCTGAAGGAGCGCGCGCGTTACGCCGAGTCCGCGTGCGAGCGCGAGAGCAGCGAGGAGGATTATTACGCTAAAGAGGTGCAGCGCATCGACATGCTGAAGACAGACTCCAGTCAGTAACATTTATACATCATTTACATCTTTCATATCAATATGTGTAGTTTTTATATTAGTATTTGGCTCTGAATCATGATTCGACTTAACAAGAATGCAGTCTTTATGACTACACTGGCCAGTAACTTTTGTTTTTAATAATAAATGCTTCAGGGATGTAGTATACATGACACCAGCCAATATTTTATTTGTAAAAATAATAATTCAAATTCATGTCTAACCTTTCATCAGGGATGTAGTTTACATGACACAAGTCAGTACTTTTGTTTGTAAGCAAAAATATTTTTTATATTAATATTTCAACCGATGTCAATTTCGTAAGATATCAAATCGGATTTCAGAAAGTCAAAAATATTAATAAAGAGTATTAAATATTTGTTCTTAAGTGCAAGTACTGTTACTTTGCTGAAATAATTTTAAACGTAGTGAAATACCTCAATTAGAACTCAAGCACAAGTAAAATTACAGACATATACTGATAAAAGTACGAGTACCCTAAATGACTATGTAATTACAATAACATAAGTAGGTCATAACGTCCCCCCGAATGTTTTATATTAATATTTCACCTTTCATTAGGGATCTGGTGTACATGACCACAGTCAGTAACTTTTGTTTTCAATCAAGGATATTTTTCATGTTAATATTTCAACAGATGTAATTTTACAGGACTGTTGAACTGGTGACTGGTGTCAGATGTGCAACATTCTTGTATAGTGACATCAGGTTCCAGAAAGTTGAAATATTAATACAAAAATATTATCGATTACAAAAATGTTCTCATGTGTCATGTATGCAAAATTCTTGCAAAGTCACATAGGGTTTCATGAAGGCTAAATATTTTTATATTAATGTGGCAGTTACCTTGCAGTGGTGACCATAAGGTAACTTTATTTAAATTTACAGCATTTAGCAGACACTCGTATCCAGAACAACTCCCATTTTCTAATTACAGGGGTTTAAGGGCTTGCTCAAGGAGCTAATGGTGGTAGTGCTGGAGGTAGGATTATTTGAACCCAGGACCTCATCCTACAACTAGCCCATCATCACCACCCTAGGAGAAAAACATAATTGGACCCACTATACAAGACTCTTTATTTTTGGCTACATAGTTATAGTTAAGTACATCATGTAGTGAAATGCAGAGAGAGAAATGAAATGTGACCTCTGCGCTTATCAGTGAGGGAGCAGTGGTCAGCGCTTAGGGAGCAGTATTTGGGGAGGGTACCTTGCTAATGAGTACTTTAGTGGTACCAATTCAGGGCATGAATCAACTCCCTAACCGTTAGGCTACCAGCTGCCTTTCTTATTAGCTTTCATAAATTGCACAATGAGGCATATTTGTTTACTGTAATAATATTTTTCAACAAGATGTCTTCTTAACACTATTCACAGTAGAAGTGAGTTAGTGGGCGTCTTGGAGAGGGCGGTGGTTGTTTTTGCACTTCTAGGTGAATCTAATTTCCATGAGGTGAGTCCTCTTTTTAAAGAGTGCTGCTGTTATTGCCACAGACACGATACACACGGCGCCCCAGAGCCCCTTCTTCAGAGTGGTGAGGTTCGACGTCAGTGGTGTGGACCGAAACTCCAGTACACTGGTCAAAGCCGAGTTCCGCATCTTCAGAGTGCAAAACCTACATGCACGCGCCACCGAGCAGCGAGTGGAAATATACCAGGTGAGCTGAGTGTGTGTGTGTGTAACATTAGGTCCCCATAATGTTAGGAAAACTGAGATTTGTCAAGTTTGTGTGGCTTTTTGTATGTGAAAACCATTTTGTATGTGAAAACCTGACCTCATAAGGAAAATGATTGTGTAAAAGAGATGGCAGTTTATGGGTCAAATTGGTTTAAATATGAACACTTACTAAAAAGACTTTCAGAAAAACTCAGGATTAGTCTTGTTTCAATGACTATATATACACACAGATGGTCCACAAGTTACAATCATTCGATTTTTCAATCTTATGATGATAAAATAGTAAAAACATTTCATGTTTCATGTGGCAGGCAAACAGCAGTTAATGCTCTCGGGGAGCAGTGCTTGGGGTTGGTACCTTGCTTATGAGTACCTCAGTGGTACCTTTACCGGTCCGGGATTCGAATCGACTACCTTCCGATCATGTGGAGAACTCCCTAACCGTTACACTATCAACTGCACCACCAATAGATAGTAAAAATCGTCTGTTTTGTTTGCTTTGGATGTATACTCACAATCTCTACACACTATTTGAGTCTAATTGATTTTTTGTAAAAATCTTTTTAATGGGGGTTCATTAAAAAATCTCATTGACCCATAAACAAGGGGTGTAATGATGCATCAGTTCTTCACTGATTCATTGATTTAGTGATTAACGCGTCCATTATATTGATTCTAAGTGAAACCGCTGATTAGACATTATAACATCACTGTATATTGAATAGAAGAGGTGCACGATTCAGAAAATCTCACGATTCGATTCAAATCTGATTCTTGGGCTTATGATTCAATTCAAAGCGATTCACGATTCAATACATAAATGAATTTGTTTCAAGATTGCTGTTTTGAGTTATATTTACGCATACTGAAGCAAAAGAGGTCTATCTGGACAGATATCGACAATGCGCCATCTATAAGATTGAAGAGCTGAACTCATGTTGGGGGGGAAAAGTAAACTAGTGCCATTACCTTAGTTGAAAAATATGCATGAACGCATGAATCGATGTTGAATTGAGTGAAAAGTAATTTTTATTTGCACACCCCTATTGAACAGGCGAGCTATTTTAATTAGCTTTTTTTTTAATTAAAAGAGAAGATTATTTTTCATTTAAATGTCTGGTTAAGCTCAGGAATCAAAATGTCTAATGATGTTTTAGCTGCTTTTTGAGATTTGATATGAATGGAAGTGACTGTGTTAAAACAGCATATTCTCTCTTCTCTCTTCCCCTCTTGCTATCTATTCAGCATAACACTTTTAAACTGACATCATCTTGTCATAGCAAGATATTTTATGTTTCTCATGCTTCAAGTTAACTTTACCATGCTGCACCTTTTATTTCCAGTTATAATAGTGTATTTGTGTGCTTTTTGTATACTTGTATATCATTTCACCGTATGACTGTATATAATGGAGATGACTTTGACCCCACTCTTAACACACTGAGCCTCGTACTAAGAGCCAGGAACACAATTTAATCCTTGTTTTTAACCCTGTTTTCTCTCTCTCTCGCCAGATACTAAAATCTGATGACGTCTCGGCTCCCTCTCAGAGGTACATCGATTCTAGAACAGTAAAACCACAAGCCAAGGGTGCGTGGCTTTCTGTTGATGTCACGGAGACAGTGAAGGAATGGATGAGTTTTACAGGTCAGAGAGTTCAAACCAGCAAACAACTCAAACTAACACTGTCTTTGTTCTTAAATGCAAACTTTTAACTCTAAAAATCAGTACATCTCAGAAGAAATTTCTACTTAAAACCCTTTTACACAGTTTTCACAAAGATTTTGACCAATAATTTCTTATTTGAGATTTCTTCTTAGGTAAGGTCAGAATCCACAAAGGCTGAAGATGAATGATTCTTACTCACGTTTTATTGCATGTGTGTTGTTGTAAAACATCACCTCATTGGCTTTTCCTTAATTCTATTTAAATGTCTTTCCTAAGAACAAGTTTAAGAAACAAATGTAAAAAAAATATTGGTGAAAGACGCACATTGTTGTTAAAAGCGTTAAATAAAATGAGCATTTTTTTCATTATCTTATAACACTTAGACAGGAATCTGGGTCTGAAGCTGGGTGTTCATTGTCCCTGCTGCACGTTTGTTCCCTCCACCAACACCATCGTGCCCAACAAAACTGAGGAGCTGGAGGCTCGCTTTGCAGGTTTGAGCCAGTCTTTCCAGTCACAGTTCATACTGTATTGAGTAGGGATGCACGATATGGGAATTATTGGCCAAGGTCGAAATCCGATCTCTTTCATACTTATATCTGCTGATGCTGATACCAGTAAATGAAGAACGCAGAGTCCAGAGCGAGCGTAGGCAAAGAGGTGGGAGTTGAGCATGGAAAGACAAGATATTTCACTTGCCAAAGTTCCACTCCACACTCAGAATTTTGTCAGTAAAGTAAAGACATGACATTTCTAACACAGCTATATGCAATACTACAGCATAGAAAAGTATGATAAAAGTGACTTACTTACCATACTATTAAGTGCACATAGTACGCAGCTCGGGACACAACCCATTCGCTAAGTGAGGCAAACACACATTAAAGATTTTGAGTTGAGCACGTAAAGATGAGAGATTTTCTTATGAACAAAATAACACCATACATTTTAGGACAGGATGCGCAGGCCGTATGAAATAGCACCTCGGACTTTGTAAACACTACATTTCCGACGTTCAATAAATGCTTCGTAAAAGAGGCTCTCAGCTGGCAATGTCGGGCAAATTTAAGCAACGGTCTGATGCCGATGACTTTAAAAAATGCAATTATCAGCCGATTCTGATATTATCGTGCATCCCTAGTATTGACAGTTGTTCTGGACAATAGTAGATTCTCACACTTCAAGATCCAACACCTGGACCGGTAACGGTACCACTGAGGTACTCATGAGCAAGGTACCGTACACAAACACTGTTCCCCAGGGGCTGCCCATGTTAGCTGCCCTACTTTTTCATGGATGGGTCAAATGCAGAGGTCACATTTGGTTGTGATGAACTGTGCGCTGTGCCGTGTTCACAATGACAAAATTAAATACATTTAAAAAATCACACATGGTGGAATACATTTAACAGGACAGTACATGAACATACACTGAGAAAAATATTAACAGAATTATTTTTTTTAAGTATTAACTGAATTTTAAAAATATCAAAATAATCATCACGGGCAATATTATGTTGATTAGAGGTTCTGAATGTTGGTTTCAATTCATTTTTGATTCATTGGCCAGACCTATTTCATACTGCTGTATATTGTTGGACTCGACTAAAGAGCGCGTCAGACTGCCGATTCCGAAATTCTGCAGATTTCAGTAACAATATCCCAATAATAATGTGAAGATTTCATTTCCAGTAGTTATGCATAGAATTAAAGCAGACTTCACAACTTCATCCGTTTCACAGGTGTTGATGACGATCTGATAAGGCATAACAGAAGATCTGGAACAACAAAGGGCCAGTTGGAGTTCAGCACTAAAACACCTCACCTCATTCTTACCCTTCTGCCCACTGACCGCCTGGAAAACCCCAGCAAGAAGAACCGCAAAAAGAGAGCAGCACCCGACACAACAACGTGCTCGAGGTACCTATCCAAAGACAAACAAAAACTTACTTGCATGTGGCAAAACCCATAAACAATAAGAGTAACTCATGCTACGGTAACGTGACTACAGTGTGTTGTGTGTGTGAGAGACTTGCTGAGGGAGTGCCATGTGCTGAAGTGTGGAGGACCCTTTTTCATTGTGTGTGTTTATGACTTCTCATTCCTGTATAAACCATACACACCAGGGAAAAATCTGACTGATTACAAAACATTATAGTGTAGAGGAAATCACGAGTGGGGTTTTTGTCATATAAATACAGTGTTTTTGATTGCATTTTGTTGTTTTTTCTTGCAACATAGCCTGGAGAGAGCTGGTTGTGGGCGAGAACCTCAGCACAACATTTCAGTTTTAAAGTGACTCTCTACAATTAGATAATTATATTCATTTAGATGTGAAAAGGCAAAAAGTTGATCCTAGATTAACAAACTTACGCTGAATTTTAGTAAATAAGGGCCTCCATCCTAAAATAGCACGCTGAAAAAGGGCTCTTAGCACGCGAGAACGTCTCAAACTCAAGGCATGTGTCTGTATCTTTGAGGTCATTCTAAACTACTTATAACATGTTCAACTTATTTTAAGTGAAATTAGTTTTCTAATATACCTTTACTTTTATTTGTTTAAAAAATTATTAGGGCGCACGATGATATTATAATCGTATCCGAATCAGACGATTTAAAAAAGTAATCAGCATCACACAGATGCTTAGATTTGCCCGATATTTTATGCCTCATTTATTGTACGTTGGAAACTTAGCGCTTGTGCCAGGCATGTCCAAAGTCCGAAGTGGGATCTTATACGGCCCACGCCTTCTGTCTTAAAACGTATGGCGTTATTTTGTGCCAAAATTCTGAGCACACAATGGAACGTTCCCCAGCAAAATCTCTTTAGTCTTTACTCGCTCAACTCTGCCTGCAGGTGTGCTCGTAGTAAATTGTGTGTTTGCCTCAATTAACGAATGTGAGCTTGTACATGGGCTGTGTCCCAAACCGTGTACTGCCACACTTACTAGTATAGTAGGTAAGGCGCTCTTATCATTTTATATGCATCTCAGGAAATAGCCGGGGTTGTTGCCTAACAGCTCTCTACGCACTAGGTAGTGCACATGGAGTGTCACACGCCCCCTATTTGACTTGATTCACCATATTGGGCGGGAAGTGACTTTTTCTTACGCTCAAAGTGCTCCACTCTGCATTCACGCTCGCTTGACTTGGCACTATATTAGAAATGTCAGAGCTATGGCATTAATTTTGTGCCAGATTTTGCGCAGTGGAACTTTAGCATGCAAAATCACTGCTCTTTACACGTCCAATGATCGGATATTGGAATCGGCTGATAATTCCCATGTCATGCATACTAAAAATGATTACAGGTATCAAACATTAGCACAGTCATCTATTCAAGATAAAAAGAATAATTAATGAAATTAACTATAGGAATTTTTTCTCTTCAATTCCCACATTTCAGTAAACACAGATCTCTTCGTCTCAAGTGCTTATTAGTTGGGTTGTAATAGTAAATCAGATCATGTTGCATGTGTCATGTTGCTCTCAATATAATACTGTATGGGGATTGTAAAGTATATTTTGCTCTTTTACGTAATAAGAGCACAGTGTTGGGAATAAATGAAACACAAAGCTCTGTGATTTGACTAGCCCCTAATTAGAAAAATGCAATAGAACATTTGAATCTCTTTCTGTCTCATTTTTCATGGTAACACCTCTTGATGTTAGTGTAGTATCTCAGAAAGTTACAGAAATGATTACGTCTTTGCTGTAAGTCGGCATTCCTCAATCCCAGTCCTCACGGACCACCGCTCTGCACAAATTCAAATTTCCCGACCCACAGCACAGCTGATGCTACTGAATAGCTAATTAGCAATGTACGATCAGCGTGCGGCCGTGCAGGAAATACCGAACCTGTGCAGAGCGGTGGACTGGGATTGAGACACGCTTAAAGTGAATGATTGTCACTGAAAGTAAATTAAAGTGAAAGCTTGTCACTGTGAACACAACACAGCACACAGTTCACCACAACCAAACATGACCCATCCGTGAAGGAGCAAGTGGGCACTTTGCACCGATCAGGACTTGAACCCACAACCCTTGGACCTTTACACTACCAACTGCCCCAAATCCCCAGCATCTCAGTTCTTAATTGTTCTCCACAGAAATGCTGATCAGGGCTGCTGTCTGAGGTCCCTGTACATCGACTTCCGCCGAGACCTCAACTGGAAATGGATTCACGAGCCAAAAGGATACAAAGCAAATTTCTGTGCTGGGAATTGTCCTTATTTGTGGAGTGCAGACAATCACTACAACATGGTACGTGAATAAAATCTTTAATATCACTGCTGGATTACAAAGTGCGTTATTAACAATGGCAGTATGATCTTATAGGTGTTACACAAAGCTTTGAGAAATGTTGTCATCTTCCAGTCTAGGTTAGAAACACCTGTACAACGTTTCCCATAATACTTATCCTCAATTTAATCCTGTCTTTTCGCTTTAACCACTTGCCCTAGGCCTTAAGGGGGGAGTGCAGGGTCCGAGGTGGGCTCATGTTACATGCTTCAAATGACAGCAACAATGCATTACACAATGTGCTATACAATGAGTAAAATTCTTTAGGCACAAGTGGATTTGCAAGTGTTGTTGGGACAATGAATAGTTCAGTTTTATATCTAAAACATCTGTTTTATTACAGTAAATACAAACTGAGAGCTATTTGTAAAATATTGAAATTTATATTTAAGTTATTTTAAACAAACTGGTAATGATTAAAAGATTTTAGGCTGTAGTTAAGTATTTTTAACATTTTTAAAGTGCAGTTAAAAATACTTAACTACAGCTAAGGAAAATTACTGTCAAAACCAAACCCCCTCATAGTGCTGTGCGATATGACCAAAGTCTCATAGCCAAGTAAAAGTCATTTCATATCCTGAGAACGATATTACAATGTAGTACATTTTCTATAAGTAAACAAGTGTCTGTGCACACTCAATACGCCTGTATTTTTATGCCACTCATAGTAAATTTTTAACACCGTTGAAAACACTGCTCTAGTGACTTGTGGTCACACTGTGGTGCATTTTACAGCACTCTAGTAAGGTGCCGTGTACATGTAACTTGTCTTCATCTAATTGTTATCTTTCATGATACATTTCACTATATGTTGTACTTTATAACAAATGTTTTAAATGTTTCCTCAGATTCTCCCGCTGTATAACAAAATGAACCCCGAGGCCTCGGCGTCTCCCTGCTGCGTGCCTCAGGACCTTGAGCCCCTCACCATAGTCTACTTTTTGGGTCGAACCCCTCGAGTGGAGCAGCTCTCCAACATGGTGGTCAAATCCTGCAAGTGTCGCTGAGGACTGGAGCAAGTGTGTGAGTGAGTGAGTGTGTGTGTGTGTGTGTGGTGAGGAATGTGTGGCGTGTGGTTATTTTATGTGCCAAAATTCTGGGTGCAGAGAGCAGTGTAAACACAGATACGTACATAGTCTCACACATGAGCACCGGACGCTGGTAATAGATTGTCATAATATTACCTTTACAAAAATACAGATAAGCTGTTACTGTACAGTGCATCTCACAGCTCATAGACGGCGAGACACTGTTCGGGATTTGAAATTTACTACAGAAAGATTATTAACATTAATTTCTGCTTGATAGTATTAGAGCATTTCGGTCGGTACCACTTAGGGATGCACTGATCCAACGTTTTCAGTTCTGATGCTGATGCCGATGCTTGGGCTTTGGGTACTGACCGACCCCGATACCAGTTTTTAATGAATAAATTGTGTATTTCTCTGTGAGGAGGAGACTGAGATTATTCTGTTCTGCTCAAGGAAATACTGGACTTAAATCCTGTTTTCCCACTAAAACAATGTAATAATTACACACCCATATGTATATGCTAAATTATTTATTATTAAAATAACATCTCAAACATGATTCCTTTAAACACAGTTGTGTCATTTAGTGACGCTCCCTAATCCTGCGGCGCTAAAAGCATCAGGAACACAGAGATTGTGAGTGAGAGCTGGTGTTGTTAAGGAAATTAAACAGTATAATGGTGTGATGTGCTTTTGGGCTTGTAGTGTGTTGTGTTGCTTGTTCTGCTCATTGTCATATCAATATGTAGGAATTAGTGTGAACGTTGAACAATAAACCAGCTTTACCACAGTCACACTTCACATGCAGAATCAGTTGAGCGTGCACACATTTGCAAACATAGAAAAACACTCCAATTTACAGATTGGCCCAATGCCCGATACCGGATCTAGCTGTTTGAGTCGCTATTAGACCGATATCCCATCCACCTATCAGGTCGGTGTATCCCTAGTACCACTAAAGTACTGAAGTTTGGTACCCAGATAACGGGTGGGCCAGGGGCAAGAGGAGGAGCAGGTGCATCTGGTTGACAGAATTATTTGCACAGTGTTAACTGAGATAACTGACATTGCAAGATTAAGCTGTTTTTATTTCCCTTTAGGGTTTGAAATGTTTTTGCCATAGCTTCAGTAGTCTAAAAATGAAATATTCAGGAGATGGTGGTAAAAGTAAAAACACTAGTTATTTTGTGTGTGTGTGTGTGTCTGTGTATGTCTGTGTGTGTGTTATGTGGTGTGTTTGGTGTGTGGATATAGATGTAAAAGAGCAGCTTCTGTGGTTTATATTTTTGATTATAGCAAGTGTAAATATTTTTCTCATGCAGGTAAGGGTTGTATATGTACCAAATAAAAATGTCAAATTAAATTTGACACTTCATTAAAAAATAACAATAATTAATTGCACAAGTTTTTTGCAATGTGAGTCACATACGATGTGAATGTGAAAAGGGACCTCTGCCTTTAACATTTGGGACATGTTCATTGATTTTCTAAATTCTCATACTGCTATATTCTGAATTTAATTTGTCCATGTGCTATAAGGTGTGTGTTCCACTACACTTTACACACGTAGCTACAATATCTTACAAAACCCCCAAATTATTAATAATGTTGGTAATGTAATGCCTAATAAAAGGTGGCCATTCTGTGACTTGTAATTGAAAAAAAAGTTATGTCAAGATTTTGTTTACTGTTAAAGTTGTCTTGTTTTATTAACATGAACATGTCATTTCTGATATTGATATTACACAAGATACTGTGGCTACATGTTTAAGGTGAGGTAATAATCACTTCTGAAATTAAATTCTCAATGCAAGAGTGAAAGAATTTCATCAAACGTTATGAGAAAAGGCAGTGAGGTCTTTTTTTGACTCGCGGCAAGTGAACATACACGTTTACATGAGTTAAGGATGTCTAGAGTCCAGGTGTGGAAGGAGGCGATGATCAATCAATTCTGATCAATTCAATGGATCTGGGTTTCACATAAGCACCGAGTTCCTGCAGACCCCACGGCGGGGTATCGAACCCACAGAAGGACCCCCACGACGGGGTATCGAACCCACATATAGGCCCCACGACGGGGTATCGAACCCACATATAGGCCCCACGACGGGGTATCGAACCCATAGTATGACCCCACGACGGGGTATCGAACCCACAGAAGGACCCCACGACAACTTATCGAACCTACAGTAGGACCCCACGACGGGGTATCGAACCCACAGAAGGACCCCACGACGGGGTATCGAACCCACAGAAGGACCCCACGACAATGTATAGAACCTACAGTAGAACCCCACCACGGGGTATCGAACCCACAGAAGGACCCCACGACGGGGTATCGAACCCACAGTAGGACCCCACAACGGGGTGTAGGACCCCACGACGGGGTATCGAACCCACAGTAGGACCCCACGATGGGGTATCGAACCCACAGAAGGACCCCACGACGGGGTATCGAACCCACATACAGGCCCCACGACGGGGTATCGAACCCACATATAGGCCCCACGACGGGGTATCGAACCCACAGTAGGACCTCACAACGGGGTGTAGGACCCCACAACGGGGTATCGAACCCACAGAAGGACCCCATGACAACGTATTGAACCCACAGAAGGACCCCACGACGGGGTATCGAACCCACAGAAGGACCCCACGATGGGGTATCGAACCCACATATAGGCCCCAACACGGGGTATCGAACTCACAGAAGGACCCCACGACGGAGTATTGAACCCCCAAAAGACCCCGGGACGTGCTATCCAACCCACAGAAGGATCCCACGACGGTGTATCGACCTCACAGAAAGGCCCCACAATGGGATATGGAACCCACAGAAAGATCCCACAAACGTGTAACGAACCCACAGGAAGACCCCACGACGGGGTATTGAACCCACATATAGACCCCACAACCGGGACATATAGAACCCAGGAGCTTCTTACCTTTTTGTAAGAGGCAACAACAGTAACCATCACGCCACCGTGCAGCTCCACCAGGGTTTATCCGAAACAAAATGAATCTTTTAATCATAGAAACAAACAAGTGAAAGCAAAAGATGAGCTGAACTTTGTGACGATGTTGTAAAGAGCGCTGAACAAATCCATTTAAAACTGAATGAGACTAGTTAAGATTGGTGACCGCTACTTTAATCAAACACAGGTGTCTTTCAGTTTTAAAGTAACTTGTAAAACCTCTGCCTTTTTCCACGTGAAGCTGCTGTGTCACAGCCGTTTGAAGGAAGCCTTTTAGCTGTGTGCTGACTCTGAAAGCACGTTTGTTCCTCTGCGTCTCCAGCCAGCTGCGGTCGAGGCTCGAAAATCTCCCGGAGTAAACAGGATGTGAACAATTTCCAGAAACCGACCACTCACAAAACTCCAGATTTAAATGCTGCCTGCACTTCAGGGCATGCGGTGACACGGCAGAATAAAAACGCAATGAGAGAACGCACATTGTGCCGAAAGACAAAGACACACCTCACACTATATATTACACAATATATCACTAATGTATTATAAATGTTTTTAACTGCAGTGAAACAATGAGAATATATTAAAAACATGTAAAAATATGCACATATTTAAATTACTAACAGTTAGCAATCTCTCAAAACCATAGAAAACATCCCATAAACGAATAGCTCATTAGATATTTTAATACACAAAATATATATCGTCAAACAGTAAGGCATGAATATTACAAACTGTATCATAACTGACTTATAAATAAAAGTTATAACAGGTAATTATAACTTCCTCAAATTCAATTCTTACATCTTCACCAATATACATGCAGCGACTTTGAAATCTTAAGTGCGTTCAAGAAAATCTAAAAAGAAAGTCTGAGGCTGTAAACAAATTACTTAATGCATTTGGAATATATTATTTGATTGCGTAAGAGGCTGAAGTCACGAGTAATTACTGTTTGCTTTTTCAGTTTTACGACGACAAAAACGCAACAGAATGTTGGAGTGAAGTTGGGACCGCAGCGTCGGCCTTGAGCGGATGTAAAGCTGAATAATGTCGTTGTGTGTGGGGGAGGAATTCTTTTCACTTGGCCTACTGTATATATTACATCTGCTGGTTTCTCCCCCTCCCCCCCATCCTTTAAGCTGCGTCTATAGTTCTGGGCACTGCACAGTAATGTTCATTTTTGGACATTAGGATTTAGTTTAACATTATAATGTTTATCTGTGCGGTGCTGTGGCCCGCGAGGCCGATCGACGGGAAATGAGAGGCCGCCTGAATCTGGCTGCCAGAGTTAAAACCAGCGAATACCTCCGTTTCGGTGTCATAAGAAAACAACTTTTTATAACCCAAGAAAAAGAGATAGTGAGGGAGAGTTTAAGGGAGTTACATAAGAGGCTTCTAAAGTGAATCAACACAAAAAAAGCATCCCGTCTCCATGCAACCGTTAAGTCATCACATTCTCCACCACGCGCAGAATCTCCAAAAACAGAGAGACAGAGAGAGTTAAAGAAGGTGGTCATTTATATCAAATCCACACGGTTCCTTCCTATAGGCTCGGCCTGTTCATTTTTACTTCCTCCCTACGTCCTACACAAACCACAAAGTAAACCAGAGCAGAGTCGATTCATATAGAAGTCATATTCATAGTTTTCTCACTGGCTAATTGTGGAGTTTATATTTATAATACAAGAAACTGATTTAGCCTGACCTACTCTGAGCTGAGATAAAGCTCGGTACTAAAGTGAAAAGTCTTAAAACTCATTTTCATGTTTGTTTCAGTCTATTTTTAGTTTTTATGTTTATTTGGGGGGAATTAGTCTGTTTTTGCTTTTATGGTTTTGTGTGAGACATCTCAACTTAAAATATCTTTTAAAAAGTCTTTTCAATGTGAGATCAATTAACACATTTCTGATTGATTTTCTGTGGGAGACTTCAGAAGAAATAAGTGCGCATAGGGCACCAAAAAATCTTTCATTCATTCATTCATTATCCGGACCACTTAATCCCTACTGGGAACTTACAGGGACCAACCCTGGACAGGCACAAACACACTGCAGGGCACACACACTCACAAAATCACACTCTCATACACACCTTACAGGCCAATTTAGAGTCACCAATTAACCTACAGTGCAAACTTTTGGACTGTGGGAGGAAAGCGGAGCACCCGGAGAGAACCCACGCGAACACGGGGCGAGCTCATGTTCACGTTTTCTCCCTCATTAAAGTGATGTTAAAACATCTGCATCATTTTCCAAATTCAACTTGTGGATGCTTATTAAAGTTATTTTAGACAGTATGAGTTGAAAGGTGACCTCAAATTGGGCTTTTTGAGATGAGCAATTAAGCAAGAATAATTTTAAGAACTCTAGGCCTCCCAAGTAGATTTTTGTCATGTAAGAATACATCTTTTAGAGTGAATTATGCCTGTGATGACTTTACGAGAAAAGCTGTTTATTTGTGGTGTTTAAGGACGGCTGATTCACACATTACACTGCATCTTATTTTTTGTCGGTTCTCAGCTACTAATAAAGCTAAATGTTAAAATGTTTACAGTAGCAACTAATATTTTTCTATTTGTGGTTTTAAGATTTCTGGTGTTCTAGAAATTAACTAAAATAATGAGAATGCTTTAGTTTTTACATTTAGTAATTACATACATTTGGAAAAAAACAAGTGTCTGTGCCAAAATGGAAAATTATATATAATTTAAAAAGTTATCATTCTTGATAAGAAATTGAGAGATTTGCATTTGTAAAGATTTTTTAAAAATAAATAATTAAGCCCTATGTTTTCACCGTTTCCCGTCACTGCAACTTGTCCATATAAAGTTTAACTGTTTTCAAATGAAAGACTTCCCTCACAGTAAAAGTCCTCAAATGACCTCAAGAGACCTCAAACATTTAAGGGTGTGGAGATCAGCTTTATCCTGCAACTCTGTGTGCACATTATGAGTTCATAATATAAAAGCAGGTCTTTAACGTTATTTTACAGTATTTACATTTTGACAGTTTGAAAAATCAATCACATTTATGAGCTTACGTGTCTAAATACACATTTCTTGTGCTTAAGATAAACTCAAGTCTATTTTTAGGAAAGTCTTAACATGGTCACTCTTCTAAATGTAGGACCATTTAAAGTTTTACTTCTGGTCCATCCCTGGGTATGAGGGAAAGAAAAATATTGCGAAATCAACGCCTCCCTTCCCGAGTGGAGTGTGTGGACAGAAAAAAAATGATGCGAGAGCAATACAGTTAGGATTGATTTTTTTGGGTGTGATGTCTGGATGAAAACACAGTCTCTGACATCAGCTTTTGTGTGTAGGGCACCCAAATGGCTAACGCTGTCCCTGGCTGAAGTCCAGACTTTTTTTTGGGATGGTTTTTGGGGGGAGAAAACAGATGGAAAGAGAGAGCAAAAGGGAAAAACATGGATTTAGGGTTGAATTCTGAGAGTGATGTCTGGGACGGGGGCACACTCCTAGATATTAGTCTATTTTTGTTTTCATACTTGTTTTAAAAGTCTACATCTGGTCCATCCCGCTAGATGTGAGGGGAAATCAACAAGATCACCTCCCCCGTCCTGATTGGGCTGCGTTCATAGAATCAGGATTGATTTTTGGGGGGTGAGATGTCTGGGAAGAAAATGCACCTCAGTCCCAGACCTCACTCTATTTGGTGTTTATGTTTATTTAGCAGGAAATCAGTCCAGTCCAGGGGGTGTCTTTATGGAGCCCTGCAGGGGACATTGGTGGGAGAAAAAAGGACAATTTTTGTGAGACATTTTAACTTCACTCTTCTTAATGTAGGAACATTTAAAAAAAAAAAACAAGACAGAAAAAAATGAAGAGAATGCAAAAAAAAACAAACACACAAACAAGCGGATCAGGATTGATTTTTCTGTGGGAAATGTCTGAGAAAAATAGTGCTATTTTTGTCCGTTTTTTTTAATGTTTATTTTGGGAGAATGTCTTAACTTGGTCACTCTTCTACATTTAAACCTTCAACTCCCTCCATAATTGGACTGTGTGAACAGAAAACTGATGAAGAGAGAGCAAAAGGGGAACAAATATGGATTAGGGTTGATTTTCGGAGAATGATAAACAAGTCCAGACGTCTACTTTTATTTTCATGTTTGTTTTAAAAAGTTTACATACAAGGTTTAAGCTCTAGATGTGAGGGAGAGAAAATGTAAATGTTGGGCAGTGTCCAAATTTTGTCTCTCTTCTAAATGAAGGACATTTTAAAAGTTGAAGAGAGTGATAAAAAAAAGATTTAAAAAAAAAATACACAAACGAGGATTAGGATTGATTTTTTGGGCGAGATGTCTGGGGAAAACAACACGCCGTGATCCAGACGTGTGTGTGTGTGTGTGAGTAGAGGCGGTGTTAGGTGTGGCCGAGCTGCAGGCCCTCGGAGGTAGAAATTAGGGGAGTTTTGCCAGCCGTGTGGTGAAGCTCCTCACTAAACCACCATCATGTGTTTGTCCTCTTGCCTCTAAATATCCCCTTCACCACTCGAAACCGCCACTTATCCTCGCAAAAGGCCCTTCCACAGAACTTACAAAAGCCATTCCTGAAGCTGTCTCCTGCTGGCCTGCAACCCTTTTCTCTCTCACACCCGCCACCTCGGGGCATTTAAAATTTAATCTGACCGGCCAGTTCCAATATGCTTGTGCTTTTCCATAAACACGTTGGGAGCTATAGGGTGTTGTGTACTTTGTGTAAAATAGAGGTTGTGGTAGATATATTCACACCTCGTCTGGGGGAAAAGCAGTTAAAATATTGTGTGCACATATGTGTGTGTGTGTTTTATTCTCCATCATGCTCACTGAAGCTCTATTATATATTAAGTACCAAATGATCAGTAGACATTTTCAGAAAGTGTAAAATTAAAGAAAATGGGGGGAAAATATAGAAAATTTGGGGAGTGACAAGAAAACCTGGACGCCTGGACAACCACAAGAGGGCGCTCTCTATTCACCCAAACTTCACCACAAAAGTGAGAAGTGTAAAAAAGTTATACACTGATAACATGTGAACCATAAATTAATAAACCATTTGCTTTTGTAGTTATAAATATACACAATTTTTTACCACATATCTGCCATGAAAAATATGAAAACTGTAACAATGAATGTAAAAAAACTTACAAATAAAAACTTAAACATAAATGCAGATCAGAAAAAGAAACACTAAAAAAGAACAAAGAAACAATGACTAATAATCAAAATGTTATATTGATCAAAATGAAATAATTAGAACCAGGAACTAAAACAAGGTATGAACACTAGGGGTGGGAATTGATAAGATTTTATCAATATCAATGGCATTGTCGATTCTGCCTATCAATCCAATTCCTTATCAATTCTCTAACAGATTCCTGAGTAGTTTTTTGAGTGTGAAAAAAGCATTTTTCTATATTTATTTTTTACTCTCTAAGATTCTAGAATATTCGATTCCCACCCCTAATTAACACACCGACTGATTAATAGAAGTTTGTACAGTGCAGAAGTTTTGTGTAAATATGGCACAAATTTGTTTAACAAGAATGTGTCAAAATGTGACCTTAATGAATTTATACCAAAAAAAGTGCTCATTTTAAACTGTCCGGGGTGTTGTGTGTTGCAGAATTACCTTAAAGACAGTGAAGCGTATTCTCACAAACATCCACTTCAGGTCAAAATCTCTCTCACACTCAGCATCTCAGTCCCACAGTTCCTGGACAGCAGGTCAGTATTAGGGGGCAGATAACACAAGGAGCGATGCTACTACCTTTTCAGCTGTTCTTCAGCATCAAAATAACTTAAAAAACATTGTACACAAATAGCAGGGCAAAACCTGACATTTTTACAAAAGGCAAAAAAAAGCCAAGATGAAGGTGAAAGTGAGAATCTACGGCCATAAAATGCCCCGGATGTAGCCACTTTCTCTCTGTAACTTTCTTGTAGTATAGCAGACTGCTACATATATTTAAGCAGTAGCTTGACTGTAGCTTTGCTACTTTTAGGCCATGTCCACACGTACACGGGTACATCTAAAACGGAAATTTTCCGTTTTTGTTTAAAAAAAAAATTGCGTCCACACGAGCACGTTTCCAAAAATATCTCCGTCCGCACGCAATCGCAAAAAACGCTGTTAAAAGCAGGCCTTGCATTGTAGATGAAAACCTAATGTAGACACGGCGCATAATGTGACGTCATATGAGTGGCGCACAGTGTGACGCGAAACGCTCCATTTTTCTTGTCCACACCTAAACGCAGAAACGGAGTTTTCAAAAATCGCCACTTTGGCCGGAGTTTTCAAAAATCATCCGTTTACGTGTGGGCGAAAGGCCAAAACGCATAGAAAAACCTCTGCTTTCATAAATACCCGTGTACGTGTGGACATGGCCTCAGATAGCGTCAAATCAACGCTGCAAGCGACGTTTGCGTGGCGTCAATTTCTGCCCAAATCCAGCCGAACGCAAATAAAGTGTCAGTACATTTACATGGCGTTTACGTTGCGGAGGACCGAATATATCCCATGATCCCAATCGTGTTCTGATACAGGAAATGTGGAAGAAACTGCGTTTTGAAAATGTGCGAGGAGATTGGTGCAGGAAGTGGAGCAGAGAGCAGTGCTATGGGACGTCTCTTTAGCAGAATACAGTGAGTGTTAGGGTGAAGCCAGTATCAGGAGGATTTTTACCAGAAGAAAGTCAATTCTCAGTTTTAATTAAGTATAAGGATCAATTTTTGGTGAACTCAATGTAGAACTATCCACAAAGACGAACCGCAGGTAAACACTTTGGACAGCCTGATTACTGCCCCCACAGGTAAATACACCAAACTACAACTGCAGGTTGGCGTTAAACAGCGTCAAACCAACGCCAATGTAACACCTCACTGAAGTCAATCAAGCACAGCTACAAAACACAACAAAAACGCGTAGGGCGTTCAAAGCATGTTCATTTATGCAAGAGTCGAATGCCTGTGTGGTCGCAGCCTTAATGATATGTAGCTTTAAATATTACCTTTTAAAACACTCCAGAAGGCCAATTTGTGTTAAAACAAAATCAGTCTTTAAACGGTGGCGGTGTTGGAGGATTGGAGGGGGGTCTGAGTTCACTGCTGCACGCCCTCTCCAGTCCTGCAGGGCTTATGTAGGGAAGCTGCCTCCTAATGCTCCTCTGCTTGGGCTTCCGTGGCTGATGGGATGCCGGCCCCGACGGCTTGATGCGCTCACTCAGCGTGTCAGAGGACTCGTCGATATACGCTAGGTTCTCACCAAAGAAGTCCAGGAGCGAGGGACGAACGGGAGACAAAGGGGAAGAAGGAGAGGGAGGAGGAAGAGCGGAACAACTCGCTACCACGACGACAGGGACATCCTTCTCGCTTCCTGGCTTTTTCTCTGCAGCCTTAGTCCCTGAACCGGACCCGGATGCCGATCCGGAACCAGACTCCTGTGAGTTCCACTCCGATTCAGACCAGGATTCCGACGGCGTCTCCGACCTGGAGTCAGACCCCGAAACTGATCTGGACGCAGACCTTGAGACAGGTTTGGACTGCGACCTCAGCTCTGATCGTGAGACGGTTCTCGACCTGTGTCCTGATGTCAGCCTCGAGCTGGGTCTCATCTCACATCTTGCATACAACCTTCACAAAAATCACATTTTACAGTAATTGTGCAAACACTTAAATTTGTTAATTACATTTACAATTACAGCATTTAGTTGAGTGACTTCTTTTTCCTATTTACAGACACAGTGTCCCTGGAGGGGTTATGGTTCTTGCTCAAGGAACCAGTGATGGTAGTGCTGGAGGTGGGATTTTGAACTCAGGACATTTTGATCCAGAGGAAAACATCGTACCACCAGACGGACCACCTCCATCCCTTCCCAAAATGGCAATTTCAAAAAGAATAGCGTGATTACTGTGCGTTTAAAAATATAAAGGAATAACAGGGTGTAGATGTTAAACTACAAGTTGATGCACTAATGTTAAGCTCACATCACAAGAAATATAAAACTTCTTAATGGTTATGACCAATTTAGAGAAAGACTACCTTAATTGAAGCGCCCTCTTGTGGCCAAAATCTTATTGATGGCAAAATAAGCAACTTTTTAATTTTTTGATCGGAAAAATAGGGGAAAATTGTTGCAGTTGGGCTATTTCAGATTTTTTTTTTTAAATCAGATTATTAAAAATCTAGTCAACTAAGGTTAAAAGAATCGATCTATCTATATTCTATACTTTTTAAAATTAAATTTAGCCTGCCCGGGGTTGGTCCCCCTGTGGTTCCCGGGATAGGCTTCGGTCCCCCACAGCAGACCGGGGTGGTTGGGATTAAGCAGTTTGGATAATAAATTAATGAATGAAAATTAGATTTAAAAACACATTTGATTTTTAAATACTTCCGATTTGTAAATCTATCTTTAATTATTCATTGTATCTTTTATACGTTTTTTACTGTTTTAAAACAACCAATTGATTAATTGATTGATAAATAAATTTGACCAACTAATTGACTAATGATCAAAATAAAGGTTAGTTGCAGCCCTAGTGGAGACTGAAGAACGTTCTCCCACCTGGTGTCGGATGCAGTGTTGTATCGGGATCCAGGCCAGCTGACAAACAGATGCCCGTTTTCCTTGATGGACTCGGCCTCCAGCGACACGCCATGTAGGAGCGCATCTGCAGCCGGATGCTGGTGTCGATGGTGAGCTCCACGATGGCGTTTTCTCCTGCGTCTGCGCTGCAGCTGGAAGGGGTCATTGAGGTCCAGAGGGACGGGAATGCGGAAATCCATAGACATGTTCTGGATGTTCTGGGTCCAGTCTGTGGCGTGGGCTCTCAACTCCTCCATCTTCAAACGAGATAAAATGAAAAAATATAGATCCAGCTCTGAATATTAAATCAAAATAAAGCATTATTTTCTAACCAGTCATATAAGGGGTACATTCCTTTTTTGTCTGAAAAAAATCTATATATCATATGTAAATACAGAGATAAAACTAGATAAAATACTGATGATAATACTATGGGTTGAAAAGTGAAAGTGAGGGATTATTTGTCATTATGAACACACCACAGCACATAGTGCACCACAACCAAGTGTGACCTCTGCATTTGACCCATCCGTGAACAGTGTTGGGAAGGTTACTTTTAAAATGTATTCCACTACAGATTACAGAATACATGCCGCAAAATGTAGTTTGTAACGTATTCCGTTAAGTTACTCAATGTAAGTAACGTATTCTAAATACTTTGGATTACTTAATATACTGTCATGCTTGTTTTTCTCTACCAATTGGCTGTTAAGCCCAAATCTCCCTGAATGGACAATATATTTACTGTAGAGGAGCAAAGACGAAATTTCTGAGTAAGAACTGCATTCCTGCCCGGGCACTGCTGGCTCTGTTGTGCTGGCTCCGGGTCCATTGTGTAACTGACGCCACCAACATTAACAGGACGCTTACATTAGAGCCTCTTATTGCGTGTTTTGTTTGGGTTTCTGGCAATGCGTGGAATTACCAAAATCAGAGAGGGCTAGAGAGGGGATAGAGAGGGGATAGCCTAACATATGAAACAGGAAAAGACCGCCGTGTAATCCATTTATTTCAACAAAGTAACTGTATAATAATTATCACCTATTTAAACGGTAAATGTAACGGAATACAGTTACTCATATTTTGTATTCTAAATACGCAGTGCCGGTACATGTATTCCGTTACTCCCCAACACTGTCCTTGAAGGAGCAATGAGTATCTGACATGGGCAACATCCGGGGAGCAGTGATTGGGGACGGTACCTTGCTCATGAGTACCTCAGTGGTAACTTTACTGGTCTCTGGATTGGCACTGCTGAGGTACTGTACCCAAGCACTGCTCCCCAGGCACTGGATAGCACTGCTATCCAAACATGACCCCTGCATTTCACCCATCTGTGAAGGAGCAGTGGGCAGCTAACCAGGGCAGTGCCCGGGGAGCAGTGCTTGGGTACAGTACCTCAACAGTGCCAATCCAGGGACCAGTAAAGTTACCACTGAGGTACTCATGAGCAAGGTACCGTCCCCAATCACTGCTCCCCGGGCACTGCCCTTGTTAGCTGCCCACTGCTCCTTCACAGATGGGTGAAATGCAGGGGTTTGGATGTTTGGATGTTGTGCACTGTCTACTGGGCTGTGGTGTGGTGCGTTCACAACGATAAATAATCACTAACAAAAAATATTCACTGCATCTATTGTCTTGTTTTCCTAGAAAATATAAAGAAAAGAGGGGTGGCTCAGGACTTTAAACAGTACATTAAACAAGCACTCATCTTCATACCGACCTCGGCTCTGGTTTTCTTAGAAAGCACTCTAAGCCAGTTGCCAATCATGGTGAGGATAGAGGCAAAATAGGCCAATCCAAACACAATCCACAACCACACCAGCGGCTTGTACATCGGGATGCCTTTTCTCCGGTTGTCTAGGAGTTAAACCAGAATCAGAATCAGAATGGAGTTTAATGCCAAGCACAGACTTGCTTTGGTGGTTGGTGCTAAGATGTTAAGACATTAAGGGCAAAAAAAATGTACAGGATGCTAGTATAAATAGAAACAGAAGAATGTGGATACTGCAGTAGCTATTTACCTGTACCTGTAAATAGTTTACCTGTAAAATAGTTTACCTGTGCACAACCCAGAGTAAGAAAAGACATGACACGAATGAGCTAGAAGTATGTGTCCAAATGATATGGAATAAATAAATAGAGCAAGTTTAATATATAAAAGTTTTAAAAAGGTAGAAACTTAATAATCGGGATTTAAGCAACTATAACTATAATAAATCACTACCGTACATGTCTGAATTCCGATCCCAAAATAAATAAAAAAATGCACTGCTTAATAGCTTCTAAAAATGAACATGTTCCACAAATCAGCAGGGGAAATGAGCAAAATTAGAGTAGAAAACTGCATAAACGCTGCATATGGCGGAAGATATTAACTGTAAGATTTCCTACAAACTGAAAATAAATGTAATATCCTGCCCCCTAACGGCATTAGGAGACTAATTAAGTACCTGCTACATAATCACCAAAGCCCACAGTGGTCAGTGTGATTACTACAAAATATCCTGCTTCCAGAAGAGTCCACTTTTCCACTTCCTGAAACACAACGGTCGGCAAGGCGATGAAGAGCAAACATCCAATCAGGATGGAGAAGACGGCAGATATCACCCGGACGCTGGTGGGACTCACCCTCTTCTGCAATGGGAGGGGGTAAAAATGAGCTGCATCCAAAGAGAATAACATTATCTCAGACTCCATCTAGCACTGGTGTTTTATAAGCACTCACCAGGAACAGATCCTCTATCTTTGCCACGGCTCGGCGCAGCATGGTGCCCAGATGATCCCCTACTCCTGCTAACAGCATCCCAAATATGGGAATCCCAACCAGGGCATAGAATATACAGAACAGCTGCCCTCCCTCCGTCTTGGGCGAAAGATTCCCAAAACCTGACCAAAGGTGAGCGTAGGGAGGAATGGGAACAAATCAGATAAAATATTCATATAAAAATGATCCATAAAACTGACTAGTTAGTTCCTAAATAAAAAGGTTACACAGGTGTAAATTACAAATTTCATCACGATACAATATTACATCAATTCAGCAGACAACAAATCGACGTATCACCACGGGGCTGTTTACACGTATGCGAATTTATTTATTTATTTATTTTTTATTTTTATATACACGTTTGGTTCTTTCGTTTACACGTATCCACAGAATCCAGCGTTTTAAAAAATATATGTGTCTGAGGTGGCTAAAACTCAATTTACATGTAACGAAAGGCCCAAACGCACACAAGTCTCTAATATCACGCTTCATAAAAGGTGATGAAACCAGCTGACGTCTCTGCACCTGCTCGGTGAAGGAGGTTTTTTCTGATTAATGTTTTCTTATTGAAATAATGCTATTGGCTCATTGATCACTGAATCAATGTACTGATGTCGGTCAATGTATTATTACACCTCTAGTTGCCAAAAATACAGACTCCAAAAAGTAGGGAACGAGGAAACCTTTTGAGATTTTCTCACCAATGGTGGTGATGATGGTTCCACAGAAAAAGAAGGCATTGGACAGATCCCATCTGCTGGTAAAATTGTTGCTTCTGGCGTCCACTCCAGCCTCGATCGCATCAACCACTTTCTGCACAGAGATGAGCAGACTGTATACAGCACATCTTTATGTATATACTACATGCTTTATATGCAGTATAAATCAGCATTGTGGACACATCTCTCTGAATTTATACTGTTCAAAAATACTTCTATTAAGGATTTAGATTCCCGGAAACCAGTCTCTTTAAGGTCAAAGAAAAATACGCCCAGGTGTAAAATTATAGAAATGTATCATTATTATGAGAAATTAAATAACAACCCCCAAAAAGCAGGAAAAGATTTTTAAAAGGATGGAGTAATGATACACATGAAGAGCTACATATGTCGTTTTAGCATCAGTGTGCAAACAAACATGTCATAATGGTGTGAGAGTTATACCTTTATATGGAAATCTTATGGAGTATAAATGAAGCTGAAACTCATACGGAAGCATTTTTCGACAGGGAAGCACAAATCGATGGACTCTGCCGTCAATTCTTGCTGTGGTAGCATTATTTGGCAAGGCAGCATAACTTGTCAGAACATCAGCATAACATCTAATCTACGCAATCTTGCCCATGACGACTATATCAATTATTTTTAAATATATATATAATTCCCTCATCTTTCTCCAGTGTATTTACATGTACTGTATATGTAGACAGTATTTAGGAAGTAGCTAAGTAAAATTAGTGACGCTATTAAACACTGACTTTTTAAGGGGTTTTTTTTAGACAGTGATGTAGAGTTGCAAAATTCTAGGTCAAATAAATAAGCTCAGGTATAAAAGAATAGTAATTTATCATTTATCAGGGCAGATGGTGGAGTAACGTTAGGGTGTTTGCCCTGTGATCAGAAGGTTGTATGTTCAAATTCAGAACACCTGTTAAGTGGTGCAAGCACTGCTCCCGGGCGTTGCCCTTGCCAGCTGCCCACTGCTCCTCCATGGATGGGTTAAATGCAGAGGTCACATTTGGTTGTGGTGCACTGTGTGCTGTGCTATGGTGTGTTCACAATGACAAATAATCACTCACTCACTATCATAACTGAAAAACATTAAGTAACTTGACAGAAAAAGGTTTTAAAAGGAGGAATGATAATAAAAATGAAGAGTATTAAGAGCTGCATATATCATTTTAGCATCATAGTGTGCAAATGTTAGTCGATGAAACGTTCAATATTCATGTTCAATTCTTTTTTTTAATCACATTTTTATTAACGTTTTATTTCCTACACATGCACAGTCCCATACGGAAGCACTGATTTAAACTCTTTCCAAATTGGCCTATTTAAGTAATGTTTTATTTATGTTTATGTACACATACAGTATATCCATGTGTTGTACCTGAGTGAAGTCAGCGAGGCTGCTCTCGCGCACGCAGGTGTGGTTTTGCAGGAAGGCCAGTCGGAGGTCGAGCAGCTGTCTGTAAGCCCACTCCTCTTTAGGAGCCTCCAGCCAGCCGAACACCAGCGCCCCCATCACCAGGTACAGCAGCACAGCGGCCAGAACGCTCAGCAGCGTCGAGTAGCGCATCCTTCCACCCCACACACACACACACCTGCAGCAGCCGGACTCACCACTCACACGATTTATCCCGTCATGTCCACCGGAGAAAGCTGTAGAAGAAAGCAGGACAACGTCATGGTCAGATGTTGGAAAATAAATATAACACTCATTATCCAAACTGCTGAATCTCAACCGGGGGCAAGGCGCAAGGTGCCACTCTCAAATCTCACTCTGACTCACACCTTACAGGCCAATTTAGAGTCACCAATTAACCTATATATATTAACCTGCATGCTTTTGGACTGTGAGAGGAAACTGGAGGACCCGAAGGAAACCCACACGAACACGGGGAGAGCATGCAAACTCCACACAGAAAGACCCTAATAACACATAATGAGTATTACTGGATGGAACTTTTTCTCTGTATCTTGTAATGTAGCTAACTATTATATTAAAACAGAAGCGTGGTTGTAATTATAATCATAAAACAGTAGCTTGAAAAGTAACTGTTTTAAAGCAGCGTCAACAACACTGCAGACAGGTGCATGTCATTACATATAGAAGTCACCTATGAGCAGATTTGTTTCTAAACCTGTTCCACTAGACCCTAAAATGTTTCTTTTTGGGCTATACTCGAACTATAAATACAGTAAGAATGAACGGACATTGATGGACCTTGGTTTGTTAAGCGCTAAGAGAGCAATAGCATTATCATGGAAAAATACAAATGGTCCTAAAATTTCTCAGTGGACAAAACAAATGTCAAATCTCCCTCTGGAAAAGATTTCTTATGTTTTAAAAGGTAAACAAGAAGTTTTTGAACAAGATGTAGATCTTGTTGAGGACACTGATGATGGAATATGAGGACACTGCAGTTCACAATACAAATGAAACACAAAGATGGATCTAGGAGAAAGATACTATTAGCCTGGGAAGTAAATACTTATGTTGTGTTAATATTGTTACTGTTGAGTTGATGCCAACAATTGTTGATTTTGTTTAATTAACATTGGTCTGTAAAATTCTGAAAATATATATATATATTTTTTAAGAAGTACCTATGTGCTGTCATCCTAATTGGTGCTGCTGTTGTCCTCCATCTCTGTGCTTTGTCATCCCTCTCTCTCCTCTCTCTCTCTTCTCTTCAGTCGTCCTCACTAGAACCAGACGAGCCTGTGCATCATAACAGCTAGGGGTGCAACGATACAGTGATCTACATTGATACATTGATTGATCCAATAATCAGCCAGCCCAGCTGAGCATCGCTCCAAAATGAAAACATCAATCACACATCACACATTGCAATGTCACTTTATATGATATTTGTCAGAAGATTGTTTTTCATTAAAATACCTCAGGTCGAGGTTAGGAATTAATATGTCATATGATGTTAGAGTCACTTTTTGTGATGTGATATGAGTGGAAGTGATGGTGTTAAAACAGCATATGATATTATTTCGATCACTGAGTCCTGAGTTGAATCTAATCAAAATCATATCGTAGCAGACTTTCTGATACTTTTCAGCAGATATAGAAGCATTGTCCATTGAATTTATATAATATTAAAAACGTGTGATTTACACGCCTCAATACAGTGGGACCACGTGCTGAAGAGAGTCGTTGCAGAGCAGACACGATGCAGAGCTTCAGAAATACAACAGAGCAGAGCACAACGCATGACGCCATGGCAACGGAGTCTGTGCTGGAGGTCTGTCTGTGTAAACAGTGTGTTCTAAAGGCTGCTGACAGCATCGTGATGTACAGCAGGACACTCAGCATCATTAGCGGCGCGTTCATACTGGGAACAGACCTGCAGCAAGGGTCACTATGAGGTTGACACACACTTACTGCTCTACACCCAACAGTCAGTCTGACTAAACACGGACTAAAACTTTATATGAGACCAGGATGATATTTGGGAAAATGTTAATTATGAAAAATGAGCAAATCTATAAACGATTTTCTATCAAAGATGCCACGCAAAACTGTTTTACCTGTCGCTTTTGGATTATGACAGGTCTACATGAGTTTGCGTTATATGGTGGATGTTAAAATAGCCAATGAAAAGAAATAAGCAGAGAAATCACGCCAATTAGAAAAGTCTATCAGTTCTACATAACACTGATAGAACTCATTATTATTCATGATCTGGCCCATTTGTGACCGCCGCCCACTGAATTTGTCTAGCTCAGTGACAGTTTTAGCGTACAGCAGTGATGGTGGATCGACAACGACGTTGTGCTTAATGCGAATACAGAACTTCAACAATGCACATGTTGCCCAAGAAAACAGAGTTTATTTTTGGAGCAATTCCTCAACGTTATAGTCAAATATTAGTTCTCTGTTCATCACATTTTGAAGAGAGTGACTTTGCCAACTCGGGACGATGGTGCAGGGGTTAGCGCTGCCGCTTCACAGCGAGAAGGTCCTGGGTTTGATCGGCCGTAGGGTCTTTGTGTGTGGAGTTTGCATGCTCTCCACGTGTTCGCGTGGGTTTTTTCTCCAGGTGCTCCAGTTTCCTCCCACATTCCAAAACCATGTACTATAAGTTAATTGGCGACTCTAAATTGACCCCGTAAGGTGTGAATGGGAGTGTGATTGTGTGCGGTGCGGTATGTTGGCGTAGGCCCCAAATAATGAATGAATGAATGACTTTGCCAACTACGGCGAATTCAGCAGGGGCTTCATGTCAAAGTTGCTGTTGAAACCTTGAGCAGTACCATCACAGCAGCCGACGACCAGTGCACTGGCCATTAGCAATATTGTTAACGCAAGGAAACGCTATGTTAAACGTTTTCATGTCCATTTGACAATACTAGCATGAGGTTAGCACTCGCTAGGCTAGCCAAGTTCATGCCTTGAAACTAAATGTAGATTATGATAAGAGCTATCAGCGAGCTGTCCTGATGTGGACGAGACGGAGGCAGAGAAGACAACGCAGGATTGAAATAATGTGATTAGAGTAATGGGTAATTCTCATTTCACTAACAGCACTGCCATGAGCTCGTTGTAGATTCACCATGACATCGTGTGATTAGCTGTTGCAAGTTAAGATTAAATTGTCAAAGTAAATACAAAGCTATCTGGGCAGGTTTGGTTTATGAAACAGTAAACGTTTGTGTATAATCTATACGTGGGTTCCAAGTCTTCTTGCAGGTTTCCTTACCATGTAGAATGGCATGAAACAAGAGAACCAGGGCATTTTGCCCGCAAATATGTTGCAGAGTCCACAGAAGAACATCAGGCATCACCACAAAATTAATGAAATACGTGTAGCATGGCATCTTTAAATATTGCCTTCCTTAGGTTTTTTTGTTTCTTGAATATGGTATAAAATAAATATACAACGTATAGTGCAACAGCTAAATTGGCATGTTTATATATATTTTTTGACAGCTAAATACATTTTTTTCAGATAAAACAAATAGAATTCACTGTAAATCTAATGTAATACAGCAAAAGGTTATTCCATATTGCACATCTACAGAATATTATCATTAAATTGATCCAACTATGTAAAAATAAGTAAATAAGGCCGTAACATCTGAAATAATATATGCATACTATAAGATACATAAAAATACATAATTTGTGCACTTAATTAAATTGCAATCCTCTTCTCTTGATTGCTACTACAATATTTACACAGTTTTGCACTGTTGCTACATATTTGCACATCTTTGTCTCTCTTGTTTTTTGTTCTAGTTTAAAGTTTTACATTTATATTGTACGTCTAGTTTAAAGTGGATATTTTACATTCTATTTATATATTTTATAGTGCCTTATTTATTCCTTGTACCTTGTATAATAAAACCAGATTAATATTCATAAACCCTTGAAATGTAGTGTGTACTGAGTTTTAAGGAGTGATTAATATAACTGATTCAATTTTCATTAGAATTTAACCAATAAAATGTGCCTTCAGTTTTAAAGACATCCTGATCACAGTAATAAAATCAGTTATTTTAATAACTCTCATAACACTCTTTAAAGTGGGACCTTCTTACACTTTTTAATGCATTTAAACATATTAAATTATACAGACACGCCTAGATTTCGATTAAATTGTAGTACCAATAGAGATTTACCACTGAAACTCTAATCTAGGACTAGGCTTAATCTCAGACTGGCTCCTTGATGTTTAACAAATACAAAAAAAAAATCTCTTCAGATTAAGACTTCTAATTTGTCATAATGCACTTGTCCTACCTCAGAGAACGTGGAAGATGCTGGACGGTGGGATTCCTGCAAGTGATGGTCAGGAGTTCCCTCTCCGCAGTGAAAGAGAGCGAGTGAGTGTGTGTGTGTGTGCATGTGTGCAAACACTCCTGCGGGTGTTTCCCCATTCCCAAGCTTTTACATCAGCCTGGCAGGAGAGAGGATGAAAAAGAGCAGCAACACAGGACAGAAAACAGGGATCAGAAGGACGGCAGAAACGGAGGGATGAGATGGAGAGAGAGGAAGAGAGAGAGAGAGAGAGAGATGCAAATCACACATAAATAACATCTTTATCCGTCTACCATCTCATAGCTGCAAAGCATTTTCACTGCCCACTGTGCGCTCATCGTCCTATTCTTAGTCTCAGTCACTTTGGTTTTAAACAGACATGTCCTGATCACAATAACATTAATAACTCACAAAACTGCATTACTCACTTCAATTCATTTAAAACATTAAATCGTCAATACTTATACAGACTGCAACAGTAGAGCTAACAGTACCCACCATTCTAACACCTTTGGGGCCAGTTTCCTGCACTATGACCAGTGTTGGGGAGTAATGAGTTACATGTAACAAAATTACGTAATTCAATTACAAAATAAAAGTAACAGTAATCAGTTACATTACTTTGAAAAAATGTGTAATTAAATTACAGTTACTTTCAGGAAATATTCAGGATTACAATTTCAGCTACAACTCAATATCTTCTGCAGAAACATTGGCTATATGTTCAATAATATTATTGTTTTGCCATGTTTTTCATGTGCACAACATCCTCCATTTACAGCTGAAAGTCTGATACTATTCCGATATGTCTAATTGGTTCTCTTATCATGTTTGAATTTGCAACACCCATTTGCTACTGGATCTACAGCCTACAAGCGGTCCGAACTGCAGTTGCGAGGAGGCGTGCAATGCCAGACAGGAACTACAATGTAGGCCTAGCCCACTGTAGGAATCAAAAATGAGCTGTAGTGAGCAGACGCTATATGCACCATCAATCCCACACGAATACACACCTGCTTATTCAGTGATGTTCACCAAATGTTGAATGTCTATTTGATTTAGCAGGCATAGGTATTCAAAGATCAGCATGATCTCATAGTAGAGCGGTGTTGAGGTCTGACACGGCTGTGGCTGTGTTGAGGGAGTGTAAAAGGATTTTGACAGCAGTCAGTGTTGAGTAATGCTGTAAGGTTAACCAAGTTTCAAAAACTGAATATGGTTGGCAGTTGAGAAAATTCATTCCAAATGTAGAAAAGTAATCCAAAAGTAATCAAATGTAATTAGTTACATTACTTTGTTAAAGTAATTGAAATAGTTACACTACTATTACATTTTAGATAGGGCAACTTGTAATTGTAACGCATTACATTTCCAAAGTAGCTTTCCCAACACTGACTATGGCTGACCCTGAGCCTAGACTAAGTTTAAGTTTCAATGGTGAATCTCCAATTTAGTTCTAGACTAGGCTTAAACCTTGTTCAAGAAACCAGCCCTCTATGTCTAACAAATACAAAGATATTTTGAAGTTCTCCTCAGATTTAGGGCTGGTTTCACCTTTGAAGGAGATTCACCATTGAATTTCAAACCCAGTCTAGGCTTAGGTTTAATCATAGTATAGGAAGAGTTCTAATAAACCATAATGCATGTGGTGCTCATTCATCTTTAAAGAGATTTATGGCCACTTCCCAATCTATGACTAAGCCTAAGACCCCAATGAGCTGGACAGGCTGTGTAGTGTTTCAGGAGACCAGCAATCTACACTGGTGCAGGAGCAGGCAGAGCTCTACAGGTGAGGATTTAATTTTTTTTTAAGAATTCTGTAGTGAAGCAGAAGCCAGTGCAGAGAGTGCCAGATGGGAGTAACCCTCCGGTCACTTTGCGTAATAAAGCCTAGCAGGAGCACTTTGAACTGGCTGTAGACGAGAAAATATAACTTTTACATTCTATTCAATAATAAAGACATTTTGCAACTTGATAAATCCTACAGGGACCTGCAGGTCAAAGCAGTTCTTGCACCATGTTGGATACATTAACAAGTTCTTCCAAACAAGATTGTGTTACAGGTGACAAAGAGAATATCAGAATATCAGACAGTATATACACTGCCCTCCAAAAGTTTGGAAACGCCCCTGGCAAAGTGGGGTTCTGGACGATATCAGCATAAATCCTCATCATTTTTTGTTGCAAATACATTAAAGTATCTTTGGATACCAGCAGTAATAATTTTTATTTTCATGACATAATAATGGCAATATATACTGTACATGTCAAAGTCAGACATGCCCCTTTGCCAGCTGTGCTGTCTGGTTACTGGTTTAAACTTGGCCCAGGATTTTTGGGTCAGCACGCCATAATAGCTTCAACAACTGATTGGTTCATTATGTTCTAAACTTAATTGGCAATTAGAACACAGTTTAGGTCAGATAGGTTACAATATCTGTTGCCAATCAAATGACTTGTTTGACCCACCTTATAGAGAGTTTCCATGTGTTTTTTGACAACATGGCCAGGGGCAAGCAGCTTTCTCTGGAAACACGTCAATCTGTAATAGTTCTAAGGAATGAAGGCTATTCAATACGAGATATAGCAAAAAAGTTGAACATTTTTCTAGGGCGTTTCCAAACTTTTGGAGGGCAGTGTAACTGGGACTGACAAACTGACAAAGAATCTGGTGAGTGCGAGATTCATTCATTCATTCAGTATCTGAACCGTTTAATCCCAACCGGGGTGGCGGGGTGACTTACGGACGCAAGACGGGGACCAACCCTGGGTAGAGCGCCAACACACCGCAGGGCACCAAGTGTGATCTACTTCAACAAACTTGTTGCGCCACGGTATTTTACAAAAATCTTGAGCCATCTCTCATTTCTATCAATTTTGCTAAGAAAATGAGACACATACAGTGATTTACTGAAATGTGTGTCAATATTTGTGTAAATATTATTCTACTAATAAAAACACAAGAAATTATAAAAAATATCCAGAAAAATGAGGTTTGGTCCAAGACTTTTGCACGGTACTGTCCCTCTCTTAAACAGTACGGATAAAGGGTTTAAGATGCTTTATGAAGTATTGCAAGTTGCTTTTCCTGTAAATGAAGATAAATCGACAGGGTATAATGAAACACTACTTGATACACGTTGAGATTTGAAGGTCACTTGTCAAACTTTAATAGTGCAGACTCAAAGCACTTAGTGGAACGGAGGAAAGAAAACTTCGGAACGGCCAAAAGTCCATCAAACATCATGAAAAGATTCACTTCAGAATACATATCTCCAGCTATCAAGACTAGCAGTCTATTATCAGTATTTGTCTGGAGTGAAAGAAACACACTATACACAACTGTGCAAAAAAATCAATTAAATATATTACTTTCTTTAAAAAAAAAAAAAGGCACTACCATTCAAAACACACTTATTTACCAAAAAATGCACAAACTTCTTGTTGAAATAAGATAAACGAGGCAGTGCAGAGGCGAGTGTGAGTGTGTACAGGCCCTTCAACGCAGTTCACCATACAAGGAGCGGAAAGAAGTTCAGGTTGGTCTGAGTCATACCACACACACACACACACACACACACACACACACTCACGTCAAGTTTTTTTGTACCGTATTCAAAACAATCAATATTCTAAGGTAGTGCATGAAAGAAAAAAAATGAACTGAATTTATAAATAAAGAAAAGTTCAAGTTTTTTCAAAAATAAAGGCCCAGCCGACGTCACGTTACCGTAAACACACTTCACACGAGGAGCAGATGTAAATAAGGCGTTGCATCTGAGATAAGTGTTGAGAACATAAACAAAATCTCTGGGAACATAGTTACACTCCAAAAGGTTGAAATGGATAAATCTGCTCCTCCACCAGCCGGCTCTCACTGCCGAGTTCCTGCAGGCGCCAGAGTCCATTCCTCACCTTAGATGAGACAAGTCTTATACGCGTCTTCTCTGAAAAGAAAAGGCAAAGAGAACGATTACTCAAGCTTGGAGACACAATATAAACATGATATACAGGGTTCATACACCTTTTCCAAGGTCAAATTCAAACACATTCAAGGTCCATTTTCAAACTTTTCCAGTACTGGGGAAGGTAATAAGCAGAAGGTAATGGATGGATGGATGGATGAATTAAATCATGAGACCAGTTGAGGTTCAGATAAAAAACTGCTCTCACAATTCGATTAAATTCCGATTATCGCGTCTTTGATTCGATGAAATCACGATGGATCGACCATTTTTCTACATTTCCTTCACATGTATTTTCACAATATATTTTTTTTACTATTTTTTTTTTAGGTATTCCCAGTAAATCCATGGTTAGCGCAGAACGTCCTGGGTTCGATCCCCGGGTCAGCCGTGGGGTTTGCATGTTCTCCCTGCATTCGTGTAGGTTTCCTCCTACCAAAGCATGCGATATAGGTTAACTGGCGACTCTAAACTGGCCCCGTAAGGTGTGTTTAGGAATGTGACTGTCTGTGTATTCACCCTGCTAGACATTAATTTTATTTTACAAGTACAGTGCCTTGAAAAAGTATTCATACTTCTTGAACTTTTACACATTTTGACACCTTATAACCACAAACTTCAATGTTTTTCATTGAGATTTTCTGTGACAGACCAACACAAAGTAGCACATAATTGTGAGGTGGCACGAAAATTATACATTGTTTTCAAAATTTTAAGCAAATAAAAATCTGAAAAGTGTGGCGTGCATTTGTAATCAGCCCCCCTGCGTCAATACTTTGTAGAGCCACCTTTCGCTGCAAGTCTTTTGGGGTATGTCTCTACCAGCTTTGTACATCTAGAGACTGACATTTTTGCCCATTTTTCATAGCAAAATAGCTCAAGCTCAGCCAGATTGGATGGACAGCGTCTGTGAACAGCAATTTTCAAGTCTTACCACATATGCTCAATGGGATTTAGGTCTGGACTTTGACTGGGCCATTCTAACACATGAATATTCTTTGATCTAAACCATTCCATTGTAGCTCTTGCTGTATGTTTAGGGTCATTGTCTTGCTGGAAGGTGAATCTCCTTCCCAGTCTCAAGTCCTTTGCGGCCTCCAACAGGTTTTCTTCCAGGATTGCCCTGTATTTAGCTCCATCCATCTTCCCATCAACTCTGACCAGCTTCCCTGTCCCTGCTGAAGAAAAGCATCCCCACAGCATGATGCTGCCACCACGTTTCACAGTGGGGATGGTGTGTTCAGGGTGATGAGCAGTGTTACTTTTCCGCCCCACATAGCGCTTTTCTTTTAGGCCCAAAAATTCAACTTCGGTCTCGTCTGACCAGAGCACCTTCTTCCACATGTTTGCTGTGTCCCCTACATGGCTCCTGGCAAACTGCAAACGGGACTTTTTATGTCTTTCTGTCAACAATGGCTTTCCTCTTGCCACTCTTCCATATAGGCCAGATTTGTGGAGTACACGACTTACAGTTGTCCTGTGGACAGATTCTCCCACCTGAGCTGTGGATTTCTGCAGCTCCTCCAGAGTGACCATGGGCCTCTTGGAAGCTTCTCTGACCAGTGCTCTCCTTGCTCGCTCTGTCAGTTGAGGTGGACGGCCATGTCTTGGTAGGTTTGCAGTTGTAGCATACTTTTTCCATTTTTGGATGATGGATTGAACAGTGCTCCTTGAGATGTTCAAAGCTTGGGATATTTTTTTTTATAACCTAACCCTGCTTTAAACTTATCTACAACTTTATCCCTGACCTGTCTGGTGAGTTCCTTGGTCTTCATGATGCTGCTTGTTCACTAATGTTCTCTAACAAACCACTGAGGCCTTCACAGAACAGGTGTATTTATAATGAGACTAAATTACACACAGGTGAACTCATCTAATTAGGTGACTTCTGAAGGCAATTGATTGCACTGGATTTTATTTAGGGGTATCAGAGTACAGGGGGCTGAATACAAATGCACGCCACACTAATAATAACTAGGCATGGGTACCGAACTCTGGTACTTAACAGGACCCGGGGCAAAACTGATAAAGGATATCGATAAGCCTCAATCGATAAGCTAGGGTATCGATAAGCTTTCGGTGCTGGAGAAATTAATCAATCAGATTTTTTGTGATTGTTCCCAGCTGATTTGAGCAGCTCTGATTAAGACGCTAATCTAGAGCGTTCTCTCGATTACACAGGGAAGTCCAATATTCACTGAAGCCTTCCAGTTCAGTCAAATCTTCCCCTTTATTACAGACAAAACTTGCATTTTAGCTGATAAATAACAACCCCCAGCTTTGTGCTGACAATACAGGCGTCTACCACATGTTTTCTTTGTGTGGAACGCCATCATGACAAACACCTCTTATGTGGGACGCCATCATGCCAAAAATGTGTCCGAAATTAGGTGTAGGTCAAAATGAGTCAGTCAATCAGAAAAACACTTTTTTACATTCTATAGTGTTAGAGAGTAAAATAATCTATACAGAAAGATGTATTATTTATCAAATAATTTTATTCTATATCCAGATGGATTCCAAATGGATAAAGAAGTGTTTCCGCCCGGCACTAACCGTATTTTTCTCCCCAGTACTAAGCCAAAGAATGCCTCAGACACTGTCCTTATGTCCTGAACACAACACCATAAGGCATGTACAGCTAACTTCTACACAAACACTATAATAAGCCTTAGAACAAAGGTATAGACAAATGCCCCAAACTCTTTTAGGGCTGTAAAGGTTAAAAATAACCTGGTATCGGATCAGTATCGGCATCGGAACTGAAAAAGTCGAATCGGTGCATCCCTGCATATTTGCTTAAGGGCTCATCAATATATGTATCATTAGATTAATCGTTAGAACAGTCGAATAACCAAAAAAAAACTAGATTAATCGATTTACAGAATAATCATTTGGGACAGCACTACTATAGAGATACATTTAAAAAAAAAACTCGCAATGTAATATGTAGTAAGGTTTGGGGTGTGTGTGTGTGTGTAAGTAAATGGGCGTAACGGTAGGGTGTTCGCCCCGTGATCAGAAGGTCGCAGGTTCGAATCCAGGGCCGGTAAAGTTACCACTGAGTACTCAGGAGCAAGGTACCGTCCCCAAGCACTGCTCCTCGGGCGCTTGTTAGCTGCCCACTGCTCTGTTAGCTGCCCACTGTTAAATGCAGAGGTCACATTTGGTTGTGGCGCACTGTGTGCTGTGCTGTGTTTACAATGACAAATAATCACTCACTACACTATGCAAATGATTACCATCAGCAGTGTGTCATGGGTCGATTTCTTCCTCATCCTCCTCCTCCCTGAGAGGGGGATCTCTGATATCTCTGAGAGAGAGGGGTAAAGCATCAGTTCCTAAAAGACCCCTGCGCAGGACGTAGGGGCAAGCAGGGCCGCTGGGGATATCAGCAAAACCTGCAGAAAAACCCACCAAATAAAGAATAAGAGTATAATACGAAACGATGGACATTTTAATTTCATCATCCGATATATTTCCTCATGTCACACAGCCTCGCAACAGCCCTACATTTGTCTTACGAGTTTTGACGTTCTACACTCCGAACATTCACGCCCACCTTTCATGACCACCTCGGGCAGGCCGTAGGGCTCGTACTCCGTGTCGTCGTAAGCTGCAGAAATGCGACTGCGGCTGCGCCTGATTCGCTCTGCCAGGTGTGCCGGGTCGGCCGGGATGGGGAACGATCCGGAAAACAGCAGCTTCTCCGGCTCCGCCGCCGTCACTGCAGGAGAGAGGGGAGGGGAGTCGGTGGGCTCGATCTCGTCTTCCTCCTCATCCTCGTTCCGCTGCGCCTCCTCGGCGTCGGTCTGCGTGGCAGCGTGGAGGACGTTCACGCTCTCCTCCGCTTCTCTCTCACACTCTTCTGTCTGAGTGCACGCACTCCTCAATTCTCTCACAACAGCAGCACTCTCTGAGGTTTGTTCAGCATCTTCCTCCCTCAGCACGAGGTCATCCCCAGCTGCATCGGCACGTTCACATCCCACATGTCCTTGTCGTGAAACTCTCTCATCATTAGACGTCCTGGACTCCCTCCAGTCAGGCACCTCCTGAATTACTTTTGGATCATTGGTTTGGAATTTGGTTTCATCAGAAGCATTTTCTTGTTCTTTTTGGAAAGACTTTTCTAAGCACTGTTTCTCACAGCTGACTGAAGCATTCTGCTGAATATTTGCACCGAGCTCTGCCGACTGGACCGAACAAACAAAACCATGTCCATCATTGCTGTTCTGAGCTGCACAAGAGGAGGTTGAAAGTGTGCTGTTGCCCTCCATGGTCCCGACATCCATTTTTTGGTGATTGTTTACACTGGCCTCTGTGCTATGATGATCTGCTGTTAACTCCTAAGAGGGAAAAAACAAAAAAAAAACATTTGAAAAGTTACAGCAAAATCAACTTTATGTAACAAAATATTGCTATAATCGGGGCAGACGTCGTGTCTAGTCAGGGCCCAGTATAAGTTTTGGGGATTTTTACGTCACGAGTGCGCAAAAAAAATCTTAGCAGGCGGCCCCAGCAATGACTCGGAATTATTAAAGCGCACGCCAAACAGAGCCAAAGCTAATTCCATTTACGGCACAACGTTCATGACAAGAAACTTCAGCTTCATTCTAAAATTGTGTTGCGCAAATTGTATTAAAAACATACTTCATGCTGAGGATCAGTGTAAATTGTAGCGTGAGAATGTTTGTTTTCATGTAAAGCCGTGAACCAGTGGAACACTGCACATGCATTACATTGAATTGTGAATCATTTATGAATCGTGAACTGATTCTGAATCTAATTGTGAGCCCAAGAATCAGAATCAAATTGAATCGTGAGAGTTTCTGAATCGTCATATTTGAAACCATGACTTTTTTAAAACCTATGAACACTTTAAACCTAGAACCCACATAATCACCAGCAGTGGTGTGTCACGGGTTGATATCTTCCTCCTCCTCCTCCTCCCTGAGAGAGCGGCGTGACCTACCTTATTTCCCCCGACTGTCAGTAGAAACTGCGAGTCTCTTGTGGCGTGTGACGTTAACTGCCCCTCTCTTTGGCCCTGTCCCGTCTCAGGGTTGGATTTTCCCCCGAGCTGAGTTAGACCCCCGTGCTGCACCAAACTCCTGCAACACACAGAACAGCAGCGCTGGGCGATATAACCATAAATCAACATCACAATTAACTGAACATTTTACCTTGATTACAATTAACAAATAATTACATTGATATCGGGTTTTCAGTCTTTTATCCTGTACATGAACACACACCAGGGGAAATACAACTATTTTTTTTAAATGTATTAATTTTTTTAAATGATCAAAATAACCATCAGATTAGAGTCAGTTTTGATTAATTTTTACAGAACAAACTAATGTGGAGAGAGAGATAGAGAGTGAGTTTGTGTAGCTACATCCCAACATAAACACCCGTTACCTGCCTTTACCTCTCAAACACACACACACACACCAGCCGGGGCGCCACACACCACCACCATTAACTTCAAGTGCCCCATCACACACCCCTGTAAACACGTCACAGATACACACACACTATACATCAGGCTCACTCGCTGTTACAGAGCATTTATCTACAACAAACGCCAGTCAAGCCAGCTGCTGCTGCTGCTACAGCCATTTAACAGTGTTAGGGCCTGTGTCCACCAAACGTGTGTTTTCCCCTGGCAGCATCTATTTTAAATTGGCTGACCGAACCCTCACCGGAACTCTATGCAGTTGCCCCGAGCTGACGCTGACCTTCTCAACCCTACCAAGCTGACGCTGACGCTGACCAACTGAACTCACCAGGATTCCCTGGAGACGTCCTGAGCTGACGCTTGATTTTGTCAAGCCTCCCGAGCTGATGCTGACCGACTGAACCCGCACCAGGACTCCATGGAGACATCATCATGAAACCAACTGGGATTGGATCTTATGGACCTCTACTGACTTAGCAGCACAATATTGAACTAATCTCAACTTAATGTTGCTGAGAGGTTCCTGCAAGTGGCCCAGCAACAACCCGGGATTCAAAATATGGACTATTTTTGTATCTTTGCTTCTTTAAATAACTAACAACTCATCTTGATCTATTGCTGTTGTACATTAATGTTCGTTTAATGGTCGCCCAGAGGAGGATGGGGTCCCCGTCCGAGTCTTGGTTCCTCTCAAGGTTTCTTCCTACTAGAGGGAGTTTTTCCTTGCCACTGTCACCTCAGGCTTGCTTGTTGGGGGGTTTAGGCTGGTTATATGTAAAGTGCTTTGCGACAATGACTGTTGTTAAGAGTGCTATATAAACAAATTTGAATTGAATAAATACAAATCGGCCTTCAGCGGAGGGAAAAAAACACCAGTGGAGACGTTTTACCACAGTGCTCAGACTGCTTCGAGTTGAAATCCGTTTAACTTTTAAAACAGCGCTGCGCTCGTCAATGTCACTTATCTCTCGCTAGCCAATCAAAACCGAGGAAGGGGCGGGACATATAAATGGGTGGTACACTCCCAGCTGTTTACTTCCTGGGTTCATCTCATGCACCCAATCTCATCTCAAGGACGCGAGAATCTATTTCAAACGCTGCCACTAATGCGATTTCTCGCAATTGTGTCGACTAAACTAGCGCTCTCAAAGAAACACGTTGAAATGAAAACAAACTTGGCAACAACGAGCACTGAGAAAGCGTTCTGGAAGCTCTCGGTGGAAAAATAAACTCATTAGGTGGACACAGGCCCTAAAAGCAGAGTTTGACCACGTCACTGAAAACGTCGCTTTTTACAACGCTCTAATGGTGTAAAAAGCACGGGTACATTAGCGTGCCGTAAACAACAGTGTTTTTAACAAATTAAATGCCGTTAAAACTGTTTTTTACTATAAAAGTCTTGCATCCGGTTTCAAAAACGCAGTACCTGCTGTGGCAGTCGTGGGTGCGCAGCGCCCTGGACGCACATGACAGCACCAGCTGGTCCTCTCGCACCAGCACTATGGGGTCGCCGTTGCTTTCGGGATCCGCGTCCTCTCCAGGAGTTTGGGCGGAGAGCTTCCACAAGTCCAGCTCTTCGGCCTGCGCGCGGTTCTGTTGGGAGAGGAGCTGGATTTGAGTCTGCAAGGCCTGCAGCTGAGGAAGGAAAAAGAGAGGAGCAGAGTGGAGGAAAAGTCAAAGCTTCACTCCAAGATCCATGTACAAGAACACAGGGGGGAGAAATGAAGACCTTAATGTAAGAAAAAGTGGGAAGTAGAAACTACTCTGCCCCTTAAAATCAAGATGAGATTATGGTCGTATCGTACAGTTCTATTCAAATATAATTAGAGGTCCATTAGAGGTGCACGATTCAGAAACTCTCACGATTCATGATTCATAATCGATTCATAATTAAATACATGTATGAATTTGTCTCCAGATTGCTGTTTTGAGTTACTTTTCCCATGTGGCTGTGGCAGATCAACAAAAACAAATCCCACTGAATCAAATGTAGTTTACTAAATGTAATGCATATGTAGTGTTCACAGCTTTACATGAAAATAAATATTCTCATGCTACAATTTACACTGATCCTCAGCATCAAGTACGCTTTTTAATACAACACTGTTTTAGTATCAGAATTTGAAGCTGGACTTTATTGCCAAGAACGCTGTCACATTCAAGGAATTAGCTTTGGCTCTGTTTGGCGTGCACTCCGCGCTCTCTTGTTCATTCCGGAAGATTTTATCTCATTTGCGGGCATCAGGAGCCGCTACCAATATGTAAGAGACTTGGGATTACATCTATATTAACATGCATGTGATAAGCTGTAGGTAATAAACGCTTAAGCAACCGCAATCTATTTTATTTGCAAATTGTATACATGTATGTTAGCCAATTACAATATCGTGTAACGTGTACTGTACCGTATGACACGTTTTATGAGTTTACATGAACAGAAACAATCGGATTCACACGTTACAAAGATGAAAACACTTCCCTCCGCTGTTTTCAGTGCTGCACACTCTCCGCACAACACCAGCACCGCTGAACTGCCGCCTCACTCTGGCCATGTTTATTATGTTGTGCAGGTGTAGCCTAACTTAACTTACGTTCACAGTGTAACGATGTGAACACAATGTATATATCACTGGTCACTTTCCAACTAACTGTTTCTACACAAATTACTGAAAAATACTGCACAGCCCCTGCTTCCCCACTACTGTTTAAATATCTGCAAAACTTAAATGCTAGTCATACTTTTCATGAATACTGTTTTATTAAAAGACTGAATATGGATTTTTTCATATTGAAACTGTTTCTAACCTCCTCCACATCCAGTGTCAAAGTCAATTTCCACTTTTGTAGGTAATACTGCATCCAAACTGTCTCTCCTCTACTTCTAGTTCTAGTTTAAAGATATATTTAATATTCCATTCCTAGTTTAAAATGTATAGTTTGTATTCTATTTATATATTGTTTATTCTGTGCCTTATTTGTTTGTTGTTCTTTGTTCTTTATTTCCTATTGCACTGTAAAAACTGGAGCTACGTCGTGTCGTCTCGTCTCTGTATATCTGTACAGTATATAGCAGAGATGACAAAGTTTACCTTGACTTTGATGCGATATCATTACGCCGCCAATGGAGAATATTGCTAAATTAATTTTTGGCGTAAACGGTAAAAGGGTGTGCGTGTGTGCATCAGTGGTTCAGAGAGCAAAGGACAAATTGTAGAGACAGAGACGACATGGCGTGGTGTAAATAAGATGAATAACGTCGGGCTGTTCGGTTTGTTTCATAAAAGGGTAAGGTATAGAGCTGTTCTATAGGAAAGGTGACCTTAAATGACTTCTGCTGTGGACTCGTGTTGGGGTTAAGTAACCTAGTGCCTTCATGTTAGTTGAAAAGATATTTTTTGGAATGTGTGAATCGATTCTGAATCGACAGAGAAAGAATCACGGTGCGATTTTTTTCCTGCACGCCTAACGTCCACGTCCTCATCATTCCTCTTTTCGGCTGCAGTCCTGATACATCACAACAAACCAAAACAAGCACCTGTTCCTGAAGAGAACTCGTCTGCTCCCCTGACGGATCTTCACTCTCTCCACGTCTCTCACCGCCGTCTTTCGAGAGAACGTTTCCACCACCAGCAGTGGGCACTTCTCCCTTTCTGCCTGACCAATCCTGTGGTTTAGTGTTTACCAAATCAGAATCCCTGCCTCGTGACGAGCACATCTGGGCTTCCGTCCGCTTCAGTTTCAACTTCAGCTCTTCGTTCTCTTGCTTTATGGACAGCAGGTCTTCTCTCGACATCTCCTGCAGCTGCAGAGTCAGCCGCTCGTGTTCGTCCTTCAACGTGGATAACTGCTTCTGTGTTTGGTGTAGTTCATGGATCACCTGCTTCAGATGGTGGATGTCGGCTGCAGGGTGTTCCAGAAGCTTCTGTAGAGATTCTGATATGCCTAACTGTAGCTCTGGCTTGCTGGGACTTTGTCTCTCTTTATTATTAGCGTCAATATTTTGACCACAGCCTGTTTGGGCAACGGTCAGTGTTTTTCCATCTCTATTACATACGACTGATGTGTCTGGCACCAAGGAGGCTTGTTCTTCACCGAAATCAGGGACTTCTGAACTAGCAGACACCTGGTCCGCTTTATTTACATTTACCGAAGAATCTGATTGTCCGTTTGTCCTACTCCGAGTAGCTCTTTCTTCAACCTTTTTATCGTTATTGTCAACTTGTTGACCGCTGCCTGGTTGAGCAGAGGTAATGACTTCAGGTTGACTGTTTACATCACTATTGTACACATCTGCTACTTCCAGCACCAAGGTGTGTGTTTCTCTGCCTAAATTAAGCACTTTGGAGGAAGCAGACGCCTGTTGAGTTTTATTTACATTCACATTAGACTCTGATTGTCCGTCGTTCATATTCAGAGGAACTGTCTCCTCGGTCATGTTACTGTTACCTTCAAGCACTTTACCGCTGCCTGGTTGAACAGGAGTCAGTGTTTTCAGGGTTTCAGTTTGACGGTCTCCAGTATATACATCTGATGCGTCAGGTATCGAGGAGGATTTTTCTTTCAGGCACAGTTCAGGCACTGAGACATCTGGAGAGTTCCTTTCATCAAACAGTGTGAAAGCGTCTCCTCCTCTGGCATGATTAGGACTTCTCCCCGCTTCTTGGGCGCTCCGATTAGAATCGGATCTCACATCATCCTCCTTTATCTTCCCAGAAGCCGTTCCTGATCCTTCCTGACTTGAAGCGACACGTCCGACTTCCTCCTGCACCTGATGTTTTGACTTAAGGGCGACAATCTCTTCTTGGCAGCTCCGCAATTCATCTCCTTGCGTCCGGAGCGTATCGTTCCTTTCTTGCAGCTCTCTCAAGAGGCCTTCAATGTGCTTGCTCTGGCTGTCGAAAGCTAGCGACAGCTGCTGGGTCTGGCTGGTGACCTGGTTCTGAAGAAGCTCCAGCTTTTTCTGGATCTTTGCGGCCCTCTCTGCCTCTTTGTCCCTCTGAACCCGCATACGTTCCACCTCCAAAATCAAGACGGTGGTGTCATCCAAGTCCGTGACCTCACCGCTTTTCGCAGGCTTGTTGAGGTCCGCTGATGAAATGCTGCCCTCTGTTCTCAAACGAGAAAGTCCTGCCAACTTGGTATGAGGTCCGCATTCTGTAATCAGGGCCGTATCCTTGCAGAACACAGCGTTCTGAAGGTTTGCAGATTCACAAAAGGAAATGTTAGCATCTGGAGAAGAAATAAGACTGCTTTCAAATGTTGCGATATCTTTTGTGTCGTTTGGCTGGTCTCCGAGCTGCAGATAGGTCAAAGGCATGTTGTCTTTTGCGATTTTCTCCTCTCCTCTCGCAGACTTTTGCAGTCGGTCCAACTCTGCTTGAAGTTCTGCAATCATTAGCTCGCCCCCTTGGTATTTTGTCAGTCTTTTATTCTCCTCCTCCCTTTCTTTCTCTCTCTCCTTCCGTTCGCATGAAAGTGCAGACTGAAGCGCCTCAAGTTCCTTTTTAATCTTTAGCACTTCCTCCTCTCGCTCTTCTCCCTTTATCTCCATCTCAACCAGGATCTCTTTGAGCTTCACATTCTCTTCTTTACTCTCCTCCTCCTTTTCTTTCTCCTCCTGCCTTTTCTGAGCTTCCTTCTTCAAGGCAGTCAAGGCATCGCTGAGTTTCGCACTTTCCTTCTTCTCCTCTTCCAACTGAGCCTCCAGTTTGCTTTCTTTCTCTTTCAGCTCCGAAGCTTTAGTCCGATGCTGTTCTGCCTGGTTTGAGTATTTCTTGCTAAGCTGCTTCAGTTTGGTCCTGGCCTCAGCTTCAGATCTCCTCTGACTCTCCAGGTCTTCCAGACGCCGCTCTAGTTCCTGTTTAACGTCCCTGACCTCGTCCCTCAGAGCAGCGTTCTCTTTCTTCAAATCCACAAGAGAAGCCAGATCTCGTTTCTGCCCCTGATCTGAAGACGTGGACATTTTGCTGCGGGGAAAGACGTCGTCTTTATACATGCGCTCGCTGGTGGAATCGGACATGTACGAGTCTGTGTCAGTGTCTTCTATCCCTGTGTCTTGCTCGGTAATGGAGCTCTCTATGTCCATATCACTGGGTCTTGACGCTCCACGTCGAGTCCCTTCGTGTTCTTCAGTGAGCAGCTTTGGAGCGTCTTCTGATCCGACATCGCTGCTGTTCTCCGACTCGATGCCCTCAGCAGGTTCTCTTCCGGAAGGATATGCCAGAATCTCCGCCCTGAGGGTTTCTCTTGGTTTGTCAGGTTTCGGGGCTCTCTTTCTCTGAGTGGAGTTTTGGAGAGGTGGAGAGCGGTCACCGCGGATGGCAAGGACAGGACTGAAAGCGTCTCCAGGTAGAGGAGGGAACGGATGAGAGCCCGTTTGAGCAGGGGAGGCCACAAGCTTGGCTGAAAAGAAAGAAAACAACATGTTTACACGCCGCGATTATGTCATGAACTCCAAAAATAGTGCTTGCATCTATTGGTGTAACAACGTGTTCTACACAATGGTCTCAATTAGAACTAGAGGTGTAACCCTTCACTGGTCTCACGATTTGACACCTCGATGCATCCCGTCAACTTTTCTATGTTAGATAACGTAGATGGATCACAAATTGGGCAGCCACAGTTACTACCGGGATGTTCCTTTTAACTACAATTTTTATTTGCCGTAGCCAGAAAATCACCAATCAATGTCATCATGATATAATCCAGGGGTTTTCAACTGATTCTGTCCCAGGGACCACATTCACTTTCTTCTTAATGTCCTTGTAGCACAAGCTCCAAAGCAAATTCCTTGTACAGTGGTGCCTTGACTTACGAGTTTACTTCGTTCCCTGACGGAGCTCGTAACTCTAATTACTCGTATGTCAAATCAATTTTCCCCACTGAAATGAACTGAAATGCCATTAATCCGTTTCGGATGCCCCAAAAAACGCCGCATTTTTTTTTGTTACATGTTTTTAAATAAGAAAAACATGCTTATAAATGACAAATATTGTATAAAATCACAATACAATAGAATGTACTGCAATAAACTGGTTTTATTAAGTATAATGTACAGCATTTGCCTTGGAGATCAGACGACTTGATGCTGACGAAGGTGGAAGAGAACGGCTGAACTGAATAACTGAATCTTACTGGCTGATTTTTGCCCGTTTCGCCACGCTTTCCTCCCTTTCATCTGCAGGGGTTTTCGATAAAAACCTGTCCGATGTGGTCTGTTTCATCCTCCCTTTCAGCATGTTTCTGAAAGGGCAGTTGGTGGCGTAACGGTAGGGTGTTCGTCCCGTGATCAGAAGGTCGCAGGTTCGAATCCAGGGCCGGTAAAGTTATCACTGAGGTACTCATGAGCAAAGTACCGTCCCCAAGCAATGCTCCCTGGGTGCTTGTTAGCTGCCCACTGCTCCTTCCCGGACAGGTTAAATGCAGAGGTCACATTTCGTCGTGGTGCACTGTGTGCTGTGCTGTGTTTATAATGACACATAACACAAGTGTCATTAAACGCCCAGCTGGCTCGTAACCCGAATTTTAGCTCTCAACTCAAAGCAAAAAAACGCCCGAGAGACGGCTCGTATCTCGAAAAACCCGTTAGTTGGGACACCCGTAAGTCAAGGCACCACTGTATTTGACAATGTTCCGGGCAATATACTTCATTCTGATTCTGATTCGAGGCTGTGAATGTGGGTTTTGATTCATTTTTGATGAACTGCCACACCCCAGTCCCAATACAGCAGGTTAACCAGTCAAAATATAAATCCTAATAACTGAGACGTCGTCCCCATCACAAAACACAGTAAATATTATACAGTACTGTAGTCGTTCTAACGTTCAGATGGAAACAAAGCTGCACCATCACACATTCGCCAGCAGGTGGAACCAAAGTCACATTGATGAATTCAGAACAAAGTTTTCCAAAACACCCACACACCCCTCGTCACCCCCTTACCCTCAAGTTCTTTAATGAGTCTCATCGCTTCTGCCAACTCCTCCGACAGCCTCTTCACCTCGGCCTCCAGGCTTTTCTCCCTCTTCTTCAGCTGCTCCACGGACACCGTCAGGCCCTCGTTTTCCCTTAGCGACTCCTACGGGCCAGCAAGCATGAACACATGAAGGGAATGAAACAAATTCATCACAGGTGTTAAAACGTGTTTATCTTAACGTGTCCAGCCTCATGCGTCATCACTGTCTAGCCACCGTATTTTTACATTTACGGCATTTCGCAGACGCTCTAATACAGAGCCACATCTACAAGTGTGAAGCTTCACTGGTCTCACCATTCAATTTGATTAACGATTCGATGCGATGCGATTTCTCGATGCATCCCCACATTACTTCATGGATCATATAATCGATTATGTTCTGCCGCTGCATCAATGCAGAATCGTCCACGTCTGCATCGCAAAGCATCGATTACGTGCTTAATTTTAACTGCCCTAGTCACTTCCATTTCCTAACTACACACTTAGAGTCGGGATATTCTTAACGCTCAGAGCGCTTGCGCATCATGGCTCCCACATGTTCTCAGCGGGTTTTTTTACGTGTCCGCTGAGCACGTTGTCGGAAATTAACGCGACGCGTGTGCAAGTTGTAGTACCAACAAAAGCTGGGGTGGCAGTGTGTTCAAGTTTTGGTACGTGACGTGATTTTTGCACCTTCGTAACACGCGCATGCAAATAATTTTTGATTCTTTACGTCTTTCTTCCCTCATTTCACAGCAAAACCGCCCGATGTTTTCTCACACTGTCGCCTTCCACTTCTTCTGGCACTTTACGGCGGACTGGACGCTACACTGCCACCTGCTGGAATCCTCAAGATTAACAAAAAGTATGCGCGCATGTATAGTGAGTCCACTGCTTGCGTAGCAAGAGTTATCCGGATTTGTGTGTACAGAGATATTTTTGAAAATGGGCTCATGTGTATGAAGTTATTTTCGAAAACGGAGGAGGAAAAAAATTGTGTTTTTATAAATACCTGGCTTTCTCAGTGAGCCCCAATCTTATGATCACTAAGCTAAAGTTTCATTCACTAGAACATTGCCTCCCCGTATCAACTTGCCAAAGGTTTTTCAAAGAAAATCCCTCAAAACAGACTAAAGAAAACTAGAGGTGATCTTTAATCCGATTTTGCAAGAATACAAAGGGTGGGACAAGAAAAGGAAGAAATCCCTTAAAAACAAAAGAGGAGAAGCATTGTTTGGCTGCACTATGAATAGCTTGTGTGTTCCTGCTCTGAGAGCTTTGCTACATCTTGCAGCTCTACATAAATCACAGCTGCAAGGCTTTGCATAGCACATTTCACTTGCAAAGCGTCAGAGGGATTTCACATTTGTAAACCAGGCCCTTTGTCTGTCCCATCCAGTGTGGAATAAAAAGGACGTGAGCAAGCTGCGCAGTAACATTAGGAACCGCCCCAAGCCTGTTGTCATGAGGAGATAATGTTTTTTATCTGGTGGGCGTCCTTGCAGTCACTAACGGTATTTTAACTGCAGAAGCTGCATCGTCGATGTTTGTGAGAGCTGTTGTGTACCGTCAGTTTGGCCAGCGTCTGAGCCTCTCTCCTCCGGCTCTCCGTCAAATCGCTTTGAGTGCTTTTCAGCTGGGCCTGAGCTCCCTGAAGATCCCTCTCCACACCCTGCTTCTGTAGAACAAGCTGAGAGGAGAGACAGAGAATGTGAGGAAACGTCAAATGGTGAACAACTTGGGAGTTGATATTTAAGGAAAAGGGAAGTGCAAAAGAGGAAGCAGGAAAAAAATGAATAAGGAGAAGGAAAGGGAAGGAGCAAGAGTAAAAAACTCGGGGCTTGGACACAGAACAATCATCTTTGTGATGTCTGATCGCTGTCCAGAACAGAGTGAAATAATACATAAACTCCCATGAATTCCTGCAATTCATGCTCAGTAATGACGGTCAAACACAACCACAGCCTGTGATAAACCACCATGTTTCATGAGTTTGATGTGCGGGATGCAACAAGCTGCACAAAACTGTTTTATGAGAACAATCCAAACAGCGTGGAGTTATAAACACACGCCACACCATGCATCAACACAGTTTACACTCATATCAATGCACATAAAACACATTTCCACTTAAATGACGTAGTGACTGAAACAACGTGAAGTCTATAGACGAGAGTTTTATCTGGAAATCCAAAAATGCCCTGGGCTAAAGTAAGCATAAAGCTAGTATAAACTATTAAATACAGCACATAAAGGAGGTGAGAAAGCCCATTGTTCTGACCTGTTCTATAATGTACTACATTTGACACAGCGTTTCAGCCATCTGCTGCGGCCGTTTGCAAACACACTCAACTTAACCTACTGGACCGAGACGGAACGTGTGGAAACGCTGAGAAGTGTACGACTATAGTTTATATCAAGGTCTTGACAATACTATGAATGGCTGACTAACTCATTTTGTGTGTTTGTTTCTGTTTGCAAGTGTTTATTCAGTTAATCTGCCTGAATTAGATTAGATAAGAGCCATATGCAAACAACATGTCTGTATGCAACTAAAACGCAAAAAACAAATTGTGCACCAGTTTTTGTTCACTACGGCATGATGATATGGGAATCGTATCGGAAGCAGACAATTTTTTTTCATATCATTGACATCGGACCAATACTTAGATTTGCCCAATATTTCCAGTCTTTATTTGATGACGCATTTATTGTACGTGGGAAAGGTAGCGCTTGTGCCAGGCATGTCCAAAGTTTGAGGTGGGGTTTTATACGGTCCGCACCTTCTGTCTCAAAATCTATGGAGTTGTTTTGTGCCGAAGTTCTGAGCACGAAGTGGAACATTCGTGAGTACAAGCTCGTCTTTACGCGCTCAACTCTGCTTCCGGGCTCACTCAACTTGCCATTGTGATAGAACAGTCAGAGCCAAGGTGTTAATTTGCCTCAAAATTCTGAGCGTGCAGTACATCGTTCACAAGCAAAATATCTCATCTTTACGAGCTCATGCTCGACTCTGCCTCTGCCTAGCAGACATGACAGACAAGCTTCACTACGCCTGTTCATTATCCCTGAAACAGCACCACAGCAACTTAGAGAGTCTGAATAGCATTGCTTCACTAACCCAAAACTACCATAATGTAGTCATTTGTAAGACAGACTTTTATTTTGAAATTCCCAGCAATAGGACAATGTGTGTAATTGTTTGTTTGCTTTGTTCCAACATCCAGAATTTCTTATTTGTGACCCTCCACGGCAAAAACATTCGCTTGTCGCAAATTTTCAAAAGGCCATAAATCAAGCTTCAAAACGATACCTATATGGAATGAATGGGACGACATATGACTGAGATATCAACATTCAAAGGAGTCGGGTTTCTCCTGTCACGCCAAGTGAGAAACGGAGAAATCTGCCTTTGAAGTTGACTATTGCCGTAGCATTCACAGACGCTTGGTGCGGTCGCGGCTACGTTTGCATTTACGGTAGCCTACGCTGCATTCACAGCCACACGGATAGCCTACCTGCGTTAGGTTAACTGAACCCGGGAGACGGAGATGGATTCCGGAGAAATATCTTCACGCTAGTCAACCAGTGGATTTACCGTAAATATTGAAGTAGAGCGGTCAAAACAGAAACTTTTAACATTCTGCTGGAATTGAATTCCTCACCTCAAGAAAGTCACGTTTTTAGGATGGAAAGGGTAAGTTTTTCAGCCAAATTTATTCACAACAGTACAGTATAGACCTTCCACTGTTTCAAAACACTAAAAACAAAAATCCCAAAATTTTACCTCACGCAACATAAACACTCGTTTTTCTCGGAAATCTCCGTTGCGACAAGCGACTGGTTTTGCCGTGGAGGGTCACATTTTAATTTAAGGAAGGAAAATCCAACGGTGTGGTGTGTAGTTCTGATACAGCAAGACTATACTACCTCGGTTAGTATTACTGTAAGTATTTAGTTTAAAACTTCAAATCTGAGTAAGGGTTACACACTGCCCTGTTTTAATGTGTGCACATAGGAATGTAATGTCCTTTCAGTTTTTTTTATAAAATATGAAAGTCATATTTTAGCTGCTCTTTGGGATTTGATATGAAGGGAATTCATTGCGTCAAATCTGCATAGTCGCATACCGATCACTGAGTGCAGAATTGTATTGAATCTTAATCGTATCAGACTTTGTGATATTGGCAGAAATCGAATCGTTGTACGTTTAAATCAATACATCACCGTATCGTGATGAAACCTGTGATTTACACCCCTAGTAAATGTCTCTTACTCATATATATGAAGCTGTTTTCCTACAACAGCCAACTGACCGTCAGTATTGATCTCCCAAAAATCTCAGCAAATCTTTGCCACATTAGCTTTCGTTCATCCCTTTGTTGGTAGTGTAGCACCACTTTAACTGCATCCCTGGGAATGCTGTTTTACTGCTAAGCAAACAAGGGCAGATAAATGAGTTAAACATACACTCCAACTTGGCTGAAATGTAGTACACAGTGTCGCAGGCAGCAGCAGACAGACATACGGCTGGACATGCAGTCTGCAAAACGTTACTGACCCTTTCATCACCTCAAGCTCAGTCTACACGAGGACCTGCAAGAGACTGCTATCGTAGAGAGTTAGCGTGAGAGAGGGAACAAATGGGTAGTGCTTTTAATGAAATCACACAGTTATCACAAACACTGACCTTTACTGAAGTGCCTTCTGCCAGAAAGCCAAGAAGGAAAAAAACAAGGAAAAAGGACAACAGAAAGAGGACAGAGTAAGAGACAAACAGCGAGAGAGCAGCAGGGACAGAGAGGGGAAACGGGGTGACATTAGAGCATTGACCTCTGGAACACATAATGAAACTCTCGCCGCATGTGTGTGTGTGCGTGAGAGAGAGAGTAAAAGAAGAAGAGGAAAAGAAAACTTCTGTTTCCAATCCATCACGCTCTGTACATGAGATAAGTGTGTGACATACTGACCGTGACACAAACGTGTGTGTGTGTGCGTGTGTGTCACACCTTGTCGTGCTGTGCCTGCAGAGTGTTGTGTAGTGCTCTGGCTTGCTGGATCTCCTGGTTAAGTTTGTTGATTTCCTGCTGGTGATGTTTCTCCATCGACTGCCGTTCTCTCTGCAGCTCCAACAGCTCCTGATTAAATAACAAGTCCGTCTGATGCAGTTTGAAATTCTCCATCAGCTCCACTACATACAGGCAAGACCGTCAAAAATGGACCCTCCTATACATGACTGTTTACATTTACAGTATTTAGCAGACGCTCTTCTCCAGAGCAACTTCCATTTCCTAACTGCTCCCTCAGAGCATCTGCACTTCCACCAAAGAGACAAGGCACCTTTTCTCCTGACCAGGAAGAAGTTATTGCTGGAGAAGAAAACCAATAACCCACTGCAGATTTCATTGTGGCTTAAGGATCTAATGATGTATGTGAAGTTAGAAAATATTTAAGATTGTCTCAGAGGAGCTAAAGAAATGGTTTTTTTTTACTGTCCATTACCCTGTTATATCGTGTATGGAAAAATGCTAAATGTTACCCAATATGATGTGAATAATATCTAAACATTCACTACTACTGTTACATGTAATTATTACAATTATTTTTCAATTTACATTTTTTTTATTATTTATTTTTGTTCTTGACTTTGTTTTTTGTTTGTAATTATGTTGCATTACTTTTAAGTACTATATAAACATATACAATTGTTTCCCTGAATTAAAAAAAAAAACCCAACAACTCCAGTTAAAACTCTAAAATTTTAACACTGGTGATATGACAAAACTCTCATATGCAGACATTTCATATCCCGATAACGATACAGACCACAATATAGACCTAGTATATTTTCTGTAAATTCAGTGGAACTTTCGAAAGGAGAATCTTGTGTCTGTGTGCACGCATTCACCTCTCCCTACATGCGTGCTTAAAACATTCTGCGCGCTTATATGGAATTTGGATATATATTTTTTTTTTTACCCAACTGACAGTGAAACACTCATTTTGGCGCCAATTTTATTCGTTTAAAAAAACATTTTTACGTCGCTCTAGTGACTTACAGTCAAACTCACCTTTTTACATCTCAAAATGTCTGTAAAAGGCAAGGCACTCGGCAAACTGTGGCACCTTTGGCGTTCCGTAGTGTACGCGAGTGTACGTGTAGGCAGAGTTGAGCATTGACAGGAGATTTTGCTTGTGGAAGTTCCACTGCGCACTCAGAATTGAGGCACAAATATAACGCCATTGTATTCTCTGTGCCTACATCCACGTGGCGCCGTGGTGACTACTGCAAACCCTCATACAAATCATGAACAAATACTGCTGTAAACAGTGTGTTCTGCAAAACCACAAAATAAACAACAGAGTATAATATGAAACAACAGACTTTTAATTTCATCGTCCGATATATTTTGTCATATCGCACAGCCCTACTAGGCTGTATCTCGTTAAGGTGCTGTAAATGGGTTTTACACTGAAAACCCTCGTGCATCTTCCTCTCAGTAGCAGGCAGGGTTAGACGTAAAGAAAGCCTGTGTTTAAGGTTAAGTTTGAGCAGGGTTTTAGAACGAACACGTTTCTCTAACACCAGCTTAGTGAGCTCGGCACCATCACCTGGAATGTACACACACAGACAGACAGACACTTACTCTCTGGTGCTCTCTCTCCAGGTCTTTCCTGCGTTGCTCGGCATTGCAGCGGCTGGTCTCAGCGTTCTGCCTCTGACACTTCAGCTCCTCCTGCAGCTGCTTAACACGCTGCTCAGCTAGCTGGGCCTACACACACGCACATGGCCACACACAAGGCCAAAAATGACGCGTCGATGTGACAAAAAAAATACTACTCATCACTGCGTGAGGGTGTGACTTCACATTTAAAAACTGTTCTTCATATTTTCATCTTTTTAACTTGTACTCTTTGCTTGTAAACTGATTTTCAATTGGTTGCACACTCAAAGAAAGTTGCTTAGGACACATTTGTACCTGTATAACTATGCACGTGACAAATAAGGTCCGCTTTTCGGAGACGTTTTTTACCGCGGCACTCAGAGCGGTTCAAGCTGACATCCGTTCAATCTCTTTTATGTCGGCTAAACTACCGATCTTAAAGGAACACATTACAATGTTCACATGAAATGGTAACGAATGTGGAAGTGCCCGATGACGCTTTTCGTAACTTGGCAACAACAAACGCTGAGAGAGGCGTTCTGGAAGTCAGGTCCTGACCGCTCTCAGCACAAAAAAACATGTTTGGTGGACACAGGCCCTAAAGAATCTTGAATTTTGACTTGAAGATTGGCTGGGCAATAAATCAAAACCGAAATTCAGCACCTCTACTCACATAATCTTGTCCATGATGTTTATTTAGATGTTAACACTTTTAATACTTTACGTTGATGTACTGTCCCCTTACAAATATACAGTACTAGCATGTGCTGTTACATGACTCTGCCTCATCTAGTCAGAAACTACGTCTGTGTGTGCTTCCTTCTGTTATTTTTAAATCAAAAAGATATGCAGTCTTTCCAGCAGATCTGCAGTACAAACCATGTCAATGAACTATAAATAAAAACCCAAAACCAAATACTCATAAGTCAAAGTAAACTCTGACATCTCAGCTACATACAAATATGTAGAGAGACAAGACGATATGGCTAAAGTTTTTATAGAGTAAAATGAACAGATAAGGCACATAGAATAAGCATGTATAAATAGACTATTGAACACGCACTGGAGGAAAGTATTAACATAATAATGATAAAATTGTAAAATAACCATCATGGGCAGGATTATGACGATAAGAAGTTCTGAATGTTGATTTTGATTCATTTTCACTTGACTGTCCAGGCCTAATTACTAGACAATTTAAATGTGATTAGGGCTTGACAATTTACAAAAAAAAAAAAATCGGAATCAACATTTAGAACCTATAATTGACATTATTTTGCCCATGATAGTTTTTGTTATTATTATTATTATTATTATTATTATTATGATTATTATGTTAATACTTCCCCCAGTGTGTGTTCATGTACTGTCCCCTTAAAAAACATACTTCTCTCTGTGTGTGTAATTATGTGACTCTTTCTATTTTCAAATACATGCACTCTTTCATTAGGGACAAATATCCCAACTTTAATAGCTGAGAATCTTACATTACTAACATCACAGTGAACCATGCTAAGGGCAAAAAAACAATACTAACCTAAAGCTTTTAATAAATCATTCATATTCATCATAACAAGGCAAAATTTATCATTAATCGTGATATTGATTTTTGCTACTTTTAACTACACTTATTCTGTGTGTAACGTCGGTGTGTGTGTGTGTGTGTGTAGCGGTCCTCACCGTCCCCTCCGCGTGACGCGTAGTCTGTGCCCGGCCAACTCGCCTGGAGCGCTGCCAGGTTTTGCTCTTCACACCGGAAGCTCTTGAGCCCGGCGCGGGAGACGAGACTCAGCCTCCTCAAGCGATCCTAAGCAGCTGGAGCTCACGCCTTGCAGGTCTGAGACGCATGGACGTTGTTCTGAGAAAAAGAGACAGAGAGGGAGAGGTTCATAAGTGAATAAGTTGAGCAGGACTAACGCTGCGATTAAAGTGCAGTATGTATTCACATCGCTGCCAGCCGCCCTCTGTATAAGTGGAGAAAACAAGATGGGTTTCAACTTTGACTACAGTGCGCGCATTAGCTTTGCTCTGTGCAGCGCAAAACCGCTTTCGCGCCCTGCAAGCCATAGAGTCATGGGTTTGAGGCTTAGTGCATGCTGTGTTCACCCAGAAGCCCCCATTTGATTCTTCACAAGGTGAGATGCGATATCCTGGCAATCATCCCCACGACGATCGCATACATCGCCACATTTGCCTGCCACTCGAAACTTTTACAATTTTGTTGTATCATCAGGCCACCGTGAAGATCGAGAGCTGTAATATTCGGTTCCTTTTTAGGATTCTGCCCTCTGAGTCATTCACTAAACTGATCGCCGCGTGAACAAAAATGTAAATACAGCAAGAAGATTCTGGGTTGACTGTTTCAAGATGGAGAACCTACGTGGACTGGCTGTCGCCCTGGTGATTACTTTCTACAGTTCGTGCGTTCACCACTTCGGACGAATTATTGTGTTTGAAAATCAAGCGCGGTTACGGCTGGAAAACAGCACTGCATTCGCCGAAGGCGCATATCGCGAACATACAGGAGATGGCGCACATTAATGAGGAGGAACGGTGATATGCTCATCATGCCAAATTTTTCCCGAAGATCCAACAGGTACGTATATGACGTGATTCGCAGCCTTTGGTCCTGTTTTGGTTCGGTATGCTTTCTCACCAGGAGGACCGCACCAGAGTTCGCTAACTGATTTGGATCGAGACCACCTCTTTTTGGGGGTCTCGGTGCGGTTGTTTTGGTCCGCACCCGAGTGCGATTACCGTGTCACACCAGACCAAACGAACCGCACCAAGAGGGGAAACGAACGAGTTCGACTGAAGCGGACTAAAGCCTGTAGGTGTGAAAGCACCCTAAGCTAACTGGCGAATACACTCATGACGGTGACGAGGGCTAACCCATGATTCAGACTGGGCTGTATGTTTCCGGCTCTAGAGGAAGTTAACAGACAGTTTCACTCATGAATGCATGTGCTTCGCACCGCGCTACTGATTCGACTGACACGAGTCCCGTAGCCCACAAAGAGGATTCAACTGTGCAGGAGGTTCTTAGGATCTCTCATTTGAGTGTGGTGGTGGAAATGCACCATGGGGGATGACGTTCATATTTTAGTCATGGCATAGTAAGAATTCGGGTTAACTGAGACCTCAGATTCTTGACTTGTAAGTTATTCAGTGGATTCGGGTGATTAACTCGGGTGAGTCATGAATCGCCCTGCTCCAGTAAGATCGAAAAATCATAACTTGGTGAATATCTGTACATTTTACAGTATTTTACAGTATACAGTATAACTTTTCATTTTATGATATTAGGCTTGTTATTGGTTAATTACACTTTTATGTGCTTGATTTTAAACATTGTTTATAGAAGTTTCTTAAATAGAAAATTTCTAAGCCTCTAGAGTTAGGGTTAAAATGTATTTATTATTTATAATTCAGAAAAAGACGTGGAAAAGACATAACCTGAGATATTGCTGCATCTGCACAGGTGGCAGGCATACAGTGCAGTAGGGTTCCATCTGAATGGCCAAATATATTGTCAAACAGAGTGTGTCTACAAGAACAAAACATGTAAACAAGTACCCCAGACCACAACAGGCTGCTCATTTTAAAGTTGGAATGAAGTTTCTACCACAAAAACTGTAGAAGTAGCGGTCAGAAAGAGTGGAGTAAAAATCTGATAATACGTGATGGATCATCGCAGACACATAATAATCGAGGTCGTTTAATCGCCCATGACCACTCTATTCCGGGGTAAAGTTCCTGGAACACAGCTGGTATAATTGGAAATGGACAACAGCAGATTACCTCATCACGGACTACGCACAAACACACACTCGTAGCACAAAGAACAGCATTCATGCCCCTCACACACCACTTAACACACACTACCGTGTGTACACACCTTCCTGTCAGCTGCGTATGCACAGAGCTCTCAAGCATAAAACACACAGGACACTTGTCACAACAAATCAGCAACTACTGTGGAGAAGGGACACACCAAAGCAGACTGGAAAAGCAAGAACTGTTCTCTACAAAGATCCGGTGTAGGCAAGCTTGAGGGACGCCTCTCTCTCTCCGTCTGTCCCTCTTTATCTCCCACCACTCTGTTTGTTCGTAAGCTCCCACTGTGCATTTATGGGAAATTATACTGCTCGTTGAAACTGGTGATTTGGGCTGGGTGATGTGGGAGAAAAATAAAATTGCAATATTTTTTTCTACATCACGATACACAAGTGGAGAGAACTACACTTCCACAATCCCCCGCACATGACTCAGAGCTGCGTCACAACAACGCGATGGACGTGCGTCAAGAATAATATCAAGTAATTAGCTGTATTGTGAGTAGATTTAACTGAACTGGACTTTTGAGAGAAATGGCGTTCCATATTGCGAGAAATCACACACAACACGTTTACATCACGAAGAGTATCATTTACGTGCGTTCACACATTTACCTTTGTGTCTGTGCCCAGAATAACAGAACCAGTGCTGTTTTCCTCAGAACCAAGTCGTTCGCTTCCATTTCAACAGGCGCGCAAAATCACACACATCAAGACAGATTGTAAAAATCGCGTCCATGTTTATTTTGGTGAACGGAACCAGGAGTGAAAAGACGGCAATAAAAAGCGAAAAAACTTATTCACCCTGCAACCACTCTGCTCTAGAACACTACAATGACAAGCTAGCTACTTATACCAAACGTCCTTTAAAACATACAAGGACTGGTGCTCGCCTGATCTCAAAGGAGCACGTTACAATGTTTACATGAAACAGGAACAAACACGAAAGTGCCCGATGACGCTTTCCGTAACTTTAGCAACAACAAGCGCCGAGAAAGTGCAGTGGAAGCGAGGTTTCGATCGCTCTCAGTGGACAGCGCCTATTTTTAATACAAATTCAGCGGAAATGAGACGTCGGTGAAGACAGTTTTTTACTGCAGCGCTCAGAGTGCTTCAAGTTGTGATCAGTTCAACTTTTAGAACAGCGCTTAGCTCGTCAATGTCACTTCTCTCTTGCTAGCCAATCAAAATCGAGTAAGTGGTAACCCCGCTCGGGTCCTCTGGAAGGCACCGCCTCAACTAACCCTTTTTATGAGAGAAACACTGATCACACAGCCACAATAATCTGACCAACCTTCTCCTTTAAGGGATAATCAGCGCCTCACAAATAACTAAAAATCACACTTCAGAGATAAAACTATAAGTGTGCAATAAGTTACGACGGCATGCACGTAAAGCTGCAGCAGCCTCATCAGTCGCTCTTTACCAACATAAAAGCATCACATAAACACGCTCGGACCGGTCATGCAGCTGAACATCAAAGGGCCCTGGCTACCATGGCAACCCAGTACAAACAGCTGCTTTGTAGGAATTAACAGAGGCTCTTATTTACTGACCATCAGACACAGACCATTAGTGAGCTAGTGGATTAGAATAATTTAGTTCAAAGCACCTGCACATTACTGTGAATGGAGTTGCTTTTTCACAGGCAATTAAACATTACATTACAATTTTATATGTATAAATTAACTATTATGTTAGGCATGATTTGCATCCTGTATGTGAGGTGATTTAATAAATAACAAATGTACATGCTACGTTACAATCTGAAGTCAACATGCTGAATTAAGCCTCATGTTCACTTGCTCTCTTGGGTGTAGGGTAGGGCTGTGTGATATGGACAAAAGAAACCTATCACGATTTTCTTGAACAATATTGCGATTTTGATTTTAATCACGATTTTCACACACACAGACATGTTTTACAGTGTGAATATGAAACATTTTTCCAAAGGAAAACAATTAGATCTTTATCAAAGACCTGTAACAAGTGTCTAAAAGAGACATAAGGCAAAAAAAAAAAAAAAATCACCTAGTAAAGGTGTAACAAAATGTCTGTAGAACAGACCTACAGCAAAAAGAAAATGTGTGTGTGTGTGTGAGTGTGTGAAAAAACAACAACCCAGACCACCAAAACCCCGCCCCCACACTGCCAAAACCTACCCGCTTTCAAACCGCGCGCACAGAAATCTCACTCGAGCAAAAAATCCACAACCGCGCATTCCTAATTTTGTGCTCTCGAGTTTCATGTTTGCGAGCGCGACTTTGAAATTTACGCCCGCGATTTTTTTGCGGCAAGCCATTTTGCACGCTCTAGTTTTGGCATTGATGTGACACCATACAAATAGCATACTGCGGGAAAAGTCGGGAGCGCGCAAAAAATCGTGCTGTAAGGCGATTTAGAAATCGCGCATATTCACATCGCGATTTCGATACGATTTCAATTAATCGCACAGCCCTAGCGTAGGGCTGCACGACATGAGGAAAACATGCGATATGCAATAACGTTATATGTTGTGATGACGTCACGAGTTGCGATAAATAAACGAACACTAAAGTCTTCTTGCTTTGCGCTCACTGCAAACATAGACCCCAGATAATGAGTACGTATTGTACCATTTACACTAGACATGCACCAATCCAACTTCTTCCGTTCCGATACCAATGCCGATACTTGGGCTTTGGGAAACGTTCAATCCCGCACACCGACCTGATTCCAGTTCTTAATGAATACGTTGTGTATTTCTCTGCGAGGAGGAGACTGAGATTACTCTGTTATGCCTAAGGAAATACTTGACTTGGATACTGTTCCTAAGTAAAGCAATGTAATAATTACACAGCCATATGTATATGCTAAATTATTTAATATTAAAATAACATTGAAATTTTTTTTTCATTTAAACACAGTTCTGTAATTTTGTGAAGGTCCCTAAACCACCAGGAACACACGCTGGTATTGTTAAGGAAATTAAACAGTATAATCACATGATTCGATTTTTGGGGTTGTAGTGTGTTGTGTTGCTTGTTCTGCAATATTGTCATATCAATATGCAGGAATTAGTGCGAATGTTGAACAATAAACCAGCTTTACCGCAGTGCCACTTCGCGTGCATGACGAAATGTGTGTGTGCTTTTACAGATCGACCCAAAGCCACCGATATCCGATCCACGTATCTCTAATTTACACTGCTACATTTACAATTTTTACATTAATATCATTACTCAATATCATTATTTACAGGGACAGGCAAAAACTTTAGAAGATGGGGCTGCAGTAAGAATTTTGGGGTCTTTGGAAAGTCCTGTGAGTGATGATGATGAAGCTCACCGTCTCTCTCTTTTCTCAGAACCTCCTCAGTCCCGTTATCCCGTAAATCAGCATCAATGGCCACGACGTCACCGACAGCAGCAGCAGCAACAGCGGCGGCGGAGGAGGAGGAGGAGGCTGGCCTGCCTCTAGAAGTGGACCTTGTGTCATCCCGTTCCCACGGAAACACAGAGGAACGGCTGCAGATCTCTGGTTGGTGGACTCTGCGCCGCATGGGCGGGGTTTGGTGCGGTTGTTGTGGCAACTGAGATGATGCTCCGCCCGCTGAGGGTTTGGGAGTGTCTCCAAACACAAGCTGTTGCTACAGGAGAGACAAAACGAGGATAAAGGGGTCGGCACTATTTTTAAAAGTTTGATCCATCTTCCAAAAATGCTCATTAGTGGCCCAGGAAATGTTTTAAAGACTCAAGCTCATCTGGGTTCTTTTGGAAGCCGCTACAAAACAAAAGCATGTGATGAAAAGCGTGGATGTTTGAGAAAACTCACTCTGATATGATGAGATTTACTCTCGCTCTCCCCTCGGAGGACACTCTTACCGCCTGTAAAAGTCCCAAACAGATAGAGAAGTTACGTGTGCCAAAAAATAACATATCATAACGTGTGAGTGCAAGTCAATCTGTTTTCACTTTGTAACATGTCCCGTGATATGTCTGTGTTTCCATACTGGTGTCATCTCTATTTTTCAGCAGTGCTTCTAATTTTGCTTTGACTCTTTACAACGACAATAAAGGCTTTTTCATTTACTTTATTCTATTTCATGTTTCAAAGACGAAACGTCTAACAGCAACATTACGAGTCACGCGAGTGCTGGTGACATAGCGGAAAAAAACACGAGAGGGTGAGAGGGGAAAATACAGAGTGACAGAAAACAGTAAAGAGCCAGAGGGGGAAAAGAGAGAGAGAGCAGGAGAGAGGGAGAGGAAGGAGGATACCATTTTGCTCCCAGGGTGAGTTCATGTTCCAGCAGGGAGTGGAAAACAACATGGACTCCCCTGAGGCGCTGCCCTTCTGCAGCTTTTCCAGCTCCGCCTCCAGCCTGGGGATGGGACAGAAGGGGTCGGGGGTGGGGGCGGTGGGACAGAACTCATTTAATTTGCCAGCTCCGTGTTAATTAGCAGAAGATCCGACTTATACAAGCTTCACTTCTATTCGTTTAATACAGACACAATCTAGTTAAGTTTCCACAATCCGACATGGCTGACACTTTGAAGCATGTGTGTATAATCTTATGTAACTGTATATACAGAGTGTTAATCACTTTATACAACCCATGCAACGTGTGTATTAAGGGTGTAACTGTTCTGACAGTAAACTGAAAAATTCTGATACGAAAGTCAGAAAGATCGCGGGATACTCTTCGTCTGCAGCCTCGGCCTCACTGATGCGCCACCCCAACCTGCTAGCGCCACTGAAAAGCCGTATATTTAGTGCATCTCACATAACGTGAGGAGGATTCCTCATATACACTGAGGGCCTGCATGTCTGTGCATGTGCAAGACTGTAAAGATGCCTGGCGTCATGTAAGCCGTGAGTGTTTGTGACGTTGAGAAAGACGTGCGGCAGCTTAAGCAGTCTTAAGTCGGGTTTTACACAAGAGATGAACTGTTCCAGCCTTCTCAGTCCGACACCAATACCTGTGCTTTAGGTTGATACCGAGTGCACAAAATACTGGCGTCACTGGGTCTCATTCACCAATATTTTCTTCTGAAATTAGGACTATTTAAATAGTATAATTAATGATGCACAATGATAGGGGAATCATATCGGAACGAGACGATAATTGCTTTTTTTCCTCGGGCCGATGCTTAGATTCGCCAGATATTTCGAGCTGATATTTGATGATGCATTTAGGGCCTGTGTCCACCAAATGCGTTTTTTTCCCGCTGACAGCGCCTATCTTTAATACATATCTTATGAGCTTCAGCGTTCAGAGTGCTAAGTGCCTCCACCCACTGGTGGAGCCTTTTTTTTTTTTACTGCAGCACTCAGAGCGCTTCAAGCTAAAATCTGTTCAACAGCACTGGGCCTGTCAGTGCCACTTCTCTCTTGCTACCCAGTCAAAATCGAGGAAGGGGCGGAACATACACAGTCAAGAACTCACAAACAACAACGGTGGCGTATCTGGAGCAGCTGGAGAAGCTTACTAGTTCAACACTGGCGCTAATGCCAAGATGCCATTTGTCTCCTTTCTAACAATAATCTTGTCGGCTAAACTACCGATCTCAAAGGAACACGTTACAATGTTTACATGAAATAGGAACCAAAGTGGAAGTGCCCGATGACACTTTTCGTCACCTAGCAACAAGCGCGGAGAGAAATGGTGAGAAAGAGTTCTGGAAGTGAGTAAAACAACTGCAGAATTGAGGAAAACCTAACACGTTTTGCGCAAACAAGCATGCAAATAACTTTGCATAAGAGTGCTCTTCCCTGTTTGTAGATTCTGTTCTTTTTAAGAACAAATCTCAAACCAGAAAACATTGGTAAATATCAGAAACCTTCATGAAGTGCAAATTTTGAAAACTGTTACACCCCCAATGTGCATTTGTCATCAGCCTGCCTCCTGTGTCTCACCGTTTGACCTCCTGCGTGAGGTGTTGTGTGATGGTCCGGGCCGAGTCCAGCTGTCCTTCCAGACCGCACACCTGAGCCGCCTTCGCCTGCAGGTCCTGCGCCAGACGCTCCTTCGCCCTGGCCTCGGCCTGCGCCTCCTCCCTCACCCCCAACAGGTCCCTCTGCACCGCGGCCAGTTCCACACGCACCTCCTCATACTGAAACATGCAAAATCAACCAGTGACGCAAGCCCTTTAACCTCAAGTTGTTCCACCAAGACAACTTTCTCTGTAATTTGGAAATCACTGTGAATATGTGAGTCTGCTTAACGCCCTAAACATAAACTCACGTTACTTCACAAAAATCTGACTAACACTTACACAATATGTGAAGTAGTTTTTTATTTTATAGCATTTTTATTATAGCATAATTTGTTAAAAACATCTGTGCATCATAAAAGTCCATTAAATGCACTACACAAATACGTTCATTTTACTCCAAAAATAAAATACAACTGGAGATTTGTGCTTAAATTTCCCTTCAGCTTTCATTTCTGTCCGCCATTTCAGCTTCTTCAGACACTGTCACATTTCAAGGTTATTCCCAAAACAGGGTCAGTTTGTTCCAGGAAATCGCCACAATAAACTGAAAAGGCCAAGGTCAAGTAGTTCACATTAAACAAATAAAAAGCCATTCTGTTGACTTTAAGCTATAACTCCTTCTCTCATGGTTTTAGGAGTGCTGTAATCACAGGTTCAGCCTGAGTAAATGCATGCTACTTAAAAATATCACTCAAAAATCTCAACAATTAAGGATCTTGCATCATGTGTAAGTACAGTGCAGGTGAACCAACACAGACCTTTTGTTTCTGTTTGTGCAGTGCTGCCTCCGTGTTGTCCAGCTGCAGCTGTCTCTGATGTCTCTCCTTGTTTAGCTTCTCGCTGTACGACTGGAGATCCTGAACTTTCTGCAAGGCCCGGCCGGAGAGACCTGACGTCCAGTCATCCGCTGCCCAGCTCATTTTGACAACCACACCCACACACAAACAAAACAGCAGGACCAGTTCTGGATTAGAGTGATCCGTCAGGATATAGACACGCCATTGGGAGTTCTGGAAACAAAGGAAAAAATGTGATAGAGTGAGACAGATAAGAGATGTATGGGGCAGTGGTGGTCAGACAGAGGTCTGAGAGACTAAAACCCAGTGTTGGTGACAATAAGAACGGGAATTTAATATTTGGATTAGTTTAGCCTTTGCTTTTTCATTTGGTTCTCTTAAGTTTAATGTATTTGTTAAGCTTTACTGCATAGTCTCAGGATGAAATGTGCTGGCAATCATAATATTGGGAGTTGAAATCCTTCAACGTTTTGATTACCAACACAGTGTTTCAGTCCTCCAGGCCATTATACTGGGGGATTCAAAACCCTAGTCTTAAAAATTTAGTGAGTAACTACTTGTCATTGTGAACACAGCGCAGCACACAGTGCACCACAAGCAAATGTGACTTCTGCATTTGGCAGCGCCCAGGGAGCAGTGCTTGGGGGCGGTACCTCGCTCTTGCTCTTGAGTAACCTCAGTGTTGCCTTCACCGGTTCAGAATTTGAACCAGTGACTTTCTAATCGCGGGGCCAATTCCCTAACCATTATACTACTAGCCGCACCAGAAAATCTGGTCGCCAAAACGGGGTTTTAGTCCTTCAAACCATAAGAATTGGGGATTTGAACCCCCGATCTTATGGTCACCAACAGAGTTTCAGTCCTTGTGTTGGTGGCGATAAAATTGATCAAAAGATTGATTGGGAGTTCAAGGTCCCCGGGGGCCTTAAAAAAAAAAAAACAACAAAAAAACCGGTTGGGTCCTGAGCAAGAACTTTGACCCCCAAGCTGTTAAAGTAAGAAATGTCAGTCACTCTGGGTAATGTTAATACATTTTTAGTATGAATGTTTTATTTTTTAATGAACAGTTGGCAGTGAAGTCCAAGTTTGTCTTTTGGGGAAGTGACTCTGTTTCTACACGTTTCTGGCTAAAATTCTCTACCCCGGGGGGGTGACTAGATCATCTTTTCGTAATGTAGAAATGATCTGGTTCATCCACATATCTGAACATGTGCAAAGAACATTGAGTTTGTATTTTGTTACTTTCATGGAAACACAGACACAAGGGAATTCTGCTGGCGAGAAGCAACAAGATACACTGCACAAACAGCAAAATATGAGACACACAGGGGTCAACTGGGTTAAAACAAGGTTCAGCAAAAGGTGTAGAATAACTAACCCCTTTCAAAGCACAGGTTTGTTTAATGATGTTATTTTCTATTCATCTGCGGAAAGGTGTTGCACAAACAGAGGAATGTGGAAAATCCGGACATAGAGCAAGCAGACATCCAAAACACCAAACAGGACACATATAATGTGACTTGAAATGATGAATTTGAAGAAAATATAAAACAGATAAATATAATAAAATAATCTATGTTTATTTGTAGTCAGCGATAGTAAAAACTCGTAACGTTTAATACTTAATATGATAATTTTACCTTACAAACGTATGAAAACAACTATATGTGTGTGTGTGTGTGTGTGTGTGTGAGAGCTGTAAGCAAATTATGTTTTTATTAAAACAAAAACTTTATTTGTGTGTAAATTTGTTAATTTAAAATAATTCACAACAAAGCAATAAAAAGCTACAATTTTCCTCTTTTCTTAACGTACAACCCAAACGAAAAATCAGTACAATTACAAACTCCGTTCTGTTCCATACTAGCGTACTGTCTGCACAACTAGTACGTCACTGAACGTTTTAGTAATATACGTATGCATACTGTGTAGCAGATTAGATCACAGCCGTTGTCAGGCGGGCTAACGGCTAATAGTTACCAGACACATCATTTAGCGCTCACTTACCGCGTCTTCGGGGTTACTGAGAATCACCAAATTTCATCCCACACACCAGCTGGCGACTAAATTTGTTGTTCAATCGCCGTGTAACTGTTTGATCTGTCCTAATCGTTATCTTATCATTTCTCCTCGCTGTAAACCACCTGAAGCCGCTGACAATCAAACAAACGCATAAAGCAACAATACAGCGGCGGCGTGACCCGCGTGCGCCCCGTCCGCCTCCTAAACCCTGGATGGCACGAGGCGGGATGCGTGACGCAACATAGGGGGCGGGGCCTCAGCGCATGCAGTTCCCATTTCAACCCCTAGAGGACGCAATATAACTGAATAAAAACCCTTCAGTTTCTCTCGGGAAACATTAACAGCATTTACACTAAACTGTATTGCCAAAAATATTGGGACACCCAGAGGTGTGGCACCAAATTCTGGCCCCTATACACAAGCAGTCTCCACGCCCCTCCCCCCATTATAAAATAAAACTTCAGACTTCTTAAGTGCCCTTCTCCCCACTTGGGGACCTGTTAAATCAGTCCCACTTTTCACCATTAGGACACCACTCCAAACCAGTGAATTCAGGTGTTCTAAAGGGAGAGTGTTGTTCAGGGGTTGGGTTTAGTTCCAGTGAAATGAACTTTTAATGCTTCAACGTGCCAAGGGAGTTTGGACAATTTCATGCTTCCAACTTTGTTGGAAGAGTTTGGAGATGGCTCCTTCCTGTTCCAACATGACTGCACACCAGTGCACAATGCAACTTAAAGTTCATGTATGAGTAAAGGCAGGTGTCCCAATACTTGGGGCAAAAGGGTATATATTTATAGCATTTAGTAAAGGCTCTTATCCACAACAACTTCCATCTTTCTTAATTTCAGGGACAGTCTTCCTGGAGCAACTTGGGGTTAAGAGCCTTGCTCAGGGACCCAGTGAGCCCTCCTGGGCTCATGGTGAATACCCTAACCACTAGACCACCAGGGCAGTTGGTGACGTAACGGTTTTCACCAGGTGATCAGAAGGTCACAGGTTCGAATACAGAGCCGGTAAAGTTACCATTGAGGTACTAATGAGCAAGGTACCATCCCCAAGCACTGCTCCCCGGGCGCTTGTTAGCTGCCCACTGCTCCTTCACGGACAGGTTAGATGCAGAGGTCACATTTCGTTGTGGTGTGCTGTGTGCTGTGGTGTGTTCACAATGACAAATAATCACTCACTTTCATGTATGTGACAAATAAAGAATATTGAATTCTGGCAACAGCAGCACGGTGATGCAGTGGTTAGCGCTGCCGCCTCACAGTGAGAAGGTCCTGGGTTCAATCCCTAAGTCTGTGTGGAGTTTGCATGATCTTTCTGTGTTTGTGTAGGATTCCCCCAGAGTTCATAAAGTTATTTACTTCTATATATTTCACAATAGACCAAACCAGGTTACGTTTAACTATATATTGTACTTTAAAAACTATGTATGTGACATAAAGAATGGTGAATCTTACACACATCTTACACATTAGAATTAAACAAATGACAAGCATACAGTTCATTTTGACACTATGACTAACACAACTGATGGGCTAAATTGGGTTGAAGGATCTGTTTATATAGCTGATTATGGGAAGTAAGGAAAACTGTCATGATAAATTTGCTTGGGATTCTTAAAAGATAAATAAAAGACATAATTTGTGTTAGTAAGTGTCCAGCTTGCCCTGAGGTGTGTTGTTGCCTGCCCAGGGTTGTTCCCCTCCTTGCGACCATAGTTCCCAGGATAGGCTCCGGTCCCCGTGAGCCCAGTAGGGATTAAGCTGTTTAGATAATGACTGAATTAAATGTCCAGCTTTTTAGTAGTTGACCAGACCAGCTTACTGAACTACTAACAAAAGACATAAGTAACTACGTGTTACTGTTGTTTTGCTCACATACTCAGAACTGACTACATGCTGAATATTTGTGTATGATGTCAGAGTGGATACAATTCTTAATTTTACAAATATGTATGTAACTGTAAGGCATGCACAATTCACAAAAGTTGGAGGTGGCATTAGATATCTGCATCTACAAATTACAGTCTGTTCCAAACTAAATTCAGATTGCACTTTTATGTGGTCAAACTTAAGTAAATTAACTCAGTTCCTCTTCACAGTGATATCCAGGTAACATTATGTTGTGATAATGCGATTATCTCCATTATTAACCACTCTACTGTTTCCTGTAGTAGACCCAAGCGCTGTACGGAACTGCACTGTAATCCCTATTAATACAAATAGAGAATAAAGCCCCGTTAGTGCTGAGCTGAGTGGAAACCCTAACCGTGCCCACAGCGCATTCTGACAACAGTCTGTCTGACTTACTAGACTGCTAGGGGATAGAGCTGTGATGCTTAAAATGATGCTCGTGTTATGTAATGTATACAGGGATTATGAGATTAAGTAATAAATGTGATAAGACTAAAGATAGCATATATGAGTACAGACTGCATACTGTATATGATTAAAGATTGTTTGTCTATCCTACATTTTTTAAGTTAGTCTTATTGCATGATATTTCATGTATGATTCAAGTAGTCAGGTGCGGCCTTCTGCTTACTCTTTCCATTTCTGACATTTGTGCAACGGCCTACTGTTACGACTGTTATATATTGATATACATACATATTTCATTGTTATATATTGATATACAGACGTCATTATATTATATATTGGTATACAGACATGTTGTAATGTTATATATCGGTATACAGACATGTTGTAATGTTATATATTGGTATACAGACATGTTGCTATGTTATATATTGGTATACAGAAATGGCGTTATGTTATATATTGGTCTACAGACATGTTATGTTATATATTGGTATACAGACATGTCGTTATGTTATATATTGGTATACAGACATGTTGCTATGTTATATATTGGTATACAGACACGTTGCTATGTTATATATTGGTATACAGACATGTTATGTTATATATTGGTATACAGACATGTCGTTATGTTATATATTGGTATACAGACATGTCATTATGTCATATATTAGCATGCTAGGAACAATTTTGGAAAAATGTAACAAAATAAAACCAATCAATCAATCAAAACATGTCTTTAAGCTTAAGCTAGGTCTTCTGCTTTCAACTAAGTCAATGTGGGCCATATGTCATAACAGCTATGACACTCGAGCAGCTGTGTGTGAGACATTTGTTCTCTCACACACATACATGCATAGACCTACCCTGAAAGGCTTAGCCGCTAGGTAAGATACGGCTGACACATGTATTTATACAGGATTATTCTCCTCTTCTTACTGATTACTAGAGAGGCTGTCTCGCTCGGGAGACTCAGGCCACAGGCAAAAAAGCTTGGATCTGTTTTACTTAACCAACAACAGTCTTTTCTGATTTACTTGTACATGTGGAATTAAATAAAATACCTGGACTGTCAGCAGAGACAAAGCAGTGGAGTAAATCTATATTTGTGAAAGAGAAATCAGCTGAAAGGTAAGATCTCATGTGGATAAATAAAGATCTGAGCTATGTTCATGTCTTGAGAGCTTAAATCAAAGGCAATTGGACTATTTTCAAAGTTCTAGAAGATATTTCACCTCACTCATCCAAAGGTCTTCTTCAGCTTTAAGATGAGAATGTAAGAAATGAAGAAGCCTTCTAGATGAGAGGTGAAACATCTTTATGAAGTCCAGTTCCCTTTCACTCAAGCTCTCAAGAACAGTTTAAAATATTTGAAAAACAAAAGTCCAGATTTACTAGAGGTTCCATATATTTACTGAGAGTACAATAAGGAATAATAAATAGCTCCCCCCACTCTCTATTTCAGATGTTTCCTTGGTCTGCCATGTTCTCCCTGGAGCCGAAGGTGCCAGGCCAGCGCACCCCGGAGGAATTGGTCACCAACACACTGATGCTGGAGCTGGGTGCCATGGTGAAACGAACCGAACGTATCCGTCTGGAGAGGGCCACCGAGGTGCGTCGTCGCCGGGGCTCCTCCTCCTCGGTTGACTACAGCTGGCTGGCCGGGCCTCAGCCTCACGTCCCCTACGAGCTCACGCCCGGCGACGTTCTGGATCTCCAAGAGCTCTGTGCCCAAATTCCTCCTCCGCAGTGCGGCCCCGTCATAGTCAGGTGGGGAAGGTTTAAAAAGCGCGCAAAGAATGTCCAGGAAAACACAAAACAATGCATGCAATTTAGTCAATTAGAAAATACATGTCATTTCGGGTGACACTGTGAGGCCTCCAAGACCTCTGAAGCTTTTGAAAAAATGTGAGAATTCAAGAATGCAAGAAAGTGAATTTTAAAGTTCTATCAGTCTACACTTCATTTATTTGATTCATTTAAGTAATATATGCAAGACATTCCATGCAATTGGGTCAAAAATATGCTTGTGTCTTCACACAAAAATTCAATACGTGATTCAGACTGGGCTTTTGCATGTCAAACCTGTCTTTACACGCAGCTCCCGAAGACTTTCTGCAAGTGCATTTTAATGTTAAACGATCTCTTACCTTACTTGCTAATAACGAAAAACGATAAAACACTACATATAATGTTGTCAGCTAGAGGTAAAAAAAAAATGCTCTAGCGCCTTAATTCAAAAGTCCAGTCCAGCATGTCACAATAAAAGTGTGGGAATTCCTCAGCAAATATTTCGTTAGACATCATTTCCCATGACGTTCTGCACCTTCAACACCTCTCATAGCCAGGTGGGGAAAGTTCTGAAATAAGTGTATTTTTTGTATGTTCAGTCAGTCTTCAAATCTGTTGTTTGTCTATAACTAAAATATAAGTAGAAAAATACTCTTAGTGTCCTAATGTTAAAGTCCAGTCCAGCATGTCACAGTAAAAGCGTGGGAATTCCTTTGCTAATATTTGGTTACGGATCACTTGTCGTCACGTTGTGGAGCTCCAAAACCTCAGTGCCCAAATTCCTCGTCCGCAGTGTGAGACTCCGTCATAGACTTCTTGCAAGTGTGTTTTAATGTTTAATCAATCTCTAAGTTCATTTATTTGATTATAAATAAAAAGCAATGCATTGCATGTAATTCAGTAAGAAGTGCTCTAATGTCTTCAGAAAAAAGCCCAGTCCAGCAGAGAGGGGAGAGAAAGATTAGTCTTTAAATGCCCTAGTGTCTTCATGCAGTTCAGCATGTCACAGGAAAAGTGTGGGAATTGGTTGGCAAATATTTAGTCACGGATAATTTCCCTGATCCCCAGATTCCGTAAACTCGTGACGGAGATTGAGCCCGACGTACACGAAGTCCCGCAGCTGTTCCGCTCCGTCCTAAAAAACTGCCTGGACGAGGTGCAGGGCGACGCCGAGCTCCAGGCCCGGACCAACCGCTGGGAGAAGCAGCGCAGCAAGAGCCTCTCCTTCGTCACGTTCCGCTCCAAGTTCCGCACCCTGAGCCGGGGCGGGAGGGGTAGTTTCGGGGGTTCCCGTGGCAACCTGCAGGAAGAGAACGGATGGTCGGATGAAGAGGAGGACGAGGAGGAAGAAAACACGGAGCAGGTGACGGCGGTGACCCGACCCAGGAGGGGCCGAAGTCAGAGCATGCCGGAGATCATACCAATGGAGCAGGCAGCTCAAAGCTGAAAAACGGGGAAAATTTGGAAGGAGGGAATCTTGAGAGACTGAATTCGAAGGGAAACTGGAATTTTAAGGTTGAACACGTTTCACCTTAAACTAAAGAAATTTCTTGAAGGACCTTAAGGGCTGGTTTCTTGCTCATGGATTAAGCCTAGTCTTGGACTAATTTGTAGTACCAATGGAGAGTCTCTATTCAAACTCAGAACTAGTCTAGGACTAGGCTTAATCCTAAACCGGGAAATTGGCTCTAAAAGTCCAGTCATCTTCGAATCAAGCTCTCAAGACTACCATGTCCTGAACAAGTGAGAACCTACACCTTAGGAAAGGCTAAGGTCTAAGAGTGGAGATTAGGTAAAACTGAGTCTAAGTGAGTGGAACGAGGGTAAAACGACCAATTCCAGAGCAGGGCAAACTTGGGCTTGTACTTGCACTGTAATTCACAAAAGAGCTTGTCTCCCCAATGACCACAAGTACACATTTATGTAATAGGCCTCAACTAGAGGTCGACCGATATTGGTTTTTCAGGGCTGATATTGATACCGGTTATTGCTAGTGAACATGCCGATTTGTAGCCGATATGCAAAAAAAGAGAAAAGCTCTGTCAAATTTAGAATTTTACAAACACCAAGCTCAGCTGAAACTCTCTCCTCTTCGGAGCTCCAACCTGCGCTCTTGTGTGTGACAAGCGTTGATTGACTACTCCTCGTGTGTCATATAGCCCATCAGAGACTGTTGTGGACGGGACATTAAATAAAGCAGCACGCTGAAGAGCAAACAGCACAGAGAGGAGACGGCAGGAGCACATCTTGTAATTACTTAATATCAGTGATGGTCAAAATTAAACACAGATACCGAGAATAGGCAAAATGCCTAATGTCAGCCCCCCATAATTGGTCGACCCTTAACCTCAAACTAGTGACCTCTGAAACCATTGGAGATTTGTGTGTAAATATGTAATTTATAAAGTTTTGCATGAATAAAAACTGCACGTCTTTTCAACAAACCAAATAAAAGGTGTGATTTCCAGAATGTTCCGACATGGTTTCCACAAAGTGGGGGGAAAAATACAACACAAACATTCTGGTAAAGTAGACTGGTTTTAATATGCACTTCCTTTCCAGACATCAGGCTCTATGTGCAGTTTGTACAAGGCAATGCATTCTGCTTTAAAAAAAAGAAGAAAAAGAAACAGATAAAAAGTGCTCATTAAATAAAACACTGTACACATGTGAACACAGTTTGCCTAGCGAAAAATTAACATGAGGGGAACAAAGTGGAAACTGTGAGACAATTATGTTGATGGATCTTTGTACTTCATCAGCGTTTTAGTTTGTACTCAGAAGAGCACCTTCCAAAACTCTCAAACATAGTTTGCTCATTTGAGGTTTAAAGGTTTATTCTTCAACATTACTTCTGTATCATGACAGACTTGGGGGCAATTTTAATATACTGCATTTATAATATGCGACTACATAAATCACCACCAGTCTTCATTCACACAACTGTAAAATCATCAGACTGTGTGTAGCTCCACGTGCATCTGTTTGGCAAAAATAAAACTAAGAAAATAAGGAACTCTTTCAACAATATACAGTAAAAAGCAATTGCTTTTTAATCGTTACCAGAAAAGTGAGTCAGCTTCATACAAACAGGAGCCAGAGGGACACGATGGAAATGATAATCATAGGGAAAGTTCATCATAAGAACAACACGTGAGTTATTAACATCATGTTATCACTGATTGCTGATAACACTATCAGAATAAATCAAACTAAACCAGTTTGCAGAATCAAACCATTCAAAAAAACAAGCCTTCTCCTTAAAATATGTGATAATACGAAGGCTCAGTTAGTAATAATGCAGATGTGGAAAAAGAGAGGGCGTGAGTAAAACTTGACTCTCCCAGTCTGAACAGAACTGAGCGTGTTAGTTCAGCGTACGGCGCCTGAAGACTAACCGCAAAGAGAGAGTTTTCTACAATTTAGCTGGCATTTTCCATTTTCAGTAAAAGCATACAACCCATAAGCGTTACAGTTCATCCACCCTCTCCCCATATGGCTAATCTGTTGTCCAGTTTACTTTGCTTTTTTGCACATCGCCCTCTGAAGTCCATCTTCTCCACTCCTTCCGCTCCTTCACAGTCTTTTCTCTTCTTCATCCCGTAGTCCTTCAGCTGGGTCCTTCCCTCTCAAGCGAGAAAGACCACAAAGATGATGAAGAAGACAACAAGTACAAGGAATATCTTGATCATGAGCCAGCGGTTGGAGGAGACGGACTGAAAGTATTTGAGAATCTCTGTATGAGCCATTTCCACGTTGAGCTCAGTGTCTTCCACGTTGGAATCAATCCTGCAGGACAGTGGAGAAAACGTCAAGCTGTGTCCATAACACAGATTACACATAAACAAGCTTCGTCATCGTAAGATCAAAAAATTCTAAGTTCACTGTCCATGTAAGTCTGTAAGTCCACTGAACCATCGCAACACGGGGACCATCTGCACGTCAACACACATTTGAGAAAATGTTGACAGAATGGCTTAAGTATTAATATTTAATAGTTAAAATTAAGTATTAATTTACAAAATAATCTAAATAACTGTCATGGGCAAGCTTACATCAACTAGAGGTTCAGTTTAGATTTTCTGTCCACCCCTAATCTGACTTATAAACATTGTATCCATTATCCTGTGTACCTTTGTATGGTCTCCTCCTGCTCCTTCACCATGTGTGCCAGCTGCTGGAAGATAGAGCCCAGCTCCACAATGGTGCTCTCAATGTTCTGCATTGTGTCTGCTCGACTCTGGATGTACGAGTCCTACACGCAGCCAGGGAATACGCCAGAGAACGTAGTCACCAAAGGGGATACATTTTCACAGTACAAAATAAACTGTATCCATTAATAACTAGCAATAAATGTATTGCACTTTTCAGAACAATGGCAAACACAACAGGAATTACATTATAGCAAGCAGGGCTGGGTAACATGACCTCGAATCAATATCACGATTAACTGAACATTTTACCTTGACCACGATTAATGAACTATTTTTTGTTGGGGTTTTTTGCCCTCATAGTTCAATAACAAGGCTTCTCCAGTAAATATGTTCACCTATTAATGATGGGATATTTGTTCTAATGAAATATAACGTATCTATGGAATTTTAAAACAGTCAAAAGGAAACCCACTGATGTAGAGGCGGAATCAATATTATGCTTTTAAGCTAACAGCATATAAACACACACTGGGGAAATTATTAACTTTTTTATTTTCAGAAGTAATTGAAATAACAAATATGGGTGAGATTATGTTGAGAACAGGTTCTGAATGTTGATTTTAATTGCACAACTTTAAAAAGTTCACAAAACTTAAAACGACCACAGTTCATGTTTACATGAAGCACTATCTTTGTTGAACAGAAACACATGACAGTGACTAATACCTGCTCATCGATAAGTTGCAGCTGGAGAGGATTTGCTCTTGATTCCATGTCAATGGCAACTTCACCTCCGAGACTTCTGGATTCATCCTGCATCAATACTGAGCTACCTAAAAAACAGTTTATTAGATTTTTTTTAACATATACATTTTTTTGACCTTGTAGCACTTGTAAAGTCTGGTATTAGTAAAGTATTATTATTATTATTATTATTACTTCTTTTTGTTTTGTAGCTTGGACTCAAGTGCACATGAATTAGTCTGGGGTTCAACATTATCAGATAGCGAGTTAGAAATCTAAGTTAAAACCCTTATATTTATACACAACATCCTTAAAAGTCTGTGAGTTTAGTGACGACAAAGTGTTATCATCACACACATTATGAAAATTTCAATGAGTAGAAGTCAACCTACTGAAGTTGTTGGCAAGCAGAGGGGAGGCAGAGACTGGGGCCTGAGAGAACTGCTCTCTTCTGCTGCGCTGCTGCTTCAGATTCTAAACACACACACAAAATGGAACGTTCATAAGAGCATATAACACTTTCCATAGTAAAGAAATGTTGTGAGAGCATGATTGGAGTAACTAAACGCTCTAGGTATAAAAACTGCATAAAACCAAAAGCAATAAATCTCACCTCTGTTCTCACTTCCAAGACGGACTTGAAATCATTAGACATTGAGGCCAGCTTTGACTGTGAACATCAAGAAAGAGACGATTAACGTCTAAGAAATTGGGGAATTTCTGTCACGAAAATCAAACGGTTTACGCAACAGGTGAGTAAGAAACGAAGTCGTGATGTAACAAGTGAGGAACATGCATGAATCCAGATGAAAGGAAGCAGTCAGCCATTAAACACTATGAAAACCCCAAGATCTTTGGCATGTTTTACTTAGAGATGCTAATCTCGGCTTTCTTCGAGAATCAGATATGATGACTAACCTGGAGGGAGACAACAATCGTGTTGGAATGTGTCTGGATGTGGCGTCCGTTTTGTCCGCTGCGTGAGCGCACCAGCTCTTGAAGTTGAGCTATCTGTTTATTCAAACTGTTGATGTCCTGAGAGAGAGAGACAGACAAAATATTCTTACTCAAAACAGGCTCATATGAGTAGAGAAGTCATATTTAATTTGTCATCTGTTTACATGTTTTATCATTATGAGGATGTGCAATATTTACTGAAACTTTATAAGCATGCCTAAACAAATATTCCACATTCTCTTTTTATAAACAATACAATTTCAACATTTTACACAACAAACCAAAACCATCGCCATAAGTCACCACTAACCTGCTTAATAATGTAGGTCAACTCTTCAATCTCCACAGATTTGTCATCAAACAGAGACTTCCTTTTAGCCACTGCAAAGGAAGGAAGAAGTTAAAGCAAATAATGTGGGGACTAACACGGCAGCACAGACTGCAGAACTAATCTAGCTGATATGGGAGGCATTACAAATGGGAGGCACTTACAAATTGTGAGCTTTTCCAGTTTGGCAAAAGTGTTACTCAGGTCTTTTCCAATTCTCCTACAGGATATACAAAGAGTGTAGTGGACAATGTCATAAAATGTTTACCATAAAGAAAAATGCACATTCAGATGGATGTTGAGAGTCTTACTTTGCCATAAGCGTGAAGTCACTTCGCTGTTTAAGAGCATTAAGGGTGGGCTTTGCCTGCATACCATTCTGTACAGAGGAGAGAAAGTGTGTGAGGTTATATTTTGGTTTTGGAATGGAAAAACAAACAGTGACCATGAGTACTGCTAGCAACAGTTACTGATAAATAAAACCAAAAGTAAAAGTGAGCTATCTTCAGATATGCAAAAAGCTATAAATCACATGTCTGGGTCTCAGCACTAGTTTGCACTAAAATTCTAAGCCATAGAGGTTTTTATGAGAATGCTTCCATACGACTTTGTTAATCAGTAGGAAAATAATATTCGCTGAAAAACTTAGAATTAAACAATCAAACCACATATTTTGTTTGTCATTCTCCTATAATATTGTAAAAGGCCATTATTCTGTAACACTAAGAAAATGTATGGAATATCAGTATTGGTCAGATTAATTCTTAGTGTCTGGCTAACGTGTGAGTGTGTGTGCCCTGCGGTGTGTTGGTGCCTGCCCAGAATTGTTCCCCGCCTTGCAACTGTAAATTCCCGGGATAGGCTCTGGTCCCCCCGCAACCCCAGTTGGGATTAAGTGGTTCGGATAATGAATGAATGAATGAATGAATGAATGTCTGGCTAAGCAGAGGGCCAAAAACGTCTTCACAAATGTTTCTAAAATCTGTTAACTTTAAACTGAAGTAACAAAGAATGGCATGAAGGGGATACTCTGTTTCAGAACATAAAGGTGTGTTATTTAAACCAAGAAATCGCCAGCCTCATTGAAGGACACTTTGCTATGAACCTAGACATCATGGATTAGATTTGCAACATTTATCAGATGTTCATATCTATACACTCTTATTTCTTAATTACATGGACAGCTCCTCTGAAGTCAGGGGTGGGCAAATTCCGGTCCCAGAGGGCCGGTGTCCTGGAGGTTTTCCTCCCTACCTGGTGAGACGCTTCTGATAAGCATCTACCTGAGATCAGGTATGAATGTTCTGCAGTCAAATATGATGGAAAACCTGCCGGATTCTGGCCCTGTAGGACTGGAATTTCCCACCCCTGTCTGAAGTAGTTTGGGGTTCAAAGCCTTGCTTGGGAAACCATCAGTGATTTTAGTTTCTCTTGGAAATTGAACCCTCAATCTTATGGTCACATCACAAAGCTGCAGGTGTAACAATACATTGAGATAAATTGAAACATGGATCAGCAAGCCTGTATCATCAATCAGACATCATGCATATTGTAACATCACATCACTTTCATATGAACAATTAAATTGTGAACTCAGTAATAAAAATGTCAAATGACATCAAAGGTGTTTTTGTGATCTGATTTGAATTGAAGTGACTGTAATTGTAAATCAGTGTACAATATTGTCTCATTGTCATTGTCTTGTTGGCGCCTGAACTGAATCAAATCAAAACCGCATTCATCGCAAACACCAACATATTGTATTTTGAAGAGACTTGTAATTTTCAGCCCTAGTTTTAGTCACTCAGACCACTGCACAAGGCCTATCCTAAGCTTTATTGTGCACTACCATCATCGGGCAACTGATAAAGGCCCTTAACCCCAGGTCACTATAGGGAGACGTTCTCTGTAATCCTGTAATTAGGGAATGTAAGCAGCTAAGGATAAGTGTGTTATACAAAATTCAACAGGGAAGATGGGAGACAGGATCCTACCTGTATCTGCCTCCCTTGAAGGGACTTGCAGGCGGACTGGAACTCCAGCGTGCGATCCCGGCACGTCATGATGCTGTGGATGGGGGAACTACTGATGTGCGAAAACTGGAAACTCCCACTTGGAACCAAAGCAGCACACACTAGACGCACTGCCTCTAGGAGTTGGATGGGGCTGCAAACGCCAGAATGACCTCGCACCTCATCTACAGATAAGAGAAGGATACCGTGAATTCAAGATTCTTCAGATTAAAATAACACCTGGGCCCCTGAACAAGGCACTCAACACCAAGCTGCTCCGGGGAAAGTATCCCTGTAATTAGGAACATGGAAATCACTCTGAATGTGAACATCCAATAAATATTACCTAAATAGTTAAAAACAATACAGAGAGTAAAGATAGTACACCTGCAAGTAGTTCATAGTATTTATACGGTTTCATGTATCTATACTGCCCATAATTTTACTACAGAGACACTAAGAAGAAAAGCCCTTGTGGTAATGGTGAACTAGTTGTTAGGACAAATGCCTGTGTGTCAAGAGGTTGTGGGTTCAAATCCTACATCCAATACTAGGTCCCTGAGCAAGACCCTTAACCCCAAGTTGCTCCAGGTAGACTGTCCCTAAAATTAGGAATGGAAAATAGCCAAAAATGTACTTGGCAAATAAATCGTATTCTAATAAAAATAGACAAGACATTGTTACAAAAGTAAGTTAGAAAATGTGCCGTGTAAGTCTTGAACCATATTTATATTTTGCTTCCCAAGAAATATATACACCATGTTTACCTGAACCTCAAAAATCCCTATTTCTTTCCGCTGTGGGGAAAAAAAAGACTAATTTAATAAAGCTGAGTTGGAATGCCTGGACATTTGTGTAAGAGTGTTCTTCATTGTTTAAAAACATTTGTTCATTAGAACAGCTAGTGAATGAAGCCCAAAGTGTTATTTTTCTTATAAGGCACTCATTTTACAATTTTTTTCTCAAAATTTTCATCTTTTTTTATGCTGCCAAAAAAATCGGAGCTGGCAAAGCCTGGAAATTTGCAAGAAGGAAGGAAACACTGTGTTTTCCCTGAAAGTGAGTGAGTGATTATTTGTCATTGTGAACACACCACAACACACCACAAAGATATATGACCTCTGCATTTGGTGTATTTACGTGTGTGTATGTACACACATGCATAAATACAGGAGAGAAAGACAGTACCTCCCCCAAAAATCATTAAAAGTATTAAAGGTAGCTGTGTTGTGATGGTCAATGTCCTAAAGGGTGTGTGAATCACTCAGTTTGTTTGTGTAAAAAGACCACCAATAATCACGTGACCTCGTGCGTGAGGTCCACAAACACAGCAGATTCCCGGTGTTGGACTATGATCTTCACAACAATCATTTAAATCTTAAAGTAGACACCTCTTCAGTCATATTCTCTAAATCTGCTCATCTGGCAGCGTCGTGACCCGACATTAATAGATTATATTAAAGCGCCTCGAAGCTTCCAGATAAATCCGGCAAAGAGTTGCGTGGAAAAATCACCGCCGCCGGAATTTGCAAATACCACAAATTATACAATAGCCAGGAAAATAGCTCTTAGACAGACTTACTAGAGGGAGTTTACCAGAAAAAAAAAAAAACACCATCGTCCATCTGTTTGGACAAAAGCGAAAGAGCGTTAAGCTGGCAACCGAACTCATCTCGTCAGCTGGTTAGCTGTTAGCTCACATTAGAGCAAAACCACGACAAAATCCTGAGTAACACGGTGTGTTGAACATCGATAGTTAGAAAAAAATATTACAAAAGTGTTACTACAGACAGCACGTAAAACGATTGTCGAAATTCACTTACGTTTATCAGGTGAATCTGACGGTTTTCCTTATTTCCCCGAGTGCCGACGTTACCGGAGATCAGTTTCTGTTCTCCGCTTCCGGCGCGTTACGTCACTGCCACGTCCACCAGCACGCATGCGCACTGCTCCCTCCCACTGCGTGACTCATGACGTAGGATGACACGAAATTATTATTATTATTAATAAGGGTTTGTTCAGAGGACACTGAGTTCCTGGAATTATCAGATTAATGACATAGAATGGAGAAGGCCATAAAAGTACTGTATTTCAAATAAGGTTAAGGAAATTCATTTTAAAATTGAGAATAATATTTATCCCACGAACTCATTACCAAATTTACAGATACTGATATACGTATAGTGACCTTTTTAAGTGAGTGAGTGATTTTTTGTGAACACACCACAGCATGGTGCACCACTACCAAATGTAACCTCTACATTTGACCCAGCCATGAAGGAGCAGTGGGCTTTGACTGAATTGTCAAAATCTATTTGCAATCATGTTTTTGTGGTTAGCAACTTTGTTTATTCCCTTAAGCTTAAAGATGTCATTTGTTATTGCATGAATCCCCAGAATAGTGCCCCTGAATTTCTGATGATTTCTGTTGTTCTGTTTGTGAAATTCGTCATTAATAAGCGGAGGTTTTCTAAAGCAGCACCAACACCTCAGTTTCAACTCTTTTTTCTTAGAAACAAAAGCTTTATTCTAGTGAAAGTGAGCAATTATTTATCATTGTCAACACACTACAGCACAGAACACAGTGCACCACAACCAAATGTGACCTCTGCATTTGACCCATCCGTGAAGGAGCCGTGGGCAGTTGACATTGGGCAGCGCCCAGGGAGCAGTGCTTGGACGGTACCTTGCTCATGAGTGGTACCTTTACCAGTCCAGGACTCGAGCCGGCGAACTTCTGAGCAAAGGGCAAAATCCCTAACCATTACACTACCAAGTGGCACGTCAAACAAAACAAAAAAACAATAAGTTACTGAAGCCTGTACCCTTTCTCACTGATTAATCACATAAAGTGGATTTATTACTTGACTGTTTGTCTTTTATTTCTTTATTTCCTGTTTACCTGCCCTTTGTAAATGTATTTGTTATTGCCCTGTAAAAAGTAAAAGCTAGAGAAAAATATTTTTATTTAGGCTCAACAATATGTTAATATAATATAAAATATTGAATGTTAATATTAAGAATATTGAGCAAATACTGTATAACATGGGAGGGACTTGGCAAAAGTGCAAATTAAATGTAAATGTGAAGTACCAGTACTTCTCACCAGATGTCGCCAATTATCTCAACGGTAATACAGTACAACTCAGGGGTTTTATAGTGAAACCTAAGTAACGCAACTAAAACCCTCTGCCAAGCTAAATGCATAGGTAGAAAAGTATACAGAAAATGTTTCTAGAGAGCTGGAATGATCACCGGAGGAAGATGGATTCTTTAAGATAACAGTCCCTTTTTATAACTCCCGTGTTATCACACAGATGCACCCGCTCAGGCCCGCGTTTAGGACCTCAACAAGAAGTGGCATGTTTAGGATTTTATTTGATACTATTTCTTATCATACATATGCCCTTTTCAACAATCATTTCTACATTGGGATGATGATGATGATGATGATGATGATGATGATGATGACGATGATCTGTTTTCTTTGCTGATGTGCACCTAAAAATGTGCATTTTTAAACCATGCTAAAATGCTAAACTATGTCAAACTAGCCCAAGTCCAAGGTTTACATTGGTTAAACTAACTGAGTCTGGATCAAATTGGCCCTGATCTGTGGTTCTGAAACTGTTCAGACTGTCCAAATCTGTTTTTGTTAAACTGACAGAAACTAGTTTGGGCTTGTAATGACTGATTCAAACTGTCTCAAACAGTTCCAAACTGGTTCAAACTCGCCCAGGTTCAAAATGGATTATCAGCCCATTAATACTGTTAAAATGGGACCAAGTGGAATTAAAACAGGTGGAACTTTGTTATACTCATATATATACATATAGATTTATATATTTTTGGTATAGACCCTTTTGGTGGTAAACTTATTTACACATTATTTCTATTGAGCTCACACAAAGGAGCTCTGTAACTCTCAGTCTCTCTTACATATACATGTCCGTTGTGTTGTCGTCTGTCTGATGCCATCAAAACATGCCTGCACGTACATTCATGTTTTTCAGATACCATCCAGTGCCTCCCCAATCACAGCTGCTTCAACAAAGAGTCCCCGTGTAAACACGACTGGTGTTTTATCATTACTGCCACAGCGAGAGGGGCAGAGAGAGAGAGAGAGAGAGAGAGAGAGAGACAGACAGAGAGAGAGATATGGATGAATAGATGGAAATAAACAGGACTTTGTTTTGAGATGGAAATGTGAGGGAATGAGTGTGAGAGAGGAAGAGAGAACCCCTGGGGACAAAAAGAAAGAGATGATAAACAGATCAGGTTTTTTCAGCTTAAGAAAGGCCTTAAGAGACACTCTATGTAGGCAGTGGGAAAGACGTAATAAGGGTTTTCTTTTTGCTATTGAATATATTTATATATATCACAGAGATTAACACCAAGAGAGGAATGAAAATGTACCCCAGTCTTCAGACATTAGCAGCATGACTCATAGTGGGCTCTCTCTCTCTCTCTCTCTCTCGCTCTCTCTCTTAATCTTGTGCAGAGTGCTAAATTTAGTCCTGGCACTGAGGTCTGACAGGCAGGTAGACCAGTACAGGACTCTAACTGCTTCTCACACATCCACAGACTTATTAGACGGTACATTTAATCTTTTGTTTATTTCTTGCACTTCTCACATGATTGCCTGATGACTGTGACTAATATCTGAGACTACTCTGAACACAGTCCTCCAAAATGAGCGCAAACTAATGGTACAAGCACAGCTCCATGCAATGCAACCCTGCTTCCCAACATGCTAGTCATGAAAAGTGACCTTTGTAAAACAGCTAACAATAGACATCAATGAAAGCTGAGCTTTTTTGCAATGTTCCTGATCCAATTACAATAACTCGATTACAACCTCCTGAGATGAACATGCAGCGGCGGTGCTGGGAGGGCAGGTAACAAAAGCAGTGCAACTTCAGCTGAGTCACTGAGTGTGTATGTGTGCGTGTTAGGATGCAAAAGAACTGAGTCAGTAGCTGTGAGGCAAGGAGTGAAAGAGATAATATTATTTCTCCCACCATCATGCTGTGTGCCCGTGCCTCCCAGAGGCCCACCGCAATTATATCAGTGTTTGTCTTTCATTACCACCAAAAAACAAAGAGGAAAGTGTGTGTGTGTGTGTGTGTGAGAGAGAGAGAGAGATTAGGACAGAAAAGAATGGAAGTACGAAATGATAGATAAGGCACAGAATCAGACAAAAATGAAGGAATGAAGGATAGATGAGGTGAGAATTTTAAGGGCTTTATTTCATAGAGAGTTTCGACAATAACCACAGAACTTTCTAAAAAATAGGACATTTCACTTTAATAGTACAATATACTGAACATTACATTATGGCTATCGCTGATCGTACGTCTACTGAATGCACGTCAGCATATATACACATAGACATAATGCAGATAACGTGTTCTGATCCTCAGATTGTACACTGTAACACAAACTTAGTGATTCATAGTTGTTCACAAACAGGAGAGTAGGGCACAAATGGTGTAGCAGCAGTAAGACTATTGATTATTACCAGTTTACACACATGGATTACAAAGAATATAGAGTCTAGCTTTACATAGTGGTTCCAAGTTTGGTTTTTCTGCTCTTCCTAAGTCATGTTTCTTGAATTTTACAATTCCTACATTACTGCAGGAGCACGGCAACACTGATGGTGACCAGTACATTCATAAATATTATATGTAGCTTGTATATTTCCACAATTCCATTTATATGCATGTAGTGGTAGTAGTAGTAGTACTAATCTTAGTTAACTGTACAGAGAGAGGGGCTTGTTGATATGCATCACTATAGTAGGACGATGACTGGAATGATTTACCTAGACATTGAATTAGTCATTTAAAGAAAAGCTCAATGTTAACTGAGTAAAAGACAGAACTCCACAACGTCTGGTCCACACAGGAAGAGAAAAAAACCTTAAAATAACAAAGCTGTACAAATACACAGGTCAAGGGTTCATGGGGAAACTATACAATATGGAATATGCACCCAAAACTGTGGCTTATAGAGAGAAATCAGTTAAGGGTCAGTTTTATTTACATTATTGCAGGTATATCATTGATAAGACATTACTCCAAGGGCTCTTATCCTATTATTGCAAATCTCAGTATCCCTCGGTTTGCATGATGAATTTCAGTTGGATATGCTACATGATAAGACTACGCCTGCCTATGGCAAAATGATGGATATTGTTTCTAACACTGCCCAAACCTTCCCCAAAACATACAGTATAAACTCACAACTTCCCCATAGATATGCTCAAATTTACAAACCTGAGGATTGACAGACAAATAACAACCAATGTATGATTCAGACGAAATACTATATCTCGACTATTGTTTTAATATTCTCACAGTTATCATCTAATAAATGTCACAAAAATATTCCAAAGCAATGAAAAGCTTGATATAAAATGCAACTCAATATAAAAATAAATACATTATATTTCAGATACCCTACAGTCAGTGCAGAACGCAACAGATTCTAAACTAAAAAAAACATCTCATAATTATGGTTCTCATTGCATTTGTATATATTTATACTGCGAAGAATCCGATGCTGCAGTAGAGTTTGAAGGAGCTCCCTCTTTCACAAGGCTGGATTCTCTCCTCTCTGTTTGAACTGACCAGAAACCCACACACAGACATGCTGAGGCTAAGAATGTGTACACAGTAGGCCACCCAGGCCGATTCCTTAAGACAGATTAACAGAAAACAAAAACAAAACAACAAAGATAAATTCTATCATTTTTAAATGGACAAAGTGAGACTACAATAACATTAGTAGAACATACATAGCAACATATATGACATCAAATAAACTGGATTCTCAAAATATTCTTGAAAGCTTATATATACCGTGTGCATGTGTGTGAGAGAGAGAAAGATGCATTAAAAAGAATGCATGCGTATTAAATGTGAATAATGAGAAAGCAGCAAAAATGAGAAGAGACTGTATTGTGTTTAAGTGTGACTGGCGCATGTGTGTGTGCGTGTGTGTGTATGACAGAATGAAACAGACAGCAAGAGAGAAAAAGAGAGAGAGAGAGCACCAGTGGAATATAGCCAGGTCTCTTTAGTATTGACATTCCCCTCACTGCCTGCCCTGAGGGAAACTCATTCACTCCCTAAAGGAAAGAGTGAAAAAGCAAATCAAAGCAACACAAAAAGCCTCATTGATAAAATCCCCCCGAGCTGAGAATAACTCAGGCCAGACACAGATTCCTAATCATTCAATACTGAGACCACACATACACCTATCCATGCGTTCCACTCATCTCACGTCCAGCCGCTCCATCACACGCTGCACTGATGCCCGGGGCGTTTGGCAAGATTTCTGTCTTTACGCCAAAGTTTGTAACTTCGTAACTCAGATTTGAACAATGGAGTTCTTTTTGGGTTCGTAATTTTCCATTTGGAGCGATTTTTAAAAAAGACAAACCTTTCATTTGGTTTAAATGAATTTAAGCCTGTGAATTTCAGGAAAATAACCTTTTCATTGGGTTTGCACTAACGCCCACTAATCCAGTCAAAGAAGTTACAGTGTTCCAAAAGCCACACTGATTGCAGATTGATGAATATATTCTGACGTGAACTAGTTGGCATCTAGTAGTATTACGGCTCTAACAGCCACACGCTTCAGCAACCCCATGATACGAAATGAGGAAGCCTGATGTCCTTTATTTATTTGTGGAATACATCCACAAATAAATGTTCAAGGCTGAGCAAAGACAAAGGGAATGTGCCGTCGATTTCGTGGCCTTCTCCTGTGACTCCACTTAGCCACTGCTCCCATCACGGTCTGCATTACAGTTGCCATGGCGCAGACGCTTATCGAAACCAAGCGATGAGATCTGGTGACACACGGTATACATACACGAGTACTGGGACATAGATACCGATCCGAATACATGCATCTAATACTGCACTAAATATGTGTAGAGAAGGGACAGATGGGAGCAGGGAGCAAAACGGCTTGTGTCCCTGAATCCGGCTACTCTTGATGTCTCGCGATGATACGGCATGAATACACCTTCTGCCCTCTGCAGAGATGGAGGAGTTTTAGTGCGCTTGCAACTTGGGAGGGAGCGAGCTCTCGTCCTGTTATAGCCTCATAAACTCACATCTGAAACAGAAACAGAATGGGAAGGG